>CM066912.1:7175333-7503606 GCA_033964015.1 Scolanthus callimorphus | reverse complement strand
TGCGCGCCTTAAAAATGACACTGTCCGTATCGAAGTATAAACCTCACATTGGTGCTGAAGAAGAACGTCGACCAACTCGTACAATTTTAACCTCCATACGACGTGACAACGATGCACGCACTGCATTGACGTTTAGTTTTGGCGTTCTCCACCTTCCCCCTTTTTACTTGACCCTCACACGATGGTCATTCACGATCAACACGTCCTCAATCCTTCGTGGGGCTAAACGCCACTTTGTAAAATTCATCGGCACAGTCAAAAATTTACTCTTCACGTGATCGGTTTTTGGCCTAGCTTTCCCCACAAGGAATTGAGCACCAACTTCGCCGTGGCCCGACGTCCTTCATTTTTCTCGATCGTGTCATAGTCCAAGTGAACCCCTTCGTGACGGAAAAGTCGTCAATGTATTCCTTGCGCTTCTCTCGTGTATCGCACTCCGAAGGAAATCCCGAAGCCTCCACTTTGCCTTCAACAACGGTGCACATAACTATTGAACAGGGTTGTCGAAACCGAGGACCAGTGCCACACCTCATACACCTGTAAAATACATACCCTTTCTCGACCCGCGCCTTGCAGAGTTCGGGCGTGGTCCACACGTGACAGAGTGCGCGTTCCTTCCTCCGTATGGTTGCACACCCCAACATTTTCTGTTTGGGCGCACTCAAGCAAAGGGGATGCATAAATTTAGCATTCACCACCAGACCAAGAACAGGCCATACAAGTCTCGAGGGGCAACACAAGCGCCTTCCATGATTCAAAGTAATCAAACACCTCTATCCACACAGGGTATACCCGCGTCACCACCACAGGGTGCCCACAGACGGGTACCGGCGAAGTTCTCCGGGCCGAATCAGCTGTTGCGAGGGTACAACGATGCGAATCGTAATAGTAAATCACCTCCTCCTCGTTGGCTTTGGCGTGAAGAGCGAGAACATTCGTCCTTCCACCATTCAGCGCGTCTCGTGGACTGATGGGGCGAACGTCGCTCCACGCGACGATTAAACGCGACATCCTCTTCAAGCGACTTTGACAGCCGCCTTCCATTCGCATTCCCACATCTCGTGAACGACAAACCTTTTCGATCTGAAGAACGCCACCTCCTTTTCGGTCCGCCATGCGCAAACTTTCAAACGTTTGTTTTTTTCAACACATTGACGTCATCGGCGCGAAAACACGTGGTACAACCCGTGAAAAAAGCAGCCGAGAAAGGTGAACACTTCCTTTTTGGGCAAGGTATCCGTCTAGTTTGCGATAAAACAAGATTTTCTCACCCTGGGGGACAGTGCCGTTTGCAATGAAATGCGACGCGTTTGTTCTACTTGATGAAGCCACTTCAAAGCAACCGCCGATGCATGTGGATGAGGGCGATACCCAAGAGGAGGAATCGTGGCAATCGTGTTCTCTTCTAAATCATTGGCTTTGAAAATCTGCAATACCCCTTGTGCCAGGGTAACCGTATTGTTTCATTCATGTCACGTGTTGTTGAGAAAAAAAACTCATCCAATCCCTTAGCATTTCCATTTCGGAGCACTTTCACGTCCATATTGCAATAACGCAACAGTTCCTGTTCAAAAATCACACGCGCGTTCTTGCTCAGCTCCTCGCCATACCACTGGCAAAAACGCAACCGTTTCGACTCGCACATGGTCCTCAAACCCATACGCCAACATGTTCGGCAATGGACCACGATACGCGTCATTGTCCGGCTTGTTGAACATATGCGGAAAATACCCCTTGCTTCTTCTAAACCAAACATCTTGCTAAACTTTTCCAGGGCAACTGGAAAAAACGCATACGAGTCTTTGAACATCACTTTCCGCTCCACAAAATCCATGAACATGATCTTCGACCTCGAAATACAATATTGGAAGGTAGAAGACCGTGCTGTAAACACCACACGCATCACGAGCTGTCCATCGTACCCCATGAAATTGTTACAAATAAACGTCACGCCAGCATTCTCCAACGAAAACGCATACTTGCAAAACTCGTCCAGCGTTCTAAAGACAAGATAACGCCGCTTGCAAAGATGACATCCGTCCGTCTGCGTTTCATGCAGCCGATAGCAAACATGGCAGCAACTTCATCACCACGGCCAAATTCACATATGAACCCCATCTGCGCCTTCGGGACACACTCAAATCGAAAAGGCAAAAGAAAAGTCAATTCTTTGTCTTTTTCAGCGGGTTTGAATAAAACAATAATGCTCCCGAGTCTACCCATTGGCCACAATTGCTGCATTTGGCCTTTCCGCATTGGTGCGATGCAGGGGTCAAAGGAGACAGTCTCACCGTGTACTTGTTTAAGACGTCCCACTCGTTGACAACACTTGGAACAAAATCGATAGCGACAACACGTCGAATACTCCACCTGATGAACGCCCGTTTTTTCTCTTTTTCCTCGTGTCTTCCTCCTCCTCCTCTCCTCCTCCTCTTCTTCCTCCTCCTCGCTCTGTTCTTCACTACCCCCTTCGTCTTGTTTTTCCTTTCTCTTCCTTCGATGCTGATGCACTGACACAAAAGATGATTGTCAAGACACTTTGGATTGGGAAACCGACATCCACAATCGTTGCACGTCCAATACTTATGCTTTGGAGGATAATACAGTTGCGATCCACATCCCTTGCCTTTGCAAAAATAACAGAGTCTTGAGCACTTGTGTTTGGAAGCATCTCGGTAGTAGCTGTCGCACTTGGGACAATAATAGCCTTTGGCAAACAAGTTCTTCATCGATTTGATAACGTGAAAGTGGCCTTCGTGCAAAAGTAAATTCAAAATTGTGGATATCAAACACTTGTAGCCGTTCCGACACTTGCCCAGAAAACAACACCTCCCCAGAGGTGCTGTCAAAATCCGCAAGCGTTCGCGACTCGGCAAAACAGCTTGAAATTGTTCCCATTCTTGGAGTCCTGAAAACTCGGAAGTGACGTGAGCCTTCTCTAACAACGCATGCGCATTGTCCTGTTCCATATCCAAGGACTCTTCCACCGAGGGGACCAAAGTTGAAACCAAGAACGAGCATAACAGATGGCCAAGGGCACAACAATTCAACCCCTCAATGTTGGGTATCGTCAACACTTGTGACGTATTAAACGCATGACCCAAATGACCGAATTGGCAGACACGTTTTTTCACGTCGATTTCAACGACGCCCGCGCACGTTTCATGACGCGCTTCTTTCCCCACACCCGTGTACCGAGTTTTTTCGTCGACTGTCATAAAAATCATAACACTCGTTACAGAACGCTTTCTTCAAATGACTTGCTCTCACCACCCGCTCGGGGTTTCAATTCGAAATAAAACGTCCCTTTCTTCCCTGTCAGTCATTTTGTACACAAATACAGGCAACACAAGCGCTTCAGACATCACGTCTTCTTTGTAGTTGAACACGACCTTATCACCCTGTATCATGTCCAAGACGACCAGGTTAAAACAACTTTGAACAGACAGGTACTTTCCCAACATGCGAAAAGAGTCAAGCTCTTCGCCGCCCAATGACGACAGTGAGCACTCAGCAAATTGCGAAAACAAATGGTCTGGCCAGCAACCACTTCACAAGTGTGAATGATAACATGTTGTTTCATCACCATTGCGCAAAGCCTTGGACATCCAATTTGCGCTTCGCAGCATAGTCGTGTTCGGCAATGTTCACCGGAAAGGAAGTTCCCCTTCTTCATGCTCCCGTTTCCCACTGCCGCCTATGTAAGGAATATGATAAAGATCTATTTCAAGTCGTTGCCAACATGACTCTCGCTTGCCTCTGAGCGACCATATCGAATTCCTGGTACAACAGGTCGGCATTCATCTGTTCACTTGGAATGAAGGGGTCTTAATAGGTTGGTCCATTCCGTCACAATACAACACCATCTGTATCTTATCCAAAGGTTGAGCCTCGACATAAGACTTCATGACATTCAAAACTGTTTCCAAATCTCCATAAAGAGCCATCCCGCGTTGAAGTATGTCTAAGGTGGGGTCTCTCAAAATGCGACAGGCGAATTCATGCACGATTCTGTAACGCCGCAATTCTTGTAACCCTTCCACTCGCACCCTGACGTTTCTAGAGTCCCACAATATTCCACGGCTCGCCCTCGTCCTCAACCATTCTTCATAACTCGGCGGCAAACCGCCGCCATACATCAATCCCTCGTCATCATGGTTCACAGAATGATCTGGACCAAGCCTAGAGTCCTCGTGCCAATCGTCGTTTTTATCAAAAAATCAAATCGTCCCGAAACAATCTTCATCTGCGATCAGATGAACGTCTTCGCCAACATCCCGCGCAAAATGGCGTCCCCTCCATAACTTTGTTCTTCTTCTAAGGGCTGATCACCCTTGCTCCATCGTCTTCGTCTTCATCCATCTACAAAGTCTCTGCGAACTCCCAATGTTGTAGTCCCAATGTTGGTGCAACGCGTTCAAGTGATAGAGCCCAACGCAGAGCGCGCGCCTTTATAGCGAGAACCCGTGACGTCATGTCAACATCCTCGACCACTTTTCAGGGGGGTTACCTCCCCACCCCTGACCGTTGGGGTCACCCCACCGTCGAGTATAATACGACCCCCCAATCGAACCCTCGTCAAAACCGCTTGATCCACCAAGATCCAACACTGCAAACAGCCAACACCTCAAGCCTACAAGCTAAAACGTCGCTTCAGTCCATCAAGATCCTTCCAGTAAAGAGACGAACAGTTCAAGACTACAACTAAAACGTAAGTCAGATCTTCCCATTTATTTTTTCTTAAAAATGTGCCGCCACTCATGCCACAGTCTCACTGATACCTCTGTTAATTCCTCTGCCTTTCGCGTGCCACGTTTTTTGTTGTAATCTTAATAAAAATTGGAAGTCCTTTTTCACACTATTTTTTGCATCAATCCTTTCTTCACATTAATTTTTCTTTGAATTTGGGTCGTTCATTTTGCCCCAAGCGCACTGAATCTTCTGTAGTGTTGGCTGCTTTTCACCTTCACGGTTTTGTTGTAATGTAGGAAAAAGTCATTTTGACTTTTAAAATCATTGTCGCTCGCTATGTGTTCTCATCCTTTTTGAGAAGGATTGCGTCGCGGGGCGCCGAAAAAGCTTTTAGTTAATGACTGTTTGTTGTTCCTCTTGATTTTCATTTAAAAAAAATCGCTATTAGTTTCATTAAAAACCTTTTAGCTACCCTATTTTTTAAAAAGAAAAAAACCTTTTAGCAATTATTTTCATTAAAAACCTTTTAGCAATTATTTAATTAAAACCCTTTTATCGATTCTTTTATAAAGACCTTTTAGCGATCATTTTCATTAAGAAACCTTTTAGCGATTATTTTTAGTAAAATACCTTTAGTAACTATTATTTTCATTAAACAAATTCGCTATTAGTTTCATTAAAAACCTTTTAGCTACCCTTTTCATTACAAAAAACCTTTTACAATTAGTTTCATTAAAAACCTTTAGCGATTCTTTTTATTAAAAATAATTAACAATTATTTTAATTAAAACCCTTTTAGCAATTCTTTTTATAAGAACCTTTTAGCGATCATTTTCATTAAGAACCTTTTAGTTATTATTTTTGCTCATTAAAAAAACCTTTTAGCTACCCTTTTTTAAAAAAAGAAAAAAACCTTTAGCAATTATTTTCATTCAAAACCTTTTAGCGATTCTTTTTATTAAGAACCTTTTAGCGATCATTTTCATAAGAACCTTTTAGCTATTATTTTTCAGTAAAATACCTTTTATTTTCATTAAACATTCGCTATTAGTTTCATTAAAAACCTTTTAGCGATTCTTTTTATTTAAAAAACCTTTTAGTTTTGTTTTGCTACATTCTCTACCTCTTAATTGGAATAATGAAACTGTATAAAAACTCGACTCTGCTCTCTCAGAGTGGAGCAAATCGAGTTCTACCAGTAAAGAGGTGAGCCAAGTACGTTCTCGACAAACAAGTCTTTTACACCCCCACTAACATGGTTTCTCTTCTCTCTCTCTACAGAAATGGCAGCATCCCAAGTGGATAACATGAGGCGGAGGGTGTAGTGTTCTCTCGGAGAAATGTAAGTGAAAACATTTCTTTTGAAACAAAAAAAAAGTAGATTTCATCAAGCAAATTTTCACCGCCGAATACCGTTCATTTTTTTTCAATACGTTTGTAGATAATTACATTCGGAATTTTACCATACGCCGCAAGGAATATGTAATAGGTGTACCGATGTACACTTATGCGTTGACGACCCAGACGTTTGTTCCAGGGCAAGTAAAAGTTTGATTTTTAACTAAATAACAAAACAACGCCAACAAGCTCAATGGACGAGTCGCTCTTGCTCTTAAACACTGTGTTGTTATTTTTCGCATGGACCCGAACGCAATCAAGTACCTTTTTTCGTTTTATACCGTTCGATGTCGCCCTGATTTATAGAGAGCAGTTTTGCTTGTATAAAATTCTATATTATTTGTTAAATCACGCTTTCTCTACGGCCATTTAATCGATTTGTTTACCGGAAACGAAATTCACATGCCGAGAATCCGTATAAACTAGATAAAACGTAGTATTTTACTTTAAAGACGAAACAGAAAAGTATTATGTTAAAGAAATGCAGCACGCCGAGTACTTAAATCCAAACCAGCTAAACAGAAAATACTTTAAAACGCGATTTAGCATTCATATCAGCTTAAACAACCAATGCGAATTCGAGCATTGTTATTCTTTCAAATCAAACAATCCTAGAATCTCGTTTTACAAATATGCTCAAATCCGCGCTTTCATCTCGTCGAAGAACACACCTTTATTTTTTTTGCTAGCCAAACCAGCGCAAAAAAAAGTGTTTTTATTTTCATTGTTTCAGTATTTGGCAACCTCATACGTGGGGCAGATGTTTTCACAAACATTTCTCCGATTGAAACCTAAGAGGTGCGCGATGTCCGATCATCGAATCTATGAGAATATTGGGGCAGAAAAATCAGAGTGAGTCACGCCACAAGACGGTTATTTCTGATTCTCAATGGACACGATCTTGGATCGCAAACGAAAGCAGTAGAAAATCCTCCAACTGTAAAGTCGTTGGACACCCATGTCTTGTTGTTTCGCGGGAAACTCCGACTCTGGTCTGGTGAAAAGAATCTTACAGAGTAAGGAACAAGATGAACTCAACGCTGTCACGCAGGAATGCGCAAGAAAGATCACGAACATGAACGTTACGTATGAACGAAACTTTTCAGCCTGTCAATTGACAGCCTTGATAATGTACAAAACGCATCGTTTCTAGAACACAGCCTGTAAACGTCATTATCCATGAATGTGGGGAATACGAACAGTTGACGAAGATAAGGCGTTTCATCTCCAGGTACCCGTGATATTGGGGCATCATTTTTGAAGTATTTCAACCCCTTTTCAATGCGCAAAAGAGTACAGATGAAACCAATTAGAGCATCTTAGTTGGGTCGACACTGTGCAATCATGGTTCAAATGCCATGCGACGAAAACGTGACACGACATGAACTTACTCACGAAGCAAAACTCGCCTGCGACGTCTTAATTGAACAACGAAACGATTTTAACAATCATTGGATGAAATTTCGGCCCACCCTTTGGTTACTACAACAATTAGCAGACAGACGGACTGACCTGAATTACGTTTACTCTCTTATCAAAAGACCCGTCACGGTAGTAACTTTAAAAGCTATTCCGCAATTATGCACACCACCAAGGATCAAATACCGTCACTGTTTGACAAGAAACAACAAACTCTGTTGAAACGACCATTTGATAGACAAACACACCAACTCCAGGCAGCTAAAACATTCGACATGGTGTATCAAAAACCATGTAAAGTGAACAAAACAAGGCACACTTGTTTTTTTGACCCACTGTCGTTGCCCAGACAGACCCAAAGAACGGCAAATAGTAGCCGCTCGAACGTGCCACAAACGAAAAAACACAACTCATCAAAGACTTGAACAGATTCGGAATTGAGTTTTCCGCTCTTACAACGCAAAAACGAAACATCACAGTGACAGCCGAACACGCCGAAGGCACATGCGGGTTTTACACTTTAAATACTTTGACGAACAACACGAGAAGAAACTAAAGTTCGTACTCGAAATAGTTGACCCAAACGCGCTCAACGTAGATTGTAAAGCCTATCGCTTTGACCCACACGCCAGCGATAGTCTGTTTTGACGGACGACGATCAAACATTAACCATTTATCGATCGTTAACCCCATGCCAATGTAGCACTAATCTATTTATTGTAACTAGTCGTCTACAAAAACACACGTGTAAATTTCACTCAGTATAGGGTTATATAGATAGTAAAGTTTGTGTTCAAACTCATCTGTTTTAGTTGTTTCTTGGGCGCTTGCAAGGTATATCACAAACATCTAGAACAGGAGCATCCACCTCATCTCTTCCTCCTCCTCTTCTACTTCACACGGTTGCGCTTGTAATGGGCAGACGAATAACGAGGATCAAACTCCCACGGCTTGTAGAGGGTGAAATCATCATCCACAAAGGCTGTGTCTGCAGCCCACTGAAAAAAACCACACGGCTGATCAGGTTTTTTGGTGGGGCAGCAAATAGACTTCTCCTTGTCTTTCTCCCTGCATCGCATATCCTGCGCGAACAAGAGGCCATGCTTGCAGTGGGGCCATCTTTTCTGATGAATCTTGTGAAAAGTCATTTGATTGTTTATGGCTTTGGCCGCCGCGAGATTGGACGCGTAAAAATTACAACACCAAGGCCCGTCTTTGCTCGAATAGTCGGTCTGAACATCACACTTGTAACCAGTAACGCCATCTTTATTCGAGACTTGCTGAGCAAAGCATCGCTCAAAACCTCCCGTCACTCCGTTGTTTAGGCAAGCACAATAAATTGCTTTTAAATCTTTGATGAAGACATGGTGCAAAGTAACAGACCTTTCAAGTCGCAAGCCTTTTTATACGATGTAAAATTGCCGCTCATTTACGTAACCACCAGCGGCAATTTAGCGTTTCTCGTAATGTAAAACAAGCTCGCTTAAATATATGTTTGACCTCCACTTCTCCCATAAAGAACCAAGTCTACTAACAGGTCGATGCTATTCAATCTTCGTACCGAAGTCCACGTTATAACCAGCGGGTAAGGTCTTAGCACTGTTTTAGCAGAAACCATAAACATGTCGCGTAAGCAATCGCTCGCATCTCTGTGTTTTAATGGCGTTGCAAACATGTTCGATCAAATCACGTTTTATGGAGCACTGCCGATCGTCTTTGCACATGTTTCTTGTAGCAAATTTCACAACAAACTTAGTTTGATTTCCCTCTTGCGTCTGTTTAAATAATTCGATACAACAGTCACTGTAGCATGAATTTGCATTTGGCTCGTAGTTACAGCATGTGTTGCTATAGGCATCGGGAATGTTAATTTATTCAAAAACCTTTAGAGAAAAACAACATGGGTCAGAAAAACACGAAACAACTAACCTGAGCGGGGAAGAAGAAGTAGTTTGGTGTTCAACATACTTACAAATGATTCTCACGTGTAGGTCGAGGTTTGGCTTGCGAAGGAGTGCTGGTTAATTCGAGATTTTGAGTAATAAATACTGTTTGCAACAGCGGCAAAACGACGTAGAAACCTTCAATTTTCATTGGTTGATTCGACAGATGTCTATCATTTTGACGGATCGGTCACGTTTCAGCGGCAGCGGCGAAAGCGATCTGAAAAAAGGGGGTGGGGCAAATGTCTGGATCGATCACGTGTGACAAGCAGCGGCACTTTATTCGTCTATATAAAGGCTTTAACCATATCAGTTGCGTTACTGTGTTGACCTCGTTTCTACAATACTCACGCGTTTGTTTTGTTTGTTTTTTTCAGGAGGTGATCGAAATCTCCGATGATGAGGACGAATTAAAGAAGTGATCGAAATCTCCGATGACGAGATAGAAACAATAGAAATCTCCGACGACGAGGAGCCTGCTGAAGAGGACGAATTCCCCATCCGCTGCGAAACGGCGGAGGATTATGTGGAGGCGTGGAGAGAGGGATATGGGAGACGCACAGAGGTGGCGGAGTGCGTTGTTTGCCTGAGGGAAGTTAATGAGCAGGAGGTTTATGTCGTGTTGTCGAAAGACAGTTTGTGATCGTTGCTTGGAGGATTGGCGAGAGCTAAATCCCTACCAAGCACATCACCCGACCTGCCCCCACTGTAGAGAACCCCTCTACGACGACGACGTGTATTACAACTGGGACGAACCTGAACCCCTTCCTCCTTCTCCGAGATGGGAAGATTGGGTCCCACCTCCTCCTCATTCCCCCTCTTACTCCCCGAATCCCCCTAACAATGACGACAACACGGCATAACATTCGCCCACCCTGTCTGACTCCCATGTCTCGCTCTCGTTGCCCTCCGCATAATTAATACCGTTTCGTAACGGATGGCTGGCAAGACAAGGCCAAGACCGCCATACATTATAGCAATTGTACATGAAGCAGCAACGATGTATATATGTATCTATGTAATTTTGAATTAAACATTATCATTTCCGTCCAATCAAACGACTCTTTTCTAAGCAGCGGCATTTTACCAGCGGCATCTCGAATTGTGAAATGAAACCGTGCAAAAAGGCCCTTTTTGCCGCTGGTTACGTGCCATATATGGTAACCCTCTTTCCCCTCCAACCAATCCGGTTTGACCCACTACCCTATCAACCATCAGTACCCTCTCTCTAACCAGCGGCAAAACGGCCGTCCTCTAATACTACTCGCCCATTTTATAGAGAAATTTGATGTTACAAATTCCTACAATACCTTGCAGTATTAGATGCCATACCATCAAAATGGGGAAGCTTCTAAAAGCGCGCGATCATGATGGTAATTCCAACCTTCGTTAAAAACTCGCCTTTCGAGCTTTTAAAGTGTAACCTGACTACGCAGTATTTAGCTGCACTCCTTGTGGATAAAATATTCGTTCCGCCTACTGCACAAAGGAGGTTTTCTGGCATTGACGAAAATGATGTTCGTACAGTCTACGACTCCCTCTGCGGGTAACTAGGAATAGATATTTGGCAATGTTCCAAGCTAAAATTGTTCATCACATTCTTCCATCCAACAACTCTGAAAAGAGACGGACTAAAGACGATGAAGCATGCCATTTATGTGCAGACTCTGCGCAAACGCTGTCCCACCTTTTCGTGGAATGCCCTGTTTCAAAAGCTTTTTCAGTGAGTTTGCTAGTTTGGTTCGGACGTAACAAGGTCTTACTCTGTCATTACGGCCTCTGAAATTCTTTGGACGCTTGATAGAACACATAGAGCAAAAATGACCCTTGAACGCCAATGCTCGCCTGTTTTTCTGGTCAGCGGTTCTCAACGGAAAATGTCATTCACAATGGCGGCCAGTTCAAAAGGTCCCATTTTGGATCTTCAACAGGTGATCGCTCAGATCCAGGAATCGGATAGCGAAGAGGAAATCGGAGTTGATGAAAAGGGAGGATCAAAAAAGGCGGGCTTGAAAGATTTTTGGAGGGCTACGATGGCGGGGCAGCCTTTAATTCGACTTATTTTGCAGCCACCGGCGCCGAGTTGCTTCTACCACTTGTGCAAATTTCACAAAACGCACCATCGTTCGATCGCCTTTTGAGGGAAAGTTCTGTTTCGTCCAGTGTGCTGTTTGGGAAAGAGGCCAAGTTCTGGTTAAAATCATTAAACCGTCGCTTGGGGGGCAGAAGAAGACAGATCAACCCTTTTTACTGCGAAATATCCCGTGACATACCGGAGGAACTGTTTTCTTTTGTCGTTCGACTCGTACGAAGTATGCCGTTGTTTGCCGCCACACTGTTACTACGCAAAGAACAGAAAGGCAGAGGTTTTATCCTTTACTTCTTTTAGAACCGTAGTGCAATTTTTTCAGTACTGTCTGGTATCTCTACTAAAGACACACGTTCTTCAAAAAACTCTGGGTGGAGCTCGCCAAGGAACAAAGTGCTCGTGTTAGTTTCTGAGGAGAAGGATCTGGCCCTTGTTTACAAAACGCAGAGGGGCAGCTCAAGATCTGCTTTCACTATGGGGAGTGGAACACTTATGGTGAGCCACAACACACATAGATCTTTCTTATCTTATATTTGAATAATTGACGAGGCATCTATTTATGTGTGCTGTGAAGATCACCATGAGCTGTAAAAACCTAAGTTTAAAAGGTTGCCATCAATTTCCTATTAGTTACTGAATAGGCAATTCCAGAAAATAATGTACTCCAGCGACAGGCGGCATTTGGAAATTCTGAATGGAAGGGGGTTTTTCAAGCTCGGAATTCTGCCTGCATGGGGGGGGGGGGGGGGGGTTGAAGCTGGAAGCTAGGTTAACCTCTCAGGAATTATATATGCATGGGGAGGGGGGCATAAGCCATTTTGGTAATTCTGGATGCATGGGGGTGGGGGGGAATATTCTGGATGCATGGGGAGGGTGGGGGGAGGAGGGGGAACTAGTGCCGCCTGTGCTGGGGTACATATATTTTATGGAATTGCCCAATGTAAGAATTACCAAAAAGCAGTCAGTGGAGGCAACCATTTAAGATTAGGTTACATTAATTCCACCACCTCACAGATGACAAGTTGTCAAAATATCATTCACCACCAACTGTCCTAATTCGTAGGACTACTCTCACCTAGATGATCATTCTCCCTGAAAGATGGTGCATGGTGACTTACAGTTTTTATGTTCCTATCCGAGAAGAATAAATACTAACAACACTGAGATGCTGCATGAATGGCTTACAGTTTCGTGTCCTTATCTGAGAAGAATAGTCACTGTAGAACTGATTTAAGATTACAATATGAAACTAGTCCCTTGCATAGTAACAGTGTGGCCTTTGGCTTACGGGTCTTATGTCCCTATCTGAGAAGAATAACTTTATTTGCATACTGAGATGGTACATTGTGGCTTACGGTTTTATGTCCTTATCCCAGAAGAATAACTACACTCACATACTGAGATGGTGCATGGTGGCTTACGGTCTTATGCTATGCAAGTACAACCCAAAGACTTACTGGGGTTCATTGGGCAGTCCCCAAAAAATCTGCACTTGCCCTGCTGAGGACCCCTGTCACAGCTACCCAACAGGATTTTTTTTATTTGAGCCACCTGCTCTGGAATTCCAGTGAATTGTTTCATGACCAGCCTGGAATTTGTGGTTAGCCACCCTGGAATTTTGTACTTTAAGGAATTCCAAGCTCCATTTTGACTACCCGCCCTGGAATCCTCAACAGGGGGTACAGATTTTAAAATGCTACTGCCATTACCATAAACTTAGTAGGACTCTCAAAGCACATCAAGATATGTTATAGTGATGGTTAATTTTTATTAAAAATACACCTTTCAGTTATACAGTACAATTCAAAGCTCTTTATAGGTGTATCAAATTTTATTACACACTTTCAAATTTAATTTGAAAGGTACAAAAGTATGTTTTACATGCAAAAACATGGTATAAAATTGTTCTTGAATCCAATGTATATTATGTACATCAATAGATGCTAAAAAATATATTCTAGACAATACACATTCAAATAGATATATTTACAAAATCTTGGAACCCACATTAATGGTATACAGAAATAAAATATAGTTTTTCTATTTACTTTTTATATATTGTTTAATTGGTTGCAATGTTAATGTTGTAAGTATCTTAGCAGGGGTAGATCCAGGCAGGGTATCCATAGGAGCACCAAACACCCTGAGAATGGCTATTCCTTAGAAATTTACTATATTAACTGTATGTCAATTGTACAATTGGGACACCATGTTTCTGAAATCCAGCATATGGATACCCATTTGGGAAATCCTGGATCTTTCCTAGCATTACAACAGATTAATTAACATTACAGCAGATTATGTAAGTATATGATAGCTCTAGAGGATACAATCTGCAACAGATTTTAGCACAAATGAGTCTTACTACCGTACTCATTAAAAATCTGATGTAAGATAGAAAGTTTTATGGGATTTTTCATAAAAAAGGACAGATTGGCACAGTAAACTCACCATTTCAGTCAAGGAACATGGAAATAGAAGCATTTGAATATGTTTTCTGCATTCGATCAACATTCAGTACCACTGCAGCACACATTGTATCCAGTCTGTGCTCAACCCTCCAACTAAGTGTACCATATGCTTTTATATCCATGGTCCATGTGACCGATTTTAATATGCATTGTAGTTATGGTTCCAGAAATTATTCCTCTCCCCCCTTGGACATTCCAGAGTGGGGGAGGGGGTCAGTTTACCTGATCTGTGGGGGGGGGTCACTCTTCAACACCCTTCCATGTTGGGGGGGGGGGGGGTGGATATTCTCTGGAACCACACATTAGCAATGGCACAGCAATGGCAAACTACTGCCTTCCAAGTGTTGTCCCAGCGATAATGAATAATAAACCTCTCATATGGATCTTACTTGTTGTGGAGCATATTTTTTTCCAAAGTCCTCTTCAATTAAAAGTCACACACTGCTGCTACTTCAGAAATCAATCAAAAAGGTATGACGCACAGTGAGGGATACTCGGCCAAACAATAAACCATGCTCACAGTGGCACACTCTCATAGGCCTGGCCAGGGGGGTAATACAAGGACATCCAATAATATTTTTCAGAAACACCCCATTTACAATAGTGAAATACCTGAAAAACGTAAGCCTATGGTTGATAAATACCCCAAATACCTGGTAGGGCCTGGGAGTGTCTTGTGACACTGGTGCGTTTTAATGCATGTGACATGTTTGAGGGAGGATTGGGATGTGCATGTCCTCCTGTGTTAAATGAAATGCTGAGCATGACGGGCATATCCAGGCCTTTTGGTTTTGGAAGTCACCCCAGGACTAGACTTGTGACTGGGTCTGAAAAACCATTTAGCCACAATGACTATCGTAAACTAGATCTATCTACAAAATAGTTACCGGTAATAGTGAGAAGATACACAGGTTTTTTTTTTCTCTCCTTTGTGAAACATTTGTAAGCCAGTGCTTCCTTTACTTACAGACAGATACACCCTGCATGAGAAAGGCATTTTGTACAGGTAGCCTTTCATTGGGCTGTTCCAAAAAAAATTGTACCCCCCTATCGAGGAACCTGGAAATTCCACAGGGATCACTGTGTTTGGCCCTGGCCCTTTCCACAGGGTTTGTTGATTTTGACCCTGGCATTTCCACGGGGTCAGTGAATTTGACCCTGGAATTCCCACAGGGCCATTCATTTTACCCTGGAATTTCCACAGGGCCATTCATTTGCAACTGTGGAATGTCCACAGGCACACAAGAGACTGAGGATTTTCCACAGGGGTTGCTTCAAATTTCCACAGGGGGAAAGCATTTTTTTGAAAATTTGAGTTCCTCGATAGGGGGTACAATTTTTTTTGGAACAGCCACTTCTTTGCTCAACAGAAGAAAACCATACAAGCAAGGAAACATATATAGAGGATATTACATGGTCGTGTGGAGATATGAATGTTACTACCATTTGCGTCCATCAATGAAGCTTGACGATTTTTTTTCGCAAAGGTTTACTTTTCAAACGTGCATGTTTTGTTTGATATTTTGTCATGTTTCTCGCTTGCTGATTGGCTGCAGTTTCGACCGTTATTTTTCAGCCAATCAGAGAGCGGGAACGTAACCAATTCTCGACAAAACCTGCACGTTTGAAAAGTAAACCTTCACAAAAAAATTGTCACACTTCATGCATGGAGGCAAATGGAAGTATCTTTGAGTGTTGAAAATTTGTGAGCGCAACAAATGAGTGAGATAAAATTTTCAACACTCGAAGAAAAATTTGTATCTCCAAACCATCATGTAATGTTCTGTTTATTATATAAACATCAATGAAATACCAAATTCTAGTTTTACTTGAGTTATGCTTAAAAATCGAGCATTGAGCAAAGGCAAGTGTGAATATTTTCACATGTGAAAATAATAAGCAATTATTGGATGAGGTTGAGCATGACATCGATAATTGTCAAGGCTGAGGTTTGTGTTATCTGCCGAAGCGAAGCAAGTCTGAGGACTTGACGATTATCGATGTCATGCGAAACCGAATCCAATAATTGTTTTATTATTCATTGTCTGATATAAATTCAATTTCTTGTGTCGAACACGTCGCAAAGCGAGCAGCCACCGTGAAAAGAAAAGAAACACAAAATTTGCCGGGTTTTGTAATTTCGCACGAACTGCCGCTGAAATAACTTGCAGGCTCGGTCCAATAACCTGTACAGAGAACTGTTTCCGCTGAAAATAGCGTGGGCTCAGTCCAATAACCTCTACAGAGAACTGTTCCCGCTGAAAATAGCACTGGCGCTTACAAACTGCCAGAGTTGTGCGTAGACTTTGAGCCAATCAGAAAACGATTACTGAGTACAATGAATATAAACATGTTTTCACATGTGAAGATATCAAGTTTTCGTGTGTGGGAGATCACCCGGTATTTTATTAGTGTTTATATAATAAACATAAAATAGCACTTACCTATTTTCCCTGCTGCTTTTCCTTTCACTTTAAGATACCACCTGTCCAGTCTTACACGGGCTCTGATTTGCTCCCGTAAGTGATGTCCACAACCTGCACTGAGCTAGGGATACATCTTTCTCAAAGCCACAATAACAAAATTTGTTATCACCATGGCACCGCTTAGGGATGTAGGACTGTGTTTTTAGCCTTGGGATTACTTACATTATGCCCCCTTTCTCTGAGCCAATCAAGGTGACATACTCATGGAGGAATATCTGCTGCCAGCGATAATGGTAGTAGGTGTTCTTGCTATATGTGGCAATGGACACATGCTTGGCTTCTCGCCCTTCCATGGAGTTTAGCCCGAGCCCCATGCCATACTTCCTCTTCATATCAGCAGCATGTGCTGGCACAATGTGCCCCACCGTCCACACTGTTGGATTGACTGTTGACTCATAAAGACAATTAGTACGAAAGTAGTACGAGCATAGCCGTTTCAAGAGACTTACCTCCTGGTCAGTGATAGTCAGTCGACTGAAAAGAGCAACAATATCACGTAAGAGAAGACACACATATGCAGAAACATGACATTTCTTCTGTTGAATTCTTGATGTTCCTACCTCTAACACATCAACTAAATACATAAATTATGAAGAAACTGACGGGAATCTTTTCCTGTAAACCTGTAGTCAAACTCTTTCCCTTTCCCTTTTGTCTCATTAACCACCTAACAACTTTCTTGGCTAGCCTAGACAAATTACACTTGGTACGCAGAGTTTCTACATATATGGCCAAAGCACATCTTCTTGGAGTTCTGCAAAAGAAAGTTCTGATGTCACAGGAAGTTTGGTCTTATCACAAGCAATATTCAAGAGATGTCGATGAGCTAAAGCACATGCATTGTTCTTCAGATGTAAAGGATCCACATGGGCACGGTCAATGAGCTCTCCAACCAATGGGACAAACTCCTGCCTGCTTTTCTGTTGAGAAATAAATGATGTAATTTTAGTTCTCTTTGTCTTTTCCTTGATCTTTTCAGCATTTACACTGTTTTCTTCTTCTCTACTTCCTTTACAACTTTTAACCTGCTATATACTCCCAGGAATGCCACATATTAGATGCTTCAGGTCCGAAAGTCCCATCTACTTCTTTTGCATTAACTATAAACATCTGCAAAAGTAGAAAAATAGAAAGCACTGTTGCTGAGCTCCCCTCCCAGATATGCTAGCATCTTCATGTCATTTGGAAGCTCTGAAATAATAAACCTGACATTGCTGTAAGTGGTGTCATCACACTTAATAGTATAAGTAGACTTCTCAATTCGGAAGATGTCGTTAACCAGAGACTTGACAAATCTTGTCACTGGCAGCAGCTTTCAGAGCAATTTGCCCCGAAAAGAAGGAAGTTCTCATTACTACTTAACACACCTTGTCCAATGTTTAAAAAGCTCACCAGCCATGAGGTTGCGCTGTCCTCCTTCCCAATGGGGCTCCATCACCACCTAGGGCAATGTAAAAGATGGAATCATCAAAATTCTGAATATCATAATGGTGACGGTTTTCCAGATAATACTGTGCTAATCTTAACAACAACCATTCTAGATTACGATAACACCCATGCACTTTCTCCTCCTCATCCATGCCATGGCATAGAGTATCACGCACACTGTGCAACTCACCTATGTCAATTGATTTAATGAAGTGCATCAGTCTGTGATATGGGACAAGTCGTGGAATGGGGCAGTTTGCCACTGTGATGCGTCTAGATTTAAGCTTCTTGTTGCGCCTGATTATTTGCTTATAGGCAGTTACCTTATATGTAGATTTATACTTATTCTTACCCATGACCCCCTTGCTATAATAAGTGGCTATTGATCTTTCCATATTTTGGTTGGATTTTTCGTACTCATCTACACTCTTTCTATGTACTATAGGGATAGCACGCTTTATGTTTGTGCTCTTACTAATACCTGATGCTATTGTATCTACTTTACTTTTCTATCTATGGTCTCTATTAAGCCTATTGCTGCAGCCTTGCTCCCTCCATGAATTTCCTTAGCTGCTTTGAAGGTTTCAGCCTCTTCTCTTTCTGCCTGCTGCTTTACTAAGCTCTCCAGTTGGACATTTTTTCCTTGCATTTACAGACCTTTTGGCAAGAATGACATTTTGCCAGGTCTAGAATCACATCCTGTATCTCCAATTAACTCTGTCTGAATCTCCTTCCGGTCCTCGATCTCTGTTATCAACGTTTCTACCTGAATTCCAAAAAAATTCATTGAATCTCAGATAGGGCAGTGGCAGCTTTGTTCCATTGATCTGGCTACAAAGGTACCAAGTGCAAAAGCGCGCGAAAAATTAAAAAGTGAAAATGTAGCAGACCACAGCTGCAATGATTACTCTAGGACAGAGTTATAAATAATGTAAAATGTATAAATAGTTCTACTTGATTTACCTTTTGATCCAGCCTCTGTAGTCTCGCATTCGCGGATCTCACTTGCTTTGCCTTCGCTTCGGCCTCGAAGTTTATCATTTCGATTTCGCCCATCTGTTCCGCAATATCGCGCCTCTTGTTTATCGTCATCTCCCTCAGCTCTTTTCCCTCTCTTCATGTACTTCCCCACGTTAAATCGGGGCATTTTGAGGCGAATAATCGCGCGAAGTAAAGGCAAACTCAAAAAAATAAAACATAGCGATCACCTCGATTCCTGGACCTCTCTCTCAGGTTAATCATTCACATAATCAAATGTAAAATGAAAAAAATAAAACAAGCCACTTGACCAAGAACTTTTCTCGATTCTACATTTCAACGGTTTTTGTCAGAATAATAGCAATAATTTCACTATGAAGTCGCTTCACAACCTTGGCAAGTTTGGTATCAAAATGAAGAACGCTTCCAGCTCGAGCAGATTTATAGTCGATATTCGATCGGAGTAGGTCACGAGCGAAAGCGACTGTTAGAAAATTACGTCATTTTGAGTTCGTAATTAGAACCCAGTCTCCAATAACGGCTTCACGTCCAATATGTTTGCGCGTCACGAAAAACATTGGCGTTTCGCGGGTCATTTTTGCTCGCGTGGAAACAGCTGCTTACTTAATTTCTGCATAATTGTCGTATTACATTTATCATGCAGCTATGAACTATGAACACTATAATTTCGTAGCATTTCTCAAAACTTTAAATAACTTTAAAGATCTTGAATCTTGCCATTTTAAAAATATTTTGATACGACACTTGTGTAACCACTTTTATTATTATTATTATTGTATTTCTTTTTCTTAATGAAAATAAGCAATTGTCTGCTCCTTTAGTTGGTGTTGTTCCCTTTGTGTGAAGTGTAATATAATAATAATGATAATATACAAAAAAAATTAAAAAAAAGAAAGGGTATATGAACATGTTTTGTGTTCGGTATAGTAAACAAAGCCAAGGAAGTACGCTGCTTATAAGGGTTAGATGAAAGCTTCTAATGATGGCTCATCATCATTATTCATGCACACAACTGCGCGCCGCAAATGAAGAAGTTATTAATATTCATGTGAGCGAAGCGCGGCCAAACGGACGAATTTCTATGCTTGTAACGTCGAAAACTCACGCGTACTTATGGGTCTTCTTTCAAATATATATTGACTTGCCAAGGGCATTTTTGGGAGAGTCTGCTTTTCCTCGTCAAGATAAACTTGTTCTTGTAAACGGCGTCAGGGTAGTGTTTTTATTGCTCAAAGCGTATATTAGATGTCATTTTTTCTGCGCGAAATTTTTATATAGAAGTTGCTGAAATACACACTATCGCCATCTGTTTTACCCTCTTCATCGTTCAAATGCTTGATGAAAAAATTATGACCCTCCCCAAAACAGGAGTGAAAAAAAAAAATTTGACCCTCCCTTAGACACCCGAAAAAAATTAGGACCTCCCCACAAAAATAGGACCCCCCCCCCCCCCCCCCCCCCCCGCGCGCGCTAATAACGACACGTCCCTTAACTCCGTCGATGTACAAGTTCACGTTGAGAGAAATCCAATTCTTGAGCTAGAAAATGTTCATTTTTCCACAATTCTGACAGTGACTCGAGTCCCATTCCGCACTGCATCTTCGTTTCAAAGACCTCATTCCTTTTCAGTGAAGTCTAGTCTCTTTAGCGGCTTTTGGTTTCTGCTCTTTTCCAATGATTGACAGCTAATTTGGGATTTGAAGCGGGCTTTTTTTCAGCTGTTTTCGAGTTCACTTACACCACAGGCCTCGCAGGCTACTGGAAAAGTTTGAAAAATAGCCAAATTGTTTGAAAAATGTCTTTTAGAAACCAATGAAGAATACTTATTTTATGATCTGGTGTGTATATTTCGATTAGATTCTCGTTAATGTGGGGACAGTTTGGGTCTGAACTTCGTTACAATAAACACTCGCTCCTATTCTACTTAAAATCAACAAGGTTTGCAGCAGTCGGATCTCAATTGACCGTGCTCTCAAGCCGTCAAGCCCCAAGCGAAACAAAACCAGCGGTTTGAGGTCGCAGGCTCAGGAATTCGAAATCAAAACGGCCAATCTCCTCTCAGACGAATAATCCACAGCATGGTTCGCCGTTACATGTTTCAACCAAGTTATATGTTTTTGAGAAAACGTTTGCGAAAAAAATATTTTGCATGCGCCGCGAATAATCTATGGATTCTTCAAATTTACAGTTGGTGGCTTTTTTTTTCTCCGGGTTCGATCTTTCCATTCTGGGATGGGAAAAGACAATGATAACGCGAATGACGCTAAAGAAAGACTGTCATATCAAACATAAGCCGTCGTATTTGCAAATGCCTATAAGGGGACTGGGGCGAGACGCGCGGGTTTCCTGTGGTTGCTCAAAATAGATCAGGCCTGGCTGCAAAGCTAGATCCAACAGGGAGGATGCTTTGAAATATCGAGTCGCTGAAATGCCTGGAAGTTCTCGCTCAAAAGTCAGTGTTTTTTCTGAAAAATGTCGCCGAAATTCTTATCACAAGGAGATCTACCATCCCTTCCAAATAAGGTAAACACTTCCAAATGTGGTTTTGGCCATGAGTGTTTCAATTTGATCAGGGTATTTTTAATATGTAGGTGTTTTATTTTGCAGCAGAGATTTGTATGATTTGATCTCGCTCGATGGAGAAGTGAAGCAAAAAAAAAACGAAATATCTGCTACGAAAGTACTTGTTTCTGGCAATTTCTGGCAAGCAGACCTCAAAAAAGATATTGGCGTCGATAATTTGCAGTGCTAAATCAGTATTCTGAACATAAGTCCTGATGAAGTCAACGATGACGTCATGCCAAGTGATATTGGTGATGCACCACCGTTGCCTTCAGGTTTGGTCACCTTGCAATGTTGCTTTGTCGAGGTATTCAGTTTTCGATTCGATTTGATGACGCCATTGATGGCGCCATGCCACGTGACCTTGTTGATGCACCGTGCACCGCCCTTCTATAAAGATAACTTCGCTCAAGTTTGGAAACCTAGCAATGTTGCCTTCTCAGATATCGATTTTTCTATTTTTGACGACGCAACCTTGTGAAAGCACCGTGCAACCCATGCCACTTGACCGTAGTGGTGTACTCCCTTTCCTGTCAATATGTTGCCTTCTCGAGATATTGACTTGTTTCGTCTTAATGAGTCATCGATGGCGTCATGGCACTAGACCTTGGTGGTGCACTCCCCTTCCCTCTAAGATAACTTTACCCAAGTTTGGTCGCCTAGCGATGTTGCCCTCTCGAGATATTGACTTTTCTAGTTTTGATGAATTGCGATACCTGTATTACGGGCGGGCACTCGGAATCACCACCGTAGGTTTTTTCAGGAAAGAAAAAGAAAAAATTCATATCTCTGGAAAGAAAGCTCCAATAACGACCAAACTTGAGAAAATTTGTCTTTAGGTTGATAGCTATCTAATGTCAAAGTCATCATATGCCATCACTGATTACGTCATAAAACTTACCAACAATGTCTCAAACCACTCAAAACCGACTTGAGGTTATAAATGTCTGATACCACTATTCCTTATGTATTGTATTCGTTATGACATGCACGGCGATTTAGACCCCAGCCTAATAGACCAGAATCCCTTGCAAATTGCTGTTAGGCTCAAATGTTCATAATACCCCCCGAAAACAGAAAGATATCACAGTTTTCTGCCACATTTAATGATATAAAGGAAGTAAATCCTTGATAGCCTCCCCAAAGAAATAAAACGAGGCAAAAATATGGTATAGTGTGTGTATACATATTAATAGGAAACAGGAGAAATATTAGATTTGAAATTACCTTTCCAAGAAAATACAGCATTCTACACATTTGCACTAGTTTATTAGGTCTTTTCAATCCCCCTTAAATATCTGGTAATCTATTCAATGCAACCCTCATAAAGTTTCTGCAGTTACAAATTTTTGAATGACTAAATTTATTTTCTCAAACAATTTTTTTTGACATAGACATAGACATCTTTTATTGGCACTTGTAAATGGTTAATTCACATCGGTGTAATTCCAATAATGAAATAAAATAATTAAAGCAAAAACAAACATTTAGGAGATATATATCTTATCAGTAGATCATGCTATTACTGGCCATTAAAAGGAAAGAAAATTCTGTCTTGCAGTAAATGCATTAAAAATATACTTTGAAATAATTTGATGGCTTGATTCCCCCCCCCCCCCCCCCCCCCCTCCCATACGAATACTTTGTTTTTCTTTGGAAATTCACTTTTCAACACCCTAACACCCTTCCATGACGGGGGGGGGGGGGATCTTTTCTGCAACCACATAATAACGTTTATGATTTGTTCAGGACAATATTATCTTAATGGAATACCTAGCATTATCTGACAGAACAATAGGTGGAATAATTTCACTTTTTTATCTGTTCAGTGGGCATCTACACAGGCACTCATTATGCATTCATTATGTATGTTGGGGAGGGGGAGAGACAGGTGAACAGGTGAAATATTTTAAGATTCTCCCATGTAGTCCCCTCAAAATTAGCATTCCCTCCAGCTCATCTTGAGAATAATAAAAACAGATTGATAGATACATCAGAGAAATAATTATGAGACATTTTAACACGATTCCCGAGCAATTTTGGCAAAAAGTGGCCAAAAATCCAGTTACTGAAACGCTTAGAATCTCTTGCCTTGATTTTGGTTTGTTAGGGGTAGCGAATGGTCCCTAATGGTCCCTTGTTTTGGAAGAACTAAATGTGCGTCATAAACAACTAATAAAAAGCAGATAAATAGTATATAGCTTTAGCCACTCGCTAAAAGCGGAGCTTCCAACTATCATACGGAATGAAAAATGGCAGTAGTAGTAAATCAAAAAAAGATGTAATACATAGATTTAGCCACTGGCTAAAAGCGGAGCTCCCGGTTGCATATTTTTCCATGTGAATGGAAAAGGGTTCCCATTAGGTACTAACTCCTTCCAATGGAATGATACTGATTTTTGCACAATTTAAGCGAATGTATTTGTCGGAGGTTGACTGTAACAACAACAATAAGGAGAAAAAACGTTATTTGACATATTTTTACTGAAACCATTTTTACTCAAATGTGTCATTCTAAAATCACCAAATTTATTGAAAATGTTAGTGTTATTGTATAAAACACAGCATGGAGGAATGAACATTGATATTTTCTAGGGTCCTACTAATTAGATTAACAAATCGTGGGATTTCGGCGTAAGTAGTCTAGTAGTATGGAATTAGCCGTTTTTTTTAGGGTGAGCGTGAGGGTGACCATGAGGGTGAGCCTGCGGGTGAGCCGGATGACGTCACAGACTATTTTTTTTAGGGTGAGCCTGGTGGTGAGGAGCCCTATTGTTATCGGAGACAATAGAAGGATACCCCCCACCCCCCTACTTTTTTGCCTCAAGACAATAGAAGGAGCATGGTGGTGATGAGCCTATTGTTATCGGAGACAATACTAGGATTAACACTGGAATGCTTTTGTTCTGGAGGGATTAAGAAAAACAAAGGGAGACAATACCAGGATTAACTAACGGAAGGCTTTTGTGTAAGGGATTAGTGTTTGTTGACTTCAACTCGAATATTAATTATAGTGTAAGGTTTTGTTTATACAGAGATAACATATCAGACAATGCAGAGATATGGCTTATTCTCTTTATTATAAAATGAATGAATATCGATTACATACAATACTATTACATAAAATACTACCACTAACGGTTAGGTAAATAAACGCTTTATTAAGAAATTGATTACAAGTCTAAAGTTTGTTCACTAGCATTCTTGACTTGGGGTAGAGGTTTCCACTCATCTTTTTTCCTGTTGTAATACGATCCCGCCATGCAATCATAACACCGCAGAAAAGACCCTTTCCAAGCTTTTCCCATGGGTGATTGCTTTTGACAAACCGGGCATTCGTAGAGTTTGTCTTTATCGTAGCGTCCGGACATTTTATCTTGCCACAAGCATTTTCCACACCCCGCAATATCGATGCAATAAGAATTGTTCCCTTCACAATTACTGCATAAACCATCGACTTTCTTTTCAATGTCACCCGATACTCCATCTCCCTGTTGACTCTTCTTCGTCACTGGATTGCTGAGCTTCCTCATCGCTGGATTGCTCCGCTTCGTTATCGTCACCAGCAGATTGGTCAGTTTCTTCATCACTTTCATTATTACCGTCAGATTCATCATCGCTAGATTGGTCGCTTTGTGTTTCTCTGCTTTCGTGGGTAACTACATCGTTCAATGCTGCTTTGTTACGGATCAATATTTTATCAACTCCTAATTCTGCCAGTCCCTCGAGAAAAGACTTTAAGCCTCTTGGAGGTGAAATATCTTCGTTGAAAGGTAGTAATGCAAACTCTACAAGATCAGCAATAACTGTGTTTGGCATTCTGCGTTTACGACGAATCATTTCCCCGTTAGGCGACCAAAACAAAATATCTTTAGAGGTGGCTATACTGTGCAGTATGTCTCGGGCATCTTGATAGGGAACAGCATTTGAAATCTGACTCAAAACGTCTTTGATTCGAGGTTGATCTTTTGTCTCCTCGTGCTCAACCTCGTCATCGCTAGACATATCGCTATCTGAGTCCAGTGAACGTTTCATGGTAAAAGCCAACCACAAATGTATTGTTCCTCAATCGTGACTTGTATTTATACCCTCAGAGCAGTAATGCTAAAACAGGGACGAGTAGGTCTTGGATAAACCCACCCCCTTTTTGTGACAAGATTTTCTTTTTTTCTTTGAATGGGGTGGAACCACTAGCCAAAGCACTAAGCTCCTCCCCGTGTCGTCTTTACTAAACTTATCATCACTTAATGGAATATATCCATTTCCAACATTATGGGCAATCTGAGTTAGAGCATGAACTTGTTCTGGGGTGGCTGTGTCGAGAAGGAATTGGCGCTGATGCCGTGGGCAGTGACATAAGGCTTGAAGAAAGCCTACGTTGTTCTTCACAATTCGAGACATGGTTGTAAAGGAACAGAAGAAACATGATGGGACCATTATTTATACTATTTCTTTATTGAAATAGCATTCTTTTGATATGGCTTTAAAATATTAACTAGCTAACATAGTCTAACATAGACTAACATAGTCTAACATAGACTAACATAGACTAACATAGTCTAACATAGACTAACATAGTCTAACATAGTCTAACATAGTCTAGCTACCTTGTCTAACATAGACTAACATAGTCTAGCTACCTAGTCTAACATAGCTACCTAGTCTAACATAGTCTAACATAGACTAACATAGTCTAACATAGTCTAACATAGTCTAGCTACCTAGTCTCACATAGTCTAACATAGACTAACATAGTCTAGCTACCTAGTCTAACATAGTCTAACATAAGTCTAACATAGTCTAGCTACCTAGTCTAACATAGTCTAACATAGACTAACATAATCTAGCTACCTAGTCTAACATAGTCTAACATAGTCTAGCTACCTAGTCTAACATAGACTAACATAGTCTAACTTGTGTGTATAAAAGAAGGCTCAAGTGCAGATTGTGTCAGTTAAGCACAGGTATCGTCATGGGAAGGTCATGCCCTTTATGTGGGAAGCACCAAATAATATTTCGACTCATCTTAGCAGGATTCACGGAATGGATGGGGCCGACAGAAAGTATTGGCTGCAACAGGAAATCAATCAGCGAGAATTTCCTCTTTTCCTAGGACACAGAATACAATAGAGAAGCATGATTTGTGTGGTCCCTTTCAGCTCCAACATCCTTTTACGTGTATGGTGGCGGGAATGTCCGGAAGCGGGAAGACTGTTTGGGTACAGAAACTACTAGAGCATGGACAAAAGACAATCTCACCCCCACCCCAACGCATAGCCTGGTGCTATGCTCAGTGGCAACCCGCCTACACTGCCTTAGCCATGTCTATGCCACAAATAGAATTCGTTAAAGGAATCCCAACCAACATTGAGCAAGACTCATACTTTGACGTGCATATCCGAAACCTGATTGTCATCGACGATCAGATGATTGAAACCAGGAATGACAACAGGATTGCAAACTTATTCACCAAGGGATCCCATCACAGAAATCTGTCAGTGATTTATATCCTTCAAAACCTATTTCACCAAGGAAAAGTCAATAGAAACATATCCTTAAATAGCCACTACTTGGTCCTATTCAAGAACCCAAGAAACCAATTGCAAGTGATGACGTTGGCAAAACAAATGTATCCACGCAACGCGCATTACTTTCTTGACAAAGAGGCCGTGCGGAAACCTTTCGGCTACCTGTTTGTTGACTTAAAACCAGCAACCAACGACAACTGCAGACTACGCACCAATGTTCTTCCTGGGGAAGTGTCAGCCAATGAGAAAACGGATGACGTCGTTGGGAAAGAGCTCCTAAAATTTATTAGTTTTCAAATATTGATATTTCTCCAGAGAAGCTGCGCATGAGAGAACTACACGGCAAAATGAATGACATCCTTCACAGTCAAACTTTGAGTGAAGGTGAAAAGGTCATACGATACACGCAGTTTCAAAACGATTTGTTGCGAATGAAGCATCAAGCAAGTCACAACCCTCCAGCGGGTGTAGAACCACCAGTAGCAACACCTACCTACACTACTCCCCCAAGTATCTCGTTATCATCACCCGAGCCAGCCACGATACCCTATTTGGCAAAGGTGATAGAATCTCCCAAGACATCCTTTGTTCCGCCGACCCCAACAGTTCAAGAACTGACCTTGACACCGCCACCTTCAGCGGGTATTACCCCAAAGAAGCAAAAGAAGCCCAGATTAAAAAACATCTTAAATAATTATTTGGATGATGATGCCGATAAAGACGGACCGTATCTAAAAATCGACGTTGAGACGCTATCGGTTGCGTTCTTACCGTTCTTCTCCGTATAAAATTAAATAACAAAAAAATTAGCTAATAGGGAAACCTCTACCCCAAGTCAAGAATGCTAGTGAACAAACTTTAGACTTGTAATCAATTTCTTAATAAAGCGTTTATTTACCTAACCGTTAGTGGTAGTATTTTATGTAATAGTATTGTATGTAATCGATATTCATTCATTTTATAATAAAGAGAATAAGCCATATCTCTGCATTTTCTGATATGTTATCTCTGTATAAACAAAACCTTACACTATAATTAATATTCGAGTTGAAGTCAAACAAACACTAATCCCTTACACAAAAGCCTTCCGTTAGTTAATCCTGGTATTGTCTCCCTTTGTTTTTCTTAATCCCTCCTGAACAAAAGCATTCCAGTGTTAATCCTAGTATTGTCTCCGATAACAATAGGCTCATCACCACCATGCCCCTTCTATTGTCTTGAGACAAAAAAAGTAGGGTGGTGGTGGGGGGGGAATATTTCTATTGTCTCCGATCACAATAGGGCTCCTCACCACCAGGCTCACCCTAAAAAAAAATAGTCTGTGACGTCATCCGGCTCACCCGCAGGCTCACCCTCATGCTCACCCTCATGCTCACCCTCTAAAAAACGGCTAATTCCATACCTACTATACTACTGGCGTATTTTAAGGCTCACAATACCCGACAGCCGACAACTTCTGGTTGGACCAAAAGATCAGGTTGATAAACAGCGCATTGTGTTTCCAGTCTATCACATACAATGTCAAGATTGTGAGAACGACTATGTGGGGGAATAAGGACAGTCTTCAAAGGCGCGGGCAGACCAACATCATCCTTCGAACTGTATTTTATGCACCTTACCGCCGCCTCCTTGCGTAGATCTTCAAGTATCCACTTCTCATAATATGACATAAACAAAACAAAGGAAATATAAGTGAAAATACAGGAAATAGTGTTATAGCCAGTAGTCTACTAGAAATACCGCTGCCACCAATGTAGCGAATTAGCAAAATTGAAGCGCGAGTTTTACTAACACTAAGTATAGCTGAGTGCTCTCTCAACTATCCAAGTGCTTCCAGAACTGGATATACGCACTGCTAAGTATGGACCATTGCTTTTATAACATAGACAACGAAGTTTCGCAAAATAAAGTTGGAAACAAAACGCACGCAAACAACAATCCCCCATAACTTGCAAGAAAAAATTTAAGCTTAAATCATGCTCGAACGGGAATAAAATGCGGTTGGAATTATAGAACTGGATATACACACGAACTGACAAATCTCCTCTCTTTTTAGCCGTTTTAGTTACACTGTAAGTGGACTTTTCAAAAGCTAGTGCAAAATAATACATCTCTTTGTGTTTCAACAACATCGTTGCATTCAGCACTTAAACTTTACAAGGAAACCCTTTTCAAATTAAATGACAAAATCAACTTGACTATTTCGTAGAAAATATAATGAAAACATAGTCTTTTCTGATTCTCATATTTTATTAGGCAATCATGGCATTGCAAGAGAAAACAATACGAAGAAAATCGAAAGCAGCGAAGGAAACTTTATTCGCCAAAAGAGAAATTGCAAACTACTAAATTTGAAGTAGCTGATTTCAGGGTTAAAAAACATTAATCCCAAACAAAATTAATTTGGATCAATTGAATTGCTTACCTGCTAACTTGTTCCTTTCACGAATTTTTCACATGACAGTTTTGTGGCCGCTGAAGTAGAAATTATTCCGGACTTGAATAAAAACAGCACTCAAAACAGAGCCCTCAAAACTCGCAAGAAAAGGAGAAAATTTGGCAAAAATAAACCTATCTATCAGTCATCGGATTTCCCAAACTACATAAATCCATCTGAAACAGGTTCCTTTTCACTTGCTTTCAATTTCCAGAGCTTGTTTTAGATCCAGGGTGTTGTTTTTGACAGCTTTTGTGACATTAGCGAGCTCAATCTTGCCTCCCGTTTCGCTTGATTCCGAGTGATGACGTAAATTCTATGGGAAATCTCTATGGTATATCCATTTCTTTCACATAGAAAATCAGCCAATCAGAGCGCGCGTTATATCGTGTCTATGTTATAAAAGTTCCTTGGACTTTCTCTTGTTAGTTGCCTTTAATGCAGACTTCGACTTTAATCGATGTCCATACAAAAATTGTCCAAACACATTAAACATGTATCAAGGACAAAACAAACGCACATTAAACAAAGCCGGTAACAATACTGCCCTTGTGTTTGTTGTTTGTCGGTGGTCTCCTGAACTTGAGCTTTAAAGGCTTTTTGACTTCTCGTTTTCTGTTAGCCCCCAGTGACTGTCTTCGCACGGTGAATTGCCTCTCTGGTTCTTAACGACTCGTACTGACTCAGACCCGCACTAGCTTTGGCTGTCTCACAACAAAATTTCCTTCTCTTTCACTCCTTTGCATCTGGGCGTCTTTAGAGCATCTCAGGCTCTCATAGCGGAGCTCCTTAGCGGCCGGAGACCGCAGAGCGGAGCACCATACCTAAGAAAAAAGCGTCAAAATGATCGCAAATAGAGTATACGATATAAAATCCACAGGGTACCCAATACCTGAATAACGCAAATGATCGCAAAGGGGTCGAAGTCATTTTTCAACGTCCGCGCGTGTCTGTGAAGCCAGCCTCTTTCGCAGCCATCTCCTGATTTTTTATAGTCGCCTTCGCCTGGCTTGCTGTCGCGCGGCCGTCACGTCACAACGTCGCTCGGCCGTGACGTCACAAGATGAAGCCGGACGAAACAAGCTCAAAATGAGGGGGAGGAGGGGGGGGGGGGGGTCGGTGGTCAGGGGGAGGACATTGGGTGGTCAGGTGGGGATGCTCACGTGAAAGTGACGTCACATTACAGTGAACCCAAATACGGCAAATATTATGCTTCATCACTGATTATTCCGTTTTCCGATCGCCGCCAATGAATAAAATACTACTGCAAGCGACTGGAGAACCAACTAGAACCGTACTACGCAAATGTAGGAATAAAACAACACTAGCTGATGCCCGTGAAAAATTCACGGAGTTTAAGGGGGAAATTTAGTTAACTTAAAGTGTTCTCTGTTTAAAAAAAAAAAACGGGAAAAAATGGCCATATGGAAACCCCTTCCATAAACTGCTGGATTTACATTACTAATAACCTCCCATCAGCATGAGTACCCCGTCCCACCATGCCGAAATAAATGAAGTGAGACCAAAATGATTTTTTTTTTGCACTGGTCTCAAAGTAAGGTTTCAGTATTTCATTGCCAGATTTCTAGACATTGTAAGCAAAACCTGCGTCCTCGAATTAATTTTCTAAATCATTTCATACTTGCCACGTACAGATTTATGCGAAAATTGGATTCGATTTTCGAAACAATGTTAACATAACTGAAAGCACGTAATTCTCGCGATCTAGCTAGCGGCCAATGACACTCACCTGATTTTTAAGCCGCTAAAGGCATGTACTAGCTGGGGCGGGCAATCACATTTTCGGGAAAAAGTCGAGAACAAAGATATGGTCGAGTATATCTAAAAGTATAACGAATAATTTCGCATTTCTGCAAACCTCGTCAAAACAGGTATTCCAACGCGATGCGATAATACTGAAGCAAAAACAGTGCTGATAGCTGTGATTACTTTCGCACAGTGAAAGTGAATACTCGACTTACATGGTTTCGGGATATGAAGCTGAACTTCCCACTAGATGAGGAAAAATACGGCCAAAATCAGACCGTCATGAGTTTCCAATTTGTGTTTGGCCCATCTCTACTGTGATCCCTGCATACGTAATGAGCTCTTTTGTTCTTCAAAGGTCGGATCTGCGCATGCACCAGCTTAACTTCCTCATTAAAAATTCCATAACACCTGTGGAAGCATGCTACCAAGTAGAAAATTTTGAAAAACTTGGATCAAGATATTACTATTGAGTTTTAGAAAGAGGTGAAGAAAATGAAACAAATACAGAAACATGAGAGATGCTCTCTTTATTGGGCAATTTCGTGGGTGATATACTTGTTTATCATGATTAAATACCGAAAGCGGAATTGCGTGGTCGCGAACTCGTACCAGGGGCTTCCCTCTTAAGGTGGATCGACCCAGTAATTTTGCACCCATGCCAACCAATTTTAAACCTCTCATATAAAAACAGTTTGATTTATATAGCGCAGCCAATAAAACACACATACAACAAATAGACTAAAATACATGACAGTACAAAAGTTGGGGAGATTGGAGTTAGTATCACGTGACAATCGGGACACGCCTATTTTTTACTCTCACCCTAGTTTCATGCTGTACCGACATGTTTTCGATAAATGCTCTACGGTACCTCGAGAGTGATTGCCTACGTGTAACCGAAGTTTGACAAAATTCTACAAGCCTGATCTGAAGATATTTTAGGATTTATAAATCAGGGCTATAATTTATGTAAAATGAAGTGTTATGAATTAACATGGCAGAGTTTGGTACTTCAAGGTTATAAATTGAAAGTTTTTATAGCTCATTCTATTTGTGTATGTTTAAGGAAGTTCATGCTTTTGATTAAAATTGAATATTTCTTTGTGATTTCGAAAGGATACAAATGTAAGTATCAACATAATGGCCCCACGCATCAGCTTACTTTGAAATTCGGGCCTACTTTCGCGAAGTTTGCACTGATTTAAAAAATCGTAGTTTTTTTCACTTCAAATTTTTGGACGACTCCCATTGATCAATGTAAATTTTGTCTCCAAAGTGTCATATTAACTGAAGTCCTCTATGGTTATCAACTATTGACACAAATGTCGATAAATATTGGATGAATTCGTGTAGTTTCTGCTCGGGGACTAGCTTTTGTTCTTCGTTCGGCACAAAATCGAATTCCAATGCGGCACGCGTTGATATTCGCGCGTGACTGCTCTCCGAATCGTCCCCGACATATGGTAATTAAATGCATAACAAAACACAGAAAACACCTAAGAAAATTATCATACATCAGAGACTAGCCAAGCAAGGACAAGCCCACGTGCGCTCCATTGGAATTCGACTTTGTGCCGAACAGGGAACAATAGCAAATCCCAGAGTAGAAACTACAGAAATCGATTCAATATTTACCGATCTTTGCGTTCCCAGTTGACAGCCTTACAGGATTTCAATTGATATGTAACGTTGGAGACAAACTTTACCTTGATCGATTGGAGTCGTCCAAAATTTTGGAGCGAAAGAAACTTCGATTTTTAAAATCAGACCAAATTTCGTGAAAGTAGGCCCAAATTTCGCGTTGAGCTGATGCGTGGGGCAATTATGTTGATACTTACATTTCTATATTTTTCAAAATCGCAAAATAATATTTAATTTTAATCAAAAGCATGACCTTCCTTGAACAATTACAAATAGAATGAGCTATAAAAAACTTCAATATGCCAGAGTTTGGTACTTCATGGTTATAAATTGGCAATTTATAACCATGAAGTACCAAACTCTGGCATGTTTATTCACTACACTGAATTTTACATGAATTATAGCCCTGATTTATAAATCCTAAAAAAATATTCAGATCGGGCTTGTAGAATTTAGTGAAACTTCAGTTACACGTAGGCAATCACCCAATATCTCCAAGTACCGTAGAGCATTTATCGAAAAAATGTCGGTACAGCCTGAAACTGGGGTGAGAGTAAAAATAGACGTGGTACGATTGTCACGTGATACTAGCTCCGATCTCCCCAACTTTTGTACTGACATATATTTCAGTCTATTGGTAGTATGTGGGTTATATTGGCTGCGCGATAGAATGAACCCTATTCAAACTGAGCCTTTTTTGACCATCTGTGACTGTGTGACGCGGGGGGGGGGGGGGGGCTAATTCGGCCCCCCTCTATATCAACTGCATAGAACTAAATAATAAAACAGACTGGCTAGTGAAAATAAAAGACATAATTTATACGCTGGGTCTCGGAGAGCTTTGGATAAACACGACCGAGACACAGCGTATCAATCTGCAACACGCAAAAGCCCTACTCAAGCAAAGGCTTCAGGGCATAGAATTTCAAAATTGGCTAAGTGAAGTGTCGGATGACGACAAAAAAAGTGGACATAAAAACAAACTCCGTACCTATCGAACCTTCAAACTCACTTACACACTAGAACCTTATCTACTTAACGTCCATACCATCAAGCACAGAATTGCCCTCACGCGCCTGAGGATTAGTGTACATAGATTAGAAATTGAGACCGGGCGGTACGAAAGACCATACAAAAGTCTGAGGAACGTATTTGTACTAAATGTGATTTAAAAGAAACAGAGGACGAACGTCATTTTTTAGTAAGGTGCAAGTTTTATGATAGATGGTATGGAAAAAAAGAATCTGATCAAAAAAAAACACAGAAATAACGAAGACGTACTCTTTCACTGCCTTTTAATCCGCCAGGAAAAATACAAAAAGAAGTGAGCGAGTACGTTTTCAAATGTTTCAAAATGCGTGAAAAATAACAGGTTCATTTTATTATTAACAACAAGATTTTGTATATATTTCAGTATATATATTTTGCTGACCTAAAACCCATGTACGCTAATGTATACGGTGGTAGTGAAATAAATGAATTGAATTGAATTGAATTGAATTTTATCTCCGGAACCACTGGGGCTATGGTCATCAAACTTTCACACAATGACCATAAGCCTTAGACAAATCACCACACCCATTTTTGTCACGTGGAATCAAAATGTGACGTCACAATGACGTCATTCTCAATGTTATGTCAGTTTTTAAGTAATTTTAATTAACTTCCAAAAACTTGGTAGATAGTACTCTAAAAGCCAACTAATTAACATCAAGATGATTTAAATGTAATAATTTGTGACATTAACACATAGATCTGGAAAAACGACTGCACCACGGAACTTCTTAACCACGCCATTTTCTTGCATACTTGGGGAACTGTGTTATAGGATACATTTTATTCGAAAACGATAAAGTGGACAGAATATCTAATTCAAGCGTTTTCAGTAGTATAGGAGGGGCCGAATTACCCGTTTTTTTGAGGCGGAATACTAATTTTGAGGCGGAATACGTAATGAGCGTCGCGGTTGAATTAATGAGCGTCCCCACGCGGAATTAAGGAGGTTGTGGTTGATTGTTGACACAGGTGTTCTTTTGTTCTTTATTGCGATTGAATTAATGAGCGTCCCCACGCGGAATTAATGAGCTTGCGGTTGATTGTTGACACAGGTGTTCCTTTGTTTAAAAGTGAGGCGGAATACATAATGATCTTGCGGTTTAATGTTGACACAGGTGTTCTATTGTTTTTTATTACGGAGGAATACATTAAGATTGTTGACACGGGTGTTCCTTTGTGTTCAACACGTTGCTGCGGTTTCTTTTGTCTCTGCCATGTGCTTGTGGTTTCTATTGTTCTCAGAGTCTATAAAACCAGAGGTTTAGTGGAATAAAGTGAAAAAATGTGAGGTTAACATCATGAAATTTACGGAAAAAAATATTACGCAGGATGACGTTAAGATTCTGTTTTCTTTTTATACATTACATTGTCCCTTATTTGACTATAAAAATAGCAGGAACAAATACAAGTACACGAAAAGGATCAATTATATCAATGTCCCTTCTAAGAACACTCCGACACAAGCAGCCCCAAGTCTTTTATCTATTTTTATTTACCTAAAAGCGCGCTTAGAAAAAAAGACAAATAAAATGAATGCAATACCAACGTGACATGTAACTTATACAAGGAAAATAAACGGGGACAAAAGGAGACAAAAGGTGACAAAATGGACAATCATATACTTGGTGAGTATCCTAAATTTATATTTAAAATACTACATTTTAATTATGTTACACTTCTCAGGGGTAGGGTAGGGAATTTGTTTCATAAAATATGGAAAACATTATAGGGAGGAAGAGGAGGACCATTCTGAGAGGAGGAGGATTTTTATTCAGTGAGGAGGAAGGGCAAACAAAGGGACATTATAAAAATGTTTTTTTAGTATTTGACGGGCGCTGTCGCGGGCGTTGACGGCCGTCCTTGCGGGCGTGACGGGCGTTGTAGCGGGCGTTGACGGGCGCTGTAGCGGGCGTTGACGGGCGTGACGGGCGTCCTTGCGGGCGTCTTGCGGGCGTCCTGCGGGCGCTACAGATATTGCTGTGATGTATTGCGGTATCCAGGGTTTCTGTGGGGTTTCTGTGGGGTTTCTCTAGGGTTTCTGTGGGGTTTCTGTAGGGTTTCTGTGGGGTTTCTCTAGGGTTTCTCAGGAGGAGGAGGAGGAGGAGGACTACTCTGTGAGGAGGAGGAGGCCTATATTGTGAGGAGGAGGAGGACTATTTTGTGAGGAGGAGGAGGAGAGGGAGGTCTATTTTGTGAGGAGGAGGGCTATTCTGTAAGGAGGAGGAGGAGGAGGAGGGCTATTCTGTAAGGAGGATGGTCACCCCGTGGTTACCGTTTGGTTATCCCGTTGTCATTAATCTCCGATGCGCCCGCTACGGGCGTCTTGCGGCCGCTACGGGCGTTTTGCGGCCGTTTTGCGGGCGTCCTTGCGAACGTCTTGCGGCATCCCATCGACATCCAATCGACATCCCATCGACATCCCATCGACATCCCATCGACATCCCATCGACACTTCATCGACACCTCATCGACACCTCATCGACATCCCATCGACACCCCATCGACACCCCATCGACATTCAATCGACATCACATCGACATCCCATCGACATCTCATCGACATGCCATCGACATCACATCAACATCCCATCGACATCCTGCAACAACGCCCGCGGCATCCGCAAAACGCCCGTAGCGGCCGCAAGACGCCCGAAGCGGGCGCATCGGAGATTAATGACAACGGGATAACCAAAGGGTAACCACGGGTAACCATCCTCCTTACAGAATAGCCCTCCTCCTCCTCCTTACAGATTAGCCCTCCTCCTCACAAAATAGACCTCCTCCTCCTCCTCCTCACAAAATAGACCTCCTCCTCCTCCTCACAAAATAGTCCTCCTCCTCCTCACAGAATAGTCCTCCTCCTCCTCCTCCTGAGAAACCCTAGAGAAACCCCACAGAAACCCTACAGAAATCCCACAGAAACCCTAGAGAAACCCCACAGAAACACCACAGAAACCCTGGATACCGCAATACATCACAGCAATGCCTGTAGCGCCCGCAGGACGCCCGCAAGACGCCCGTAGAACCCGAGCCCGCAAGGACGGCCGTCAACGCCCGCTACAGCGCCCGTCAACGCCCGCAAGGACGGCCATCAACGCCCGCGACAGCGCCCGTCAAATACTAAAAAACATTTTTATAATGTCCCTTTGTTTGCCCTTCCTCCTCACTGAATAAAAATCCTCCTCCTCTCAGAATGGTCCTCCTCCTCCTCCCTATAATGTTTTCCATATTTTATGAAACAAATTCCCTACCCTACCCCTGAGAAGTGTAACATAATTAAAATGTAGTATTTTAAATATAAATTTAGGATACTCACCAAGTATATGATTGTCCATTTTGTCACCTTTTGTCTCCTTTTGTCCCCGTTTATTTTTCTTGTATAAGTTACATGTCACGTTGGTATTGCATTCATTTTATTTGTCTTTTTTTCTAAGCGCGCTTTTAGGTAAATAAAAATAGATAAAGGACTTGGGGCTGCTTGTGTCGGAGTGTCCTTAGAAGGGACATTGATATAATTGATCCTTTTCGTGTACTTGTATTTTTTCCTGCTATTTTTATAGTCAAATAAGGGACAATGTAATGTATAAAAAGAAAACAGAATCTTAACGTCATCCTGCGTAATATTTTTTTCTGTAAATTTCATGATGTTAACCTCACATTTTTTCACTTTATTCCACTAAACCTCTGGTTTTATAGACTCTGAGAACAATAGAAACCACAAGCACATGGCAGAGACAAAAGAAACCGCAGCCACGTGTTGAACACAAAGGAACACCCGTGTCAACAATCTTAATGTATTCCTCCGTAATAAAAAACAATAGAACACCTGTGTCAACATTAAACCGCAAGATCATTATGTATTCCGCCTCACTTTTAAACAAAGGAACACCTGTGTCAACAATCAACCGCAAGCTCATTAATTCCGCGTGGGGACGCTCATTAATTCAATCGCAATAAAGAACAAAAGAACACCTGTGTCAACAATCAACCACAACCTCCTTAATTCCGCGTGGGGTCGCTCATTAATTCAACCGCGACGCTCATTACGTATTCCGCCTCAAAATTAGTATTCCGCCTCAAAAAAACGGGTAATTCGGCCCCTCCTATACTACTGTTTTCGCAAGCGAGAAGATCGAGTTCGCAAAGGCGCCATTTTAAGTCTCCCACAGAGACCAGAAAAATAAACAATTTCTCGCAGCCGAAAGCAACAAATACGTCCAAACCTACGCGATTCTCTCACAAATAACACAGTAATGTTCAGGCAAAAGTCGTTTTTCCAAAAAGTTTGGAGTGAACAATATATCCCATTCAAAGGTTTTGACGCGTTGCACAAAGCCCCGGCGCGCCATTTATAAATAAACAAACACTCAGTTCACAAACAACAGTCTTTTGACAGCCTATTTATTTCGAAAACGGAGAAGTTCGAGCCGAAAAAACGAAGCTCCCAAACCCGACTGGAAGGAGGAAATGGAAGGAAATCTCTCCAGTGTGCATGTTTTTGTTGGAAAAGGTTTTACTTGAGCTAAGGTCTAATTCAAGCGATTTTCCCAAGTTTCACTGATAAGCTTAGATTGTTTAAGCTAACAGCAAGAATCTAAAAAGTTTTAGTTTACGTTTCTGGCGCTTCCTAAACCTTCCTATTCACAAGACGAGGGACTTCTCTTGATATAATCAATTATAAGCAATTATTTACATCTAAAACCAATAGTTGTTGAAGTTCGAGTGGTACAGCTCAGCCTTTTTCTTTCTTGACCGAAAATACGACCATCTCGACCGACACACGCGCAATCTTTTCGCGCCAAAACCACAGTCAAACCAATGCCTCAACACCTTTGTTAGGAAGCATTTACGGGGTTATTGTGTGGCATTTGCCTCATTTCCATTCACAGCTTGGACATTGTTTTCAAAGATCTAATGTAAAACCATAGGCTTCCCAGGATCATTGAGCGAACTTTAGAGTAAGTTTGACTGAGTTCGATGAGCGCTAAAATATGAGTACCTACGAAAAATAGGATCGTTGGATTTGAATCAAAAACGTTTTACCGGGTCTAGGACGGGAAGTGACTAGAGCCGGACATAACAATGTCTGGCCCACCCCTCGACGGGAGAAAAAATGTCTCAACGGTTTGTGTTTTGGAACGGTATTTACTGGCGGGGCCGCCATTGCTCTCAACACGGCGGGCCTAAACGCGCGCCAAAGCGGGAAGTTGAACCGTGGCAGCTTTGGGGCTCGGACGTGAGGCCTTTTTGGTAGCCTGGTGACTAATTTGCGGATTCATCCGACAATCCACTTCGGCAGCTCGTTTCTCACTCGTTGTTTACCGAAGAAAAGATCGGAAGGCGGGAAGCCATGGCCAAAGGAAGAAGCTTTGTTCTGATACCAAACATGACGGGTTTCGGAAAACAGAAGGCAGATTTCTGCTCCACTGGAAAGTGGCAAATTCGAAAACGAAAACCCAGAACATAGTCGTCAGCAGCTATTTTGACCCTTGTTTTACTTTTTCCATGGAGTTATTAATCCCTTTGCATTAATGTTCAGTGCGTTCTTGAGTCTTCAAACCAAAACGCTATGTTTTTAGTTTTTTGAATTTCCGTTTTGATTTCGCGCGAGACCATTTCTAGTTCTTTAGAAATCTGTGTTTTGGACGAACATATCGCTCAGAATCAGTTGGTCAGGTTCAATTGAAATGGGAAAATCTTACGGAGCTTAGAAGAATTTTGAAGGGCATGGCAGCGAGTGGTATACGTCCAGTTCAGCAAGATAATGCTGGTAGATGTGAAGCAATTAGGGCTTACTTCAGAAGGAAGAGTCTTGGCTAGAAGAGGTAAGAACTGAACAACAAAAAAATCAAAACATTTCTTCTGATTCTTCTGTCATTTTCGCGGGTTTTTCACTGCAGAGTCATGTGTTTTTATTTTCGTGTGTCGGTTGTAAACCTACATCTTTCTGTGGATAAACTGAACTTCGCTATAACAGATTAGTTAAGATATTTCGAGTTAATAATCTTTCTTGTAGTATGCAGTACTTAAATTAATTTCCTTTTCTCCATTTACCACCTTTAAGCGATTGTAAAAATTGTTAGAAAAGTTAGCTTTTTTAATTCACATCCGAGCGGCTACCGCGCGTTTCGTTTCGTCTGTGAAACTTAAACTAACACTACACCTCCAAAATTGCATCTCCAAAATTGCAATATTACAATATTACAGCTCAAGGAAGTTGAAATCATAGTCCACTGCAGTTTTGATAAATCTTTTTTCCCACACAGAATTCAGAATGTATAGTAGTAGATGTTTTTAAGCTAAACTCAAGTTAGAAGTCTGAACAGCATCCAGAAAAGCATTTTGACAAATGAAAATCAGTGTAAATCCAATTTCCCAATCATTCAGAAAGTAAACTTATGGTCTACACTTCCACAGGAAGTTGTGCTTTTGTTTATCTCAAAAGTAACTAAAAGGAGAAGCTTCCATTTAACTGAAAGGAATGATTTTCAGCACAAAGAGGCCAATGTCTTACTTATAAACTTGATGTGCATTTTTTCCCCTGCATATTTTTTCTATGCTTATAAAATGCTTGACACTTGTGTCTATCAAAATGCTTCTGTACTTACAGAATCCTGCACTGTATACTTTAATTGAAAAAATAATAATAAGTGACACAATGATGCTTTTGTTAATCCCACTGCCATTTCATTAACTGAAAGGGATGATCTTCAGTGCAAAGGAGTCCAAAGTCTTCTACTGTGTAATTTGCCCCCTGCATATTTTTTCTGTGCTTAAATTCAGTGATACTAGTGTCTATCAAATCCTGCACTGTATATTTGAATTGTAAAAAAAAGTGACACAAAAGTATAAAAGATTAAGAATTGTCAGGCATTCAAATGGGACTGGATAAGAAAATAAGGCGTGTCAGACACTTTCATATAAATTAGGTAATAAGCATTGGATAGAAAATACAACATAAATCACACAAAAACTATATTACAGTTACGACTAATATAGTTCATTTGTCAGGTTGATAAATATAATTTTCATAACATTCAGACAATTCTGTCAAACAAAATGTTACTGAATTAAACTGAAATAGCAGACCTCACTTGGTTGAGAGCAGTAAATGACACAAGATATTTTTTCTTCTTCAAGTATGATTTAGCTACTATGGATTCTTCACAAGCTTTCTACTACTGAAGGTCAGCTGTCTCAGTTTTGGAATCTGCACTGCAGATAACAAAGAATTAAGTGACTGATGTAAAAATATTGATGTTACCTTACAAGATCTAGTAACCACCACCTTTTTAAATGGTAACATGCTTCTACTGAGTTAATTCAAAATTGAATGGCAAAACTGCAATTTGTAAACTTCTCCTGGAACTAGTTTTACAGATAGAGGACCATTGTATTAATGCTTTGGCAATTCCATGAAAGAGCAAGTGCCAGTTAAATAAATAAGTACCCTGATAACAGTGATAAGTTCAGAAGAGCACTGAAATGACAATCAACTGTCCCATAAGTGGGTTGAAAAGTTTTTATTACCACTGTATGCATTGCTACGCGACCTTCAAAATTCACTGTTGCGATGGGCGATTTAACGCAAGAAAATTTTAAATCAATTTTCTTGAACAGAGAGTTAAACATTCTAGGCAAGGGAAGCCAAGGATAGCTTAAAACTATTTTGGTTGATTTTGCAATCAATATCGATCCAGTAAAGCAGCCGAATCCAGCGTTTTGGTTTGATTGACGGCTAAAAATCGCCAATCGCCCATCGCAACATTGAATTTTGAGGTCGCGTAGCAATGCATACAGTGGTAAAGCCTGAAGCAATCCATTTTACCAATGTTGACATTCTTTGCTTTTCATCAGTTCTATATAATATTCTCGTACAAGTATATCACAATTTCTAAGAAGTGCAAAAAGCTGGTAGTCATCAGAGTTTGATCAGCTACTTTGGAAACATTTTACTGCTGGCTCATTTCCATCTGCTAACAGTCAAGGCAAAAATGAGGTATTTGTTGTCAATAGATGTATTTGTTAAAACAGAGAATAAAATAATATTATTTCATTTTTCTAGCTTATTTCATTAGGAGTCAATATAAGCAAACAGAATTTATGTCAAAATCAAACAAACCAACTTGCTTATAATACTGTTCTGTCAGATATCCCCCTCAAAAAGAAGGCAGAGATGTTTTCCATGACAGATATAGTTGCCACAGTGAGGGTGAAATATGTAAACTGGATGGTACTGAAGTTATCCCAAGCTTCACTCATGTCACGCCAAGAAACTGTGAGCATGCACGTAAGCAAGTGAAGTTTAGAAAGTATGCAAGTTCAGACAATCATCCATTCTTGAGCTTCGAGGTGTTATAGTCCATTTTTTAATTACTCCTTGATGTATTTATACTGTAGTTTTTATTATCATTTTACCTTGAATGTTATTGGCCTATCTTCTAGTATGAATGAAAGCTTTTATAGAAGGTCTAAGCTCTAAGATATAGCCTCTCACAGGTTCTGAAATCTAGGCATTATAACACAAAGGCAGTCATTACTAGCAGCAATTTTCCTCTGGTAATCCTGGTATTCTTTTTATCTCATTTGAGACTGACATGCTTTAGATGTGCCAGACTGACAAGTTTCCGTAACGCAGAATGCATACAAATATCCATGTGTCCATGACCATGTCCCTAGTCAAATATCAAGGCCCCATTCAACAGTGCAGTTCTTTGTGGTGTTAGTTTTTTAAATCAATTTTTGACAAACTCTTGTATCTTACCCTTACAGAAATACACAGTACTTTTTTTGTACTTTAAGTGTCCTTTACATGGTGAACTTTAACTGTACTTGACTGAATGGACTTTAACCTGAACTAAAATGTACTTTGAAAGTACTTTTATTAGCCTTTTTCGTGAGCAAAAATGACCTTTAATAGCACTTATTATGCACTTTTTCGGCACCCAGCGACTTTGCATATATGTTCTTTATATGTACTTTACAATAATGGAAAGTGTATAAGAAAAAGATACTTTATATGTACTTTACTTATATACTTTAACTGTACTTTAACTGTACTTGACTGAATGGACTTTAACCTGAACTAAAATGTACTTTGAAAGTACTTTTATTAGCCTTTTTCGTGAGCAAAAATGACCTTTAATAGCACTTTTTATGTACTTTTTCGGCACCCAGCGACTTTGCATATATGTTCTTTATATGTACTTTACAATAATGGAAAGTGTATAAGAAAAAGATACTTTATATGTACTTTACTTATATACTTTTTAAGTACTTTACCACCTGGCTTTCCCACGCTAAAAAGTAACTTAAGAAACTTTATTTGCACTTTCCTTGTGCTTACTATGCACTTTAAGTGTACTTTGTTTGCAAGTAATGCAACAGTCCTAGTTGCGAAAAAACGTGACTTTTTTTGCACTTTAAAAGTCCTTTAAATGTACTTTTCTAGATGAAAAAAATACTTTATTTGCACTTTAACATAGAAAGCCATTTTTTTACCTCTTTAAGCCTTCAGAATGTTCCGATTTGTTGACCTATTATTTTAAAATGTATTTACATCAACTCAAATTGTACTTTGCAGTCATACATTTTTTGTGTTCCATTGCCTCTGATTTCGTTTTGAATACAACAAGAGTATGTTTTTAATAACCACGCTTGGAAATTACGGTCCCGACTTGGGCAAACATTTCAACCCGTTGCGTGACCGAGACATACGCGTAAGGCTAAGTGTCATTTCACGGTTCTTCTATATAATATACTTCTCGGCAGTAACAGATCTACAATATGTATCTCAAAATGTACACTAGCTGTCCATGCATGCCGCCATCAACATATAACGATCTTATGATCACTTCTATTTTAGAGCGTTATCCTAAAATGTAAGCGGTGTTTCAGCTTAATTATTAACCGGAAACATTTGTGATATCGGATAAAAATTTTCCGTTGTATTTGAGCTCGCGATGGCTGGTGTCGAAAATACCTTCTATTTCATAAAAGATCATACACAAATGTAGGATTTAAGATCAGTCATGGCTCACAACCGTAAACGCAACTCAAAACAATAAACAAGATGCGAGGATCGAATTTGCGGGCTTAAATCCAAATCACGGCGTGATCAAAATAGACCTACAAAGTCGAGCGTGTTGATCATCAACAACAAGGATTGACTTTGTAGCCGCGTGTAGCCGCCGGTTCTACAGTACAAATAATGCATTTAAAATAATACAACAAGCTTAAACAAGCTGCCTGCTTCAATATAATGGTTTCCTCCTTGCAAGAAGATAATTCCCCACAGTTGAATGATGCGGTGGACCTTCAGCGCAGCCGACTGTAACGCTACTAGTTATATTATAACAACATGAAACTTACCTCTACCAGAAACATAAGGCCTCGCTTTTGCTTTATACCCTCAGGAAAACACCATGAGAATGAGTTTTGGTATACACGATGATCTGACTGAGTGTTTAAAGGCATGAATTTTCCCCGAAATACCATGTGCATATTTCGACCTCCATGATCATGAACTAGCTGACACGAACGTTATTGTGGAGACATATGACACCACATATTTGACCACATATTTGATTTCCCCGCCTTTAATATATTAGCCAATAATATGCGAGATTGGAACGGTCTAGGCTCCGCTCGGGCAATTTCCGAGAGGAACTTTATTCGCACTTTACATGCTAGAAGTGTGTTGGGACAAATGCAAAGTTCATTTAAAGTGCACCTCTTTTGTAAAGTATAAATAAAGTTACTTGTCTTCTGGACCATGAGGAACTTTTTAGCACTTTACATAATGCAAGTTTAAATGAGGCCAAACGCCAAACCACCCGGTCATGCACTTTAGTTGCACTTTGCAAGCATTGCCTAGAGAACCTCGGAGAAACTATTCTCAAAAGTGCAGAAAAGTACATCACTCCTTTAAAGTGTGAATTCAACCAAACTCACTCATGCACTTTTTTTGCACTTTGCAAGCATTGCCTAGAGAAACTTCTCAAAAAGTGCTACAAAAGTACACTCATATTTTATACTTTATTGTAAAGTACAAAATAAGTTTATGGTAGTGGACTTTGCAAAGTCTGTAAAGTACATATAAAGTAACGCTTTGATTTTGTAAAGTACACATAAAGTACTGCAAAGTCCTTTACAAGTACAGTTAATGTACTTTTAAAGTATAGTTATTTCTGTAAGGGTAGTTACACTCCATGACCGAGCAGCATACTCAAATCTTGAAATATGTCAATCGTTATCTTCTGCTGAAACATCAGGCAGTTCTGGTAAGCCATAATCATCGCTTGTCACGAAAAGTACGCTTTGAACTTTGCAAGGAATGGAAAGGAATTTACAGAGGAAGACGATAAATAGGAGACGTGGTGGCGAACTTTTACACGAGTCCAACTCATTTTGTTGAAATTCAAGAGAATCTGTACAGTAAATGTTTTGTTTCTCGACAGCAACATCCCCTGAAGCTTTTTCTTGCAAAAGTCCTCATCATGGGCAGGGTATGACGGTTAAACTCATTATAAATATTGAGAAAATATCCTTCCTTTGCACTGCTCCGTGTTCGAACGCGCCGCCATCTTGCTACTATCACAGAAATATGCAACCGCTGACCGCGACTCAAGTCTTTGTAACTTACCGCTTTGGCGCGCATTTGGGCCCGCTGTGTGCAGGACGAAAGGACGAGGCTGAAAGATTCGCCATTTATATCAGCCAGAGAGGGTTTTATTTTCACGAGAAAGGTAGACAACAAAGCTGAATAGTTTTACTTTTATTATGCGAGGTTTGTTTGAGCAAGCGACGATGATTTTTGGGAAAAAATCGAGGGAAATTTTTGGATCGCTGAGCGTTCGGAATTTTGCAGTTTGTAGCCTTCCAGAACATATAGTAGTGTGAGAGGTGATAATAAAATTGGCTAAAACTCGCTTAAAAGTGTATTTCTGACCGAATAAATGCTAGTAGTGATTTATTAAAGTACTAAAGGACTAGATAAGGGTATTGTTCAACCTTTTTTTTTTCGTAGGTACTCATATTTTAGCGCTCATCGAACTCAGTCAAACTTCCTCTAAAGTTCGCTCAATGATTCTGGGAAGCCTATGGTAAAACGCCTTTCCCATCGTACGCTATGGTGCGAATATTTCACACCGGTATGCCACCTATCTATAAGCTGATAAAAAATACTTTATAATACTTTAAAGTAAACAGGCGTAGTTACAAATTGTTTGAGCACATCTCTCTAAACGTAGCGGTATAACTGTTCATTCCACAACGGCAGACAATCCGATCATTTTCGTCATTCAAGGAAAATTTAATTCGTGAATTGTTCACGGGTACTTACTAGTTTTATTAAACTTGCGTCATAATGACGACTTTTGAAAATATTGTCCGCCATCTTGGATCCGCCATCTTGGATTTCATTTAATTTCCATTTGACTCTTCAGATAAATACTCAATGAGAAAAAAATGGTCAAAATGTACAAAATACTCATCAAAGAAGTGTTCAAAAAGTTGAATTAACAGGATATTTGTGAATCCCAGAGCTAGTTTTAGACCATATGTTAAAATCAACAAAATCCCCCTACCCCTCCCCCCCAAAGATTGTGTGTCAAAAATTAATTAACCTGTACATAAATTACTACTGAGTACAAGCTCCGATAGTCATAAATTGGGCAATGTGTCCAACATTAAGCTTGAAATATGAAAAGTCACGTTTTTTTCGAGTTTTGCAAAGCATGCATGTCAAAAATTGGTTGCCATGGAAACTGGGCCGTTAACACTGACATGTCATTGACACCAAAATATCCCCAGATAAATTTTAGGAAAAGTCACGAAGCTCAAAAAGCCCCCCCCCCCCCCCCCCCCCCCCCCCCCCCCAGTCTGAATGGGGTTAAACCTGAGAGGTTCAAAATTGGTTGGCATGGCCACAAAATTACTGGGTCGATCCACCTTAAGGGGCGCTGTCCTGGTCGGCATTTAGTAACTTCGAAGCCTGGATCTGCTGTAATTTGTTTAGTTCTGTTGTAACTTAACAAATTGCAACGTTCATATTTAAAACGTGGTGCGAAGAAAGCGGGCTAAAGGTTATGGATTACTCCGCGCACACCATAATACCGGAGTTTAGAAAGCAACAATTTGATGATCAACTGCATCAAATGCCTTTCGCAGGTCGATGAAGATGCCACAATGTATAATTTGTTACCCATGCTAACTTGAATTTATACTTGAAGTTTAATACTTGAAGTTATAATGTTTATTCTAACTTAATTTAACATTTTACTGCACTTGACTTCGAGTTGTTTCTTTCGAGTGACAGGTTCTGTTTTCTCGGCCAGCACGCGATGCAATTGAATAGTCGTCAGCAAAAGAGCAAAACACACGTCAGCAAAACACCATTTTTCCACGGCGTTTAACATAAATCTCAGCCTTTCGTTGTTGTTGTTCATGTTCACGTCTTCGCCGACGCAGACCACCTAGTTTCCCGTAAAACTAGTCATACCATTGAGACTTATTTTTAGTTCTTTTTCTTGAACATGAATCCCTTCTATTTCTTTATCTGCAAAATGCTCTAAAACTAGTCATACAATTTAATAGTCGATATTGTTAAATTTAAATTAATTCATTTCGTGCTTTAGCGCTTATTTTATTTCATCCTATTACTGCTGCATGCACTTCGAGTGGCTTCTTTCCGATCGAGTGCCATTTTGTTTTGTTTGGATCTCAACGAGAGCACGCAGTGTATCTGATGAGTCTATTGTTTAAATGCCATGAGTATCGTGCTTCTTTCCTCCGTGCTATAGCTGAAACAATCCTGTACATTTGTGACCTTTCATTTTTTAGTCAAAAGCCATTTATAGCGGAGCTCCAGGGCGGGCCGAAGGCCCGGGCAAGCGGAGCACCATACCTAAGGAAAAACCGTATACCATCGAGTTGATTTTGAAACGTCACGGGTAATTAAATTCATTTTTCATTTCATTGATGACGCCATGCCCAACTGATTAGTGCGTTGAAAAGCAATTACCCTATAGATAATTGTGTCAAAGTTTGGTTGCCGTAGGTGGTTCCTTTCGCGAGATATAATTTGTTTTCTTTTTTTACTATTCCTTTAGAATTTAATATCTCGAAAAGGGTAAAACGTGAGAAAAACATTCTTGGAGATAATTATATAGAGAGCAAGGGGCACATAATGCCTGGCTGACGTGACATGACGTCACTACCAATGCCGTGAAAGTACTTTTGGCTGGAAATGTCGAGATCCGGCGGGCGCGCCTGCTCATCTGGGGGACTGGGGACTTTTATTTTGAAAAACATTTTTCTTCGGCAGATCAGAACAGAAGCGACATTATTTCTCTTTGCTAGTATATTTTACCATTTACCTGTGCTGAGGTTAGAATTCTTAGCTTTTTCGTATGCATTTTACAATCAAAGGGAGATGCAGTCAAGCGGGATTAACTCGGAAGGAAAATGACATGAAAGAAACACGGCGAATTTTGATAAGTTTGAAAGTATATTTTATCGCTCGTCAGTTTTCTGGGCCTGTCACAGAAATGTATTCAACAAAGCTTAAATTATATCAATATTTCCAGATGTCGGTATGGATATTAATGGCAAAGGACAAGGTTGCAGAAAAGACTAAATGAGGGACTCGTGGCTGTCTTGCCAATTTATTAAGGCATGAACTTTTTATAACTTTGGTTGCTAGAAGAAGAAATGCTGTTGATTTTATGCTTTACTAATAATTAAGTAGTATGGATTGCTGATACCACGAAATCCACTATACCTCGAGGTTTGGCTTTGAAGTTCGTCTTTGGGATTTGAAGTTCAAGGAGGAACGTTGAAATGGAATGTGTTTTTGTGAAATCCAATGCGGACCTCGTGCAAGATTTGGCTTTTTCTCATGGACGAGTGAGAAGTTCAATCGGCGTAACAAAAACTCATCTTGATTTAAGAAATAAGACTTTTATACTTGCCCGTCTATAAGACGTAGAGTACAGTAGAAACGCTTTTGATTTTGATGCCATTTACGACAGCAATGGGAGGAGAAACTGGCTGGGCATGAATCACTGAAAAACTCCTCCTGGATTTACATAAGCTTAAACTTGTGTGGAAAGCATGTGCAACACAACTGAATTCTACAATTTAAGGTACTGGAAGTGTTTAAATTTCTGTTTTTAGATATTTACATTGAATGGGTGCAAAAATTATAGATGATAGAGACTTGGAATGACAACAATTAAAATAGCTTATATTGAATTTAGTCTGGATATAATTAGTCTTCCCCATTAATGGTAACCTGCATGGGTTTGGGGAATTGTTTTTCCTCTGAAGCCTTCAAAGATTAAGAATGGTTCTAATTTAATTCTTACTGGGATTAAAAGTCACCTACCATGTTCCCCCCTTCCTTTTTTTTTAAAAATTCCTGGATCAACTCCTGCAAAACACCAGTCTAGGTTTGAGAAATAGCCCTTTAACTACAAAGAGATCATGATGGTAGGCTTTATGGACCTACAATGAAAGTGAATGGAAATGGGAATTTGACAATCTTGTGGGGGTCACACCCAAAACATACACACACAAAAAAAACAATCAGATTCAGTGCTCTTTTCTCAAGGTCCCTGATTTCACTCCTGGGTTTTGCCAACATAAGTTCCTGGATTTAGGAAATGATCAGCAGACTGATTGGATTTGAGAGTAGAATGGACAAGTATATTGGAAGAATTCACTGTTATGATGTACATAATGAGTTCTAGTTATTCTGATTGTTACACAGTATTTTGTAATTTTAGGCCTCAAGGCAACCAGAAATGCATGAAAATTTGTGAATAATTTTTGTACTCACCGAAAAAATGTCTTGAAAAACACCCAAAACCCACAAGCTATGCAGATGGGGCATCCTATAGCCAGAATATTCTCAAAAGGGGTTGGCAGGCTTTTTTGTTGCTATTTCATCTATACATTAGAATGCTTCCCGTACTTTGCAGTATTTTTTGGCTGTCCTCCTAGAGGCTATTAAGAATATTAATGTTATGTCAGGATATAATATAGACAAGTTAATCAGGAGCATACTAGTGGAGCCTTTCAAAATTTGTTTTTAGAAAAACAGTAATGAAATACATAAAAAATGCTTTCCTGTCACTATGTTTGCATGCAATGATGATCTAAAAAGCATTTATAAATACTGTAAACTTCCACAGGTTTTTTATGTTATCAAGCTTTCACAAAATCAGATGCAGTTATTAAAGTTATGATATCAGATTACAAAATATATTTTTCTAAACCTTGATACCTTTTTTCATTTATTATAATCACTAGGAGCTCCGCTTTTAGGCAGTGCCTAAATCTACATATTAGCATGATTAAACCTCTCAACTTGTTGATGTTTGAAACTCAGTCGATTGAACACCAAAGACTCCACTTCAAAGATGCTATTAGTGATGAAGCAGCAAGACATAGGTTAAGATCATCAGCAAAATATGAAAATCAAATACATTGGAGCAATGGTAAAAATCATTAACTTGTATAAAGAGGATTAGTATAAACCAACTAACACAGTAGGCTAGAAATGCTTTCAAATCGGCGCTTTTAAATTTCAATGAGCCCGCGAGCGCACAGCAGTTTTCTAGTTGAAAGTTGCCGGGAAATCCAAGATGGCGGCACGATTGATCGCGGAACCCGATAAAAACCAACAGAATTATTGGAGAAAAACAACTTTTACAGGAAATAAGACATGGAATATTTGTAGAGAAGGTTCTGAAGCGAACGAAACATTAATGCTAGGAGCAGGCGGTTCGTTGATGTTGAGGAAATGAACCAAAATGACACGTTCGAAAACACATCGTCAAATTTTAATGGGGGAGTCAAGACGAAAATTATGGTGATGCTTATAAGCAACATACGAAAAACTGAACGGCAGATAAGCACTCCGTTTCCTGTTTATTGTACTGAGTTGATCCTATTCCTGCTGCGTTACTGTTTTCTGCATTTTGTTTGTGGATTTCCTTGGACACATTCAGCTGTAGTTTGCTAGCGGTACAGTTGTATCCAAACATGTACACTGTCACAAATACGTGAAATTATGTTTCTTAATGTATATATTTAGGGTGAAAAGAAGTATTTCATATTTCTTAGATTACAAAAAAGGTAAAAAATTATTTGTGTCTGATGTAATTATAGCAGGGTTTCCACTCTATCATGAAAGCAAAATTCCGACTTTCCACTGACCAAAGGCAATTTTCCCTGACATCTGCATAAAGGATTTTGCTTAAAATCAAAGAAGAAGAAAAGTCAATTTCATGTAGAATTTTTTAATAACAGTGTCTTTTGCTACTGTTGCCTGAAAATTTCCAGATTTTCCTGACTTTTCAAGGTGAGTGGGAGCCCCATATAAAACATTTGCTGGAATTGTCATCATTTAGCCATGTGATGGGACCATTCATTTGTTTATCAAGGAGAGAGAGAGGGGGGGGGGGGGGGGCTCTGCTGATGGAAAATGAAGGTGGACTCTGTATTTTATGCCCCCCCCCTTTATGTCTGTATTTCTTAGGTGGCTCTTACTCTGGGTGAGCACTTGCTTACTCAGAAACCCAAATTTGAACATTTGATAATTATAACATTTAATTCAAAAAAGCATTTTGGGATTGAATGATGAAATCAATAATGGAATAATGAATTGAATATTCACTCGGGGGGCACGCTTCATGTCTTTTGACTGCAATAAACTTCATATGTTTGAAGGTAGGTACAAATGTGGCAGTTAGGCAAAGCAAATACAGTTATATTTCATAGGTCAATGAGTGCTAGGAGTGCATAATAAATCGAGTGCTAGGCTGAAATGATGATCAAATGCTTATAGAAAACTTGAAATGTTGTACTTGTTGGTTTAGTACTAGCCCCTTGCATTAAATAAACATGGCCTGTTTGATCTTCATGGAATACTGAGTCACCTGGTTATCACTATTCCAGCCTAGCAATCAGTTTACATTGTAAATGAAATATAAAATATATTTTACACTTCTATAACACCACACTTGCAAAGCCCACTTGAAGGTGTATATGTCAATGCATCTAGTAGAATCGATCCTGTAGATTATTTTAGCTAGGAACTTTGAATCCACTGTCTTAAATTTGCTTTACTGGATCAATGATAGTCTACACTGTACATTTATTGGACCTGGCTAACACCATCATGCCATATTAAAGTTGCATGAATTCATTTTTCTTGTCAATTTTGGGCATTTGCATGTGCTTACACAAGGGAAGCAGTCAGTTGATTTATACCAACATGTACTAAATACCCTATAAATCGATCGCAGGACCAGCATTCTTCAGACCTGGTTGTTATGGTGTTCAGTCACAATAGCAGCAAGACGCAAGACATGTTTTAAGGCTGTCTTTCAATTGTTTTCTTTTTTCATACTCTGCTTGTTCACTTCAATATTTCAATTCAGCAAAAGTTTGTCCCAGTCACTGACCTGGAAACATGCAAAAAACTGGTGATACAGATACCAAAAAAAAAAAAAGAACCATACATAAATTGTAAAAGTGTTTGGAGCAATTCAAATTCAAAGTGTACCCCCAGGGAATGTGGGGTACTCCCAAAACGTTTGTACGGGGATGCTCAGCCCAGATTCTGGACCCCTTACCCTTCTTTATACCAATTTTAGAGCAGAAAAGGTACCGGTACCCCTTTCTTATACCAAGCCTGAAAAAGGCACCCCTTAATTAATCACTTCGACTTTAAATCGGCTTTGTATTCTGTTACCCCTTTCTTATACCTCCAGCATGAAATCCTGAGACCTTTCGAGCCGAACACCCCCCCCCCCCCCCCCCCCCACACACACACACAGTGTACCACAGTCCACAGGAGAACTAGGAATCCCTTCTATGAACTGTAAAAATTCTAGAAAAAGACTGAGACTGCCAGGAATTTTTTTCACATATTTATATCCTTTAGTTTTGATATGAACACAACAGAAAACGTACTCTGGTGTGTAGGATATAATTTATTGCAGGCCCTAAAAGTTATGTGGATAAATTTAGAAGGGTTTCCACTTTCAGAAATCTTTAATCAAATTCAACCATTCCACAAAGGTTAGACTGAGTCAGCAAGGTTCTTTTATGATCTTATGATATGAAATATATCATCGATGGCCAGATTTCCTGCCAACAATTAATGTGAGATCCTGGAAATTCCCAAATAAAAGCATTTCCTTTTAGTGGAAAAAAGAAAATTCTGTAGTGAACACTCAAATTTCCACATTTACCACACACATAACATGGAATTTGTTCATGCTCATGGGTGCTCATAATACAAAAGAGCTGTCCATTTATTAAAAACATATGACAGCACACTTCTACTTTCAGCATATCTGCTTCAAGAATCAACATGCACTCTTTGCTAAGCCAGCTTACAATAGTACCAAGGAGGTTTTATAATTATACCTACCATTTATTATGGATTTTGTGGCAAATTCAATGCATTTTCTGTCCGCACAATTAAATCCAAGAGCAAATCTCAACCAGAGTATCTCTCTGCTTGATAACACAACCGATGGCGGTCATCAAAAGCCGGCTAAATTGGTGCCTGAAATCACAGAAATCCAAGGAAAAACCAGCCAACACGAAAGATGACGAGCAGATAAACAGATGGAAGAGAACAAAATTGAAACAAAACAAAGAAATGTCACACAGATTTCCCCATTCTTTATGGGAAGCACTTGCCTGGGTGTCTTTTCAACGGGAGCGAAACTCGTACACCAAGAACTGGCAAAGGCTGCTCAAGAAAAGTTAATAACTTCATCAACCAAAATACGAAGAGGTGACACAAATGCACCACTTACAGACAACCAAAACGAAGAATTTGTTCTTTTTAGAATTTTATTTAACGCAGAAATTAAAGGAAATAGGTACTCATTCATGTTCGGCTCGTTTGCAGCTTTCCTCGTCGTCCAGAAAACTCATTCTCGCGCGCGAAAGGTCAATCTTCTCCGTCCTCTTGTGAGACAAAATGTCTTCCTCTTGATCTAATTTTAGGTATAGAAGAAGATCGATACCTATACGGCTTATAGACGAAAAATATCGACCGAGGTCAAACAAACAATGACGTCATTAGCAATCTCCGTACACTGCTCGAGATTGCATCGGGAGCGATAATTTAGCACTCGGCGCTGGAGCGATTGGCGTCTTTGACGTTTAATAACTTCAGAACAAAATCTTTAAGCTTTGTCATTCTTTCTTGTACGATAGATTAGATCATAACTTAAAATTTCTTCATTCAGATTTTCAGAAAAACGGATTCTTTTCACACTAGAAAGGGTCTAAGCTAAGTATGTCAGAATTTCGCGCGCGCACGATCGCCGAAAGGCGGCACCGAAGAAAAAGAGGGAGTCACCAAAAATAAGGCAAATCAAGAACAAAATTCTGAGTATGGACAAAAATACTATTAGATTCTTGAATAGCAATACTCAAGGAATATGTATCATGTGTTATTTATTATGTAGACTAAGTCGCGCCAAAAAAAAGCACTTTTGGGAGGCGATCTCAGTAGCAGCATTAGATTTTCGAACGACTTTTCACACGCTGCCTTGACAACGTAAACAATCCAAAATGCCGCGAAAACATGCCACGTTTTAAAACCGCCGATTTTGTGCGCCCGCGAGCCCACCGTGTAATGGTCTATTACAAATCCTGCATTCTGATTGGCTGAGCTACTAATGGTCTATTAGTGATAGACCGTGCCTGGCAAAACCACCACCTTTCTTTGCAAGAAAACTTGATTTTTTCAACATAAAACAATGGAATTCATTGCCAAAACTCACCAACTAGTTGTTTTATACTAAAACAATTAGACCTCTCGTCCTCATGTGCTATGATATCAATAGACCATTCGGCCTTCGGCCTCATGGTCTATTCATCATAGCACATTCGGCCTCGAGGTCTAATTGTTAAATAGAAGGAGACCTAGCGTGCACAGTGATACGCCGAAAGTAAGGCTTCCTCCTGCCTGAAGAATCGAACAGTTCGTTTGAATGTTGGAACCATATTTTACGCTACAAACGCGTAAAAATGTACATATCGGTGCATATTCGCACTCGGACGGTCCCAACTAATGTTATTGTTCCTAAGCTTTCTACGATACCATTCTAATACTTGATCACGCTCGACCAGATTATTGAAGTCAAGTGACCACTATGGCGTTATTGCATGTTCAAAATACCGCTTTAGCACTGTAATTATCGACGCCAATATCTTTCTTGAGATGTTCTTGCATGAAATTGCAATGAATTGAACAAGTACTTTACAACCATATTTTCGAGTTTTTTGGGGCAAAAAAAAAACGGTATTAGGCGGAATTCGCGTCATCTATAGTAGCTATGTACGTATAAAAACGTATCTTGTGTAATAGGAATTTGAATATGAATGCTTCTTGTCCATTGATCTACTTTGGGATTATGGAACTTAAATTGTATACATTCATTGTTGTATGGATGCGAACTGTGGTCTCCTATCAGCTCAACAAGTTAGAAGCTATTGGGGGATGTTTTGTCAGGCGTGTTGTGCTTCCATTTACCAACTATTTTTTGTCTGTGGAAAGCCAAATTGCCGGTGGAAAGCTATTACGTTTGCACGAATCAATCTATTCAGTTCGTTTAACATAACATCCATTCCTAGAAAGCGGTTTAGAGGAGAACAAAATATCGCAGGATATTTGTACTCGTTCCAGTCTTACTTCTGCGATATTTGTACTCGTTTCTGAGTAGTTGGATAATAAATTCCAAACATGACATTCCAAAAATTCCTTTGTAGGAGAGGATTTAGAAAATTCACAGTGATCAAACTACAAGGGAAATTCCACAAAACTCTCGCCATCAACAAAGCTGTTGCACAGATCGAGAACAACCGCTCTATTGTGTTACTGTTGGATCTTCATTTACGTACGCCAATTAACCTTTTTGAAAGCGTACGAAAGGTGAGTATTTTACTTTATTATTATACCACAACTGAGACATACGCACAGTTTAGCTATATCGTAAAATTTCGTTCGGAAATAGCTTCCAGCCAATCAGCAGTCGCGAACAACATTTTTCACGCGTGACGAAAACGATTCGTCCAATCAGAAGCCGCGAACCGCTTTTTTCACTGCAGCGACAACACTCGCTTGCGTTGTGTTTTGGTGGGAGTTCGCTCACTTTTCCAAGAATTCATTCACCGTCGTCTCAAAATCATTCGCAGTTTTTGATTTCCCAAACAATCTTTACAACACTGTAAGAAAGTCGACTCGTCAGTCACTCTAAACTAATTCTGTGGAAGACTTCGTTCATTGCCCGGAAAACAAAAACACAAGAAAAAGCTAGTCACCATTCAAACTGCTCCAGGAAAGTTTGCAAACAAAACACGAAGAACGTGAAGTTCATGACATTTATTGGAAGGAAATTGTTCAATACATGGTGGATTTTATCCAGCCTGTAAAAGAATGACGATGGAGAATATGAGAATGGACGTCTGAGAAGCTAAATCGCTAGTTTTGAGAGATTTCTGAAGCTGAAATAAACCAAGTCAGGGTCACAAAATGACAACAAATTTGAACTGGAAAACTCACTCGAAAGTGCCACCAGTCAAAGCAACAAAAACAAATTCAGGCAATGGAAACAGAGAGCTGCATCGTAATGGATAGTGATTTACGCAATCATGACTTCAAGGTAACATTAATTGCGAGCACATTTGTCTTTGGTTCAGTTATTTAAGCTTAAGTTATGCTTCGTGATTTGTTATTACAGTAAAATATTGTGAAAAGCGGCAGTTTTTATTTCAGAAGATAACATCTTAAAGTCGACAACAAGCATACAAACAACTTACGGAAGTACATAATAAACTCCAGTCAGCAGCTATATCAAGCTCACGACAGCACTCCTGAACCTCAAGAAGAAGTTCCCGTTAGAACATCGGAATTGTCGAAAAGAAAAAAAAAGAAAATAGTCCATGGGGTGAAAATGGCGGATAGGTATCACTCGAGGTGGCAAGTGTTATAATATATCAAATTAAAGCTTACTAGCTGATGCCCGTGAAATGATAATCGGAGTGAGGAATTGATTTCACTTAGAGTGTTCTCTGTTAAAAAAAAAAACAGGAAAAGAAAAAAAAATGATAATGGCCATAGGGATGGGGGAGGGGGTCATGATTTCCTTGAGTTCCCCCTCTCCCTCCCCCCCTTGACTTTTTTTTTATACGCGTGCCCCCCAATTTTTTGGAGGCTTGCTACGGCCCTGAGTGAGCCCAAAAGGATTTTTTTTTTGCACTTGTCTTGTGTTCCTGATTTTGTTGCGATAAAATCACGCGCGTGAGCCCGTCTTTCAAATCGGTCAAAGAACCCGCGAAAATGAAAACGCAATTTAAGCCTATTACATAAAACCCATTTGACTTCAGAATTGTTTGAATGTTTATCAAATGTCAGTGAGGGGCAAGAAGAAACAGGTCAAGTAAATGCTCTCAGAATTTTCTTAGTTTATGATTTTTTTCGGCTTCGTCGTTCGCTTAAAAAATCGCTTGAACTAGAACTTAGCCCAAAGTGAAAATCTTTCCCAACAAAAATACGCCCACTGGAGAGATTTCCTCCCTCTCGTCGGGATTGTGTCCTTCGTGTTGCGATAAAGCCGTCAGGATTTATACTTAGGGAATGTTATTCATGACTTTGCTTTGTAAATGAGTCATTTCGACTAAGCATGGCTTAGCGCGTGCTCCGAAGGAAGCAAGGTAGTGTGTACGTTTGTTGAAACTTGAATGAAAATTTTTTCAGCTCAAATGTTTTAAGCTAGAATTATCCCTGCTCGTTCCTGTATGTAATCTGTAAGAGAACCATTTAGGTTTCAATGTCTTTGGTGCTTTCGGCTGCGCGAAGTGAGTCCTTTTTTAGTTTCTCTGGGAGATTTTCAACATGGCGGCGATTGGGGCTTTGTCTCTCGCTTAAGAAATCCCTTGAATTAGAACTTAGCCCGAGCTGAATCTTTTCCAACAAAAACATGCCCACGGTCCAGATTTCCACCTTCCCTTCGGGTTTGCGAACTTCTTTTGGCGGCACAGCTTCAGGGCTAAGCGGAGCGAGTGCGGACACGATTTTCCTTACGGTATTAATATATAGATCACGAGTAGATTCCAAAAATATATGATAGCAATGTTGTAGTGGTAGCTTAAGGCTGTCACGTGACCTTGAAATTGCGCAATCGGCAACTATGCAGTGTTTCAACTTTTTCGAAACCTTGTAGAATAAAAGAAAACATGGCCTTTTTGGCAATTTTACCTAACCACTGTCTGACTTTCTATTTTGAAGTCCAATGTTGTATTTAGTTTCTGTGGGAGATTTTCAACATGGCGGCGATTGGGGCTTGTCTCTCGCTTAAGAAATCGCTTGAATTATCCCTATAAGAGAGTCCTTCTCACTTTTTAGGTCTTTACTTTTATCTAATGCGCGCAAATGCCTGTAAATACTTGTATATATGTAAAATGGAGCATTATAGCGGAACTCCTGTGGAGCCCCATTGGCTAATGTGTGAAAAAAAAATTACAAAAAAAAATTTAAAAAAATAAATAAAAGTAATCCATCGAGCTGTATTCGAGTGGTTGTATTTTCCGTTGGACAGCCGCTGGTGTACCGTCGGCTTATTTCTGAGTGCGTACATGGTGTGTTGCCATGGGTTACGATATTCAATTTGGTTAGGCGGCCCTTGTGGAAGTCAAGATTTCGTCCGCCATCTGCAGTTTCTTGTAGCTTGTATCATTGTTATTGGCCACAAAACTTTGAAAGAACTTTCGGGGATGTTCGGAAAAGATACATGAAGCCTTTGGGTTACCTGTCTTTGGTTGCTGGCAGAATGGACTGGGATCAGGGAAGGATGAGTAATCGATAAAGTGGTTTATTCAGCCGGGGATCATACCAGAAATAAATAAGTTAAAAATCAAGCTATGAATCATTTTAGATTGCAAAAACAAGGAAAATAATTTGCAGCTTTGTTACAGCTCAAGCACGGAATAAATTTAATTGGCATAGACACGGAATTCTCATGGAATTTAGCCAGCCTTTGCAGTTGGCTATGTTCAAGAAAAGAAAACATGTCGCTCGAACTGTTAGGAGAAAACTCAATATTTGTACATAGAAAGAACAATGTACGACTCGCTTCTCAAGGACATCCCCGGAGCTGAATAAGTTTCTAACGACAGAAATGCTTTGGCATCAAGATTCCTTCAAGAAGAAAAGATACGATATTCAGGTAAGTTTTCAAGTAAGTTAGTTCCAAAGTTGAGTGCTTTGCTCATCTCTTATAGGGCGCATGTTCTCCATTGAAAATGCAACACATGAATCTCTAGAATATCATATTTAAACTACTCTATCTATACTTTATATCCCTTGTACTTGCAATAAGATAATTGTAAATACACATTGGAATCATGTTTCAGTCCCCCGTGATTCATTCAGCAACTCTCTTTAATTTGACTATTGGAAATTAGACTTAATTAACTCAATATTTGAAGCTTGCCGAGCTTGGCTTTGTGGACGAGACTACATGTGTTTAGGTGAAAACGTTTTTGCTGAAAAGGGGTTTGCATTGGCTTGAAATCATAGACAGAAATCAATAATGATTGACTGTAACATTGTATCATGATAGTAAAGCCGGCATCACAGCCAGCTGAAAGACAAAAGCATTTTCCACTCTTTTATAATCCTCTGGTAATGTCATTTTTTGTCAACAGAGATCATGCTAAGACATTTTATTTATTAGGCAGTTTGCAGAAAATGCAAGAGATTTTCTCTGCTCACATGCATAACAAAGTTCCCAGGCACTACAGGCTTTGGCAATAAAAAAAAATCCCCCAACCCCTGGACATTTGCTACAAGCTAACTTTGCATTTATAGAGCGTGGGAGAAAAATCGCTCACATTTCCTAACAAGCTGCCTTCAAATAAAGAAAATGTTATTACAACAGTAAATACTTTAAAACAGTGAAACACGTTTGTCTTTCAGTTTGCCAAGATACTTTTATTCACTGTGCATTTTTTTATGCCAATTTAGCTTGTAGATCCCATTTCTACAAGCTAATTCTAAAGAAACAAATTTCTATAACCACCTACGGACAATTAAGAAAAAATCATTTGGGTCAGGACTTTTTTATTTTTTCCCGGCAAGCAGGGTAAAACCAAACAACCAATCTGACTCCAAAGGGGCAGGGGGGAACGCTTGTGCACATTTTCTTATTTACTTCTACCTGGAATATGATATTATGCAAATATACTATCATCTTTCTTTTTTCTTGCATGGGTCTTACAGGAATGTCAACTCTCCCGTTTTGCCAGGCGTCTCAAGATTTTTCGCTTCGTTTCCCAGCAAAAATTCAAGATGACTGCCATACATTTACTGTATTTCTCCAGGGAATATTTCAGGAAATTTAGCCACTTCAAGACGATCTCCAGATTTTTAAAGTCCCTGGTTTGACATCCCTGGCCTTTGAGATTCTATGAAATGAATGATTTTCTTGCTAGAGGTCTGGAATCTTAGAATTCAGACTTAGGTTAATATTTGTCACCACACTCTGTGGAATTTTAAATGCTGTTTCAAGGACTTTAAAGGTACTTTAAGGTATCAGTTATTGTATTTGACGATCCAGCCCTCCAAGCCTGTAAATTTCTTTTACTGACTAGGCTACTTAGCTGTAGGTGTCCCGTTTGACTTTGATTTTTTTTCAGTTCTCAGGTGCTGATGCTAGAGCTGGTTCACACATGAATTGCAACACAAGGTGCAAGAAGGTAGCCAAGACTTTTTCCAGGGCATCAGCTAACCCATCCTGTAATTCTAGACTCCATTTGCACTAAGCACTGTGCAAAATCCCTTGGAATAGGTCATATCTAGCCTGCTTGTGGCTTGGTTCATATAAACATAAAAAAACATACCACCTTTCCAGAAGTATTTTTTCAATCTTGTAACAAAAAAAAAATACAACACATCAACTCACAAGGGGCAATTCCAGAAAATAAAGGTACCCCCCCTAGGGCGGCATTTGGAAATTCCGATGGGATGGGGGGTTTAAGAGCTCGGAATTCTGATTGCAAGGGGGGGTTTTCGAAGCTGGATTTCTTTAACTTGCCCGGAATTCTATATGCATGGGGGGGTAAACCATTTTGGAAATTCTAGATGCATGGGGGGGGGGGGGGGGGGGGGGGGGGGGTCAAAAACTAGTGCCGCCCGTGGGGAGGGTACCTTTATTTTCTGGAATTGCCTAAGGATAGCCTACTCAAACTCTTTCCTTTTTGTTGTTCGCATAATTATGAAATCCCAAGTGCAAAAAAGCAAAATTTCAAAACACTTTGTGATTATTTGTACTTATACTTTCAACTAGACCATGAACTTGTACTTAATCAGTATTGTGATTCAAACATGCCTCCTTTTTAGACATCGAACCAAGCTTCCTGTGGTGTTTTGTCTGCCTTGTTTCCAGGTTCTTGACCGTGAAGAACACAGTGGAAAATGTGCATATCATCCTTTCTCCAGTGTATCTGAGTTCTGGTTAAGTTTTAAGTTTTCTAGGCCAATAGAAATCTCAAAAAACTTACTGGGATTCCAAATATGGTATGCAGATATTTCCTTATAAGGAATTTGAAGAAAGTCGACACTTTTTCAAGGGAACTATCTTGATATGTTATTCCAAAGAAGGATCTCACCTTATAGTGGGTAAGGGGGCTATGCTCATTTTTCTGTTGGTAGTTTTTTGTTTACTTTTATTTTAAGGGAGCATTCATTATTTATGCCAGGGGGTGGGCTGGCAATTATTAAGGGGTCCCATGTTAAATTTGACACATTCAAGTAGGGGATCACCAGAAGATATGAAAACACTTGTGAGGGGTCATCTTCATTTTATGGCAGCAACGACGTTAATTTAACATATGGATACATATGGATTTAACATATGCACACATCAGGAAATGTCTTAAAATACTGGTTGTTGTCTACTTGGTATCTAGATGTCCCAACATTTCTTCCTGGTGTAAAGGGGGGGAAGGGGGCTATCATTATCATAAAAATTGCCTAAAGGGGTTTTGAGGTTTTTATTGATACTTTAAGGGGGGTCAAGGTTTTTTTTCGGCTGAATGAAAAATCTTGCCAGCCCACCCCCTGGCATAAATAATGAATGCTCCCTACCAGAACAATGCTTAAAACTGGATTTAAACCATTGCTCACTGGAGTTCCAGTAAATCCCCCTATAATGATAAATACTTAGATATATTTTTTATTTGAACTGTAAGAAATAATAATGATTTACATTTGGCAAAACTCCAATAAATATAAAAAAATAATTTTTGCCTAAATTTGATTGTTTAATTTCACTTATTTGTTCAAAGAGGGGGTTCAAAGGCTTGTCATGATGGAGTGATTTTGCAAAGTACACAAAGTAGTTCTTCTTGTTCTGTTTTGGTCGCCCATACAAAATTTTGCTATGTTTTCGGATATTTTCCATTAATTTTAGTAACATTGTGATGCATCCAAGGGGGCCATTTGACGTAAATTGATGTTGGTTTTGATTTCTATGGTATGGAAGAGTTCATATAGTTGGGTAGGATAAAATTGCTCGGATTGGAAATTCCGTCAATTACCTGATCTTTTCCATACAAATACTGTATTTTTCTTTGGAAATTACATAGAGGGGGTATGGATATTTTTTGGAAACACATGATTATGATTATGATTTTTATACTACAGTACAGAATTTTAAGACTTTTCTGACTTTTCTGACTAGGATTCTGTTAGGGGTAGTTAGGAAACTCAGTATTATTAAGCAAATCTTTCCAAGCAAAAAAAAAATCTTCAGATGTTTAGGTTTTGCCAGATTTCTAGGATTCTGTAATGGGAAGTTATGTTTCTCTGGGGAAGTTATGTTTTCTCTGTCCACAATACACAACTCTTCAAATTCCATTTGTCCAACAAGCACCCCCACCCAACTGATATGAGTGAGTGCTCGACCTTGACTTTTTTTATCACTAGTCCCATCAGGACAAGTAGCACAGAAAAGTTACTTGCCTTGACCAACTGGCTTATCAATTATAGTCCATTATAGTCTAGTCGCCAGGAGGGGTCCCCATGCACCCCCTGAAATCAATTTCTAATTAGCACCATCAGAAGCCAAATAACGTCCGATTAATTGCCCTATTTCACTATGACGTCATGGTTTGTCTACATGGGCAAGATAGCTGAAACTTGGTTCAAATAAAAGTTCCATTCGAACATCATGAATGGCATTTTCATTGTGTTTTGGTCATTTCTAAATGCTGCTGTCCCCTCTGGCGACCATGATTCATAGTGCAAAGACAATAGAGTGTTTTCATATGACGTCATAGTGAAATAGGGCAATTATTGTCAGAAATTTGCTATAATATTATTGCATGTATAACAATTAGTCGTTCTGTAAGAGGTATAAACATTGGGGTTCCGCTTTTAGGCAGTGCCTAAATCTATATATTATAACACATTTATATTTTTATATATTTATTTTTTTTTATTCTACCATTTTATTTGTATATTAGTATATATATAGTTCTCAATTTATTGATTTTAACATAGATATAGTAGGCGAAGAGCCACCTAGTAGAAGTACTGCTATTAAACCATTATTATTAAACTATTATTATTATTATTTTACCGGGAAGAATACCATATTTAAAAGATACTTATATATAAGAAGAAAATATATAGTTTTGAATAGGAGTCCAAATGCCTATGGGCAACAGATATGTTAAGCTACGTGGATCAAAAATTGATTTACAGACCGTACTCTGCGAAATATGCATAATTTATAATGGAAATGAGCAAAGACAGTCAACACATAACCTTTTCTTAAATCAATGTAATCGAACGTTCCGGCCCTTCGGCCTTATGGCCTTAAAAATATGGTTTAAAAAGTTAAAAATATATGTTATACTTACATCAATGCATGTAGAAGTATTTTTACAATGAAAAGAGATCTAGAGAAGATTGAGCGTGACAGGCGTGAAAAAGAGAAGCCGACAGAAGAGGTTATAGAAGGGCAGAGAAGAGTTTCTATAAGAGGAAAACCTAGTACCTCTACGGTATACGAGCAGATATGTATATTTTGTGATCAGAAAAGCAAATACAAGAAATTTTTGAAGTCTAGAGAATCCCTTACTCAAGCTGAGCAGCTAAGAACAAACATAACAATTAGAAATGCTAGTAGTATAGTAGGGACCGAATTAACAATTTTTTTGCGGCGGAATACTAATTTTTGCGGCGGAATTATCTCTGATGACCTCAGATAGATAAACTTTATTTAGACACGTGCAATTCATCAGCTAATATTTAAAATATATAACTGCATATAACTATATAACAATAAACTACTACTACTAACTACTAATAACTATAGAATATTAATTAAATAATTATAAAAACTCCTATAATTAAAATAAAGAGCTGCTTTCCGTGAATGCCGTGTATACTGCGCGTTTGAAAGACCCGAGTGACTCTGAGCATCTTGCTTCACGCGGAAGGCTATTCCACAGTGTGGCGCCGGTATAAGTGAAGCTGTTTTTTAGATAGTTAGTTCTTGGTTTTGAAACATTAAGTTTATTCTCAGAGTCCCTCAGGTCGTAGCTTGTTGATTTCATAGAAAATTTTGAAGCCAAATAACTTGGAGCAAGCCCATGGAGACACTTAAAAACCATAGTGGCCTTTTGCAAATTTCGCTGGCAATCGAGAGACTTCCAACTTAAAGCCTCAAGCAATTGGCCAGCATCAGCGTCATAATCTGAAAATGTCACCACACGGCTTGCTCGGTTTTGCAATTTTTGAAGCTTGTCTTGTAGGGTTACCCCACAGCTTCCCCAAACAGTACAACAGTAGTCGAAATGAGGCTGTATCAAGGCTTGATAGATGTGTTTTAAGGTCGCCTGAGGCACCAGGTGCCTTATACGTTTTATGGCCCCGATGCCGGAAGCGATCTTTTTTGTGATATTTTCAATGTGACATTTCCAGTTAAGTTTATCATCAATTGTCACACCCAGCGATTTTGTAGTTTCAACCTGTTTGACGTGCGTACCGTCTATTGTGACTGTTGGTGAAGCCGTAAGAGTATTCAGTCTTTGGCTGGATCCTATTAACATGAACTCCGTTTTCGTCATATTTAGGGTTAGTTTATTTGCATTAAGCCACGCATGCACATTCAACAGGTCCTCGTTAAGACAAGACTCGATGCTGGTAGCATCGCTGCCTGCGTACGTGAGATGCGTATCATCGGCATACATCCTCGGTTTACAATTTGACAAACAGTTTGGAAGGTCGTTGATGTAAAGTAAGAATAGGAGAGGACCGAGTATGGTTCCTTGAGGGACTCCACAGGCCATTATACGTCTCTCAGATAAGGACCCATTGACAGAGCATTGCTGTGTTCGGTTATCTAAATATGACTGAAACAGTTTCGATGAATTTCCAGATACGCCATAGTGCTCTAACATGGCTAGGAGAATATTGTGGTCAACGGTGTCGAAAGCCTTTTTTAGATCGAGAAAGATTACTGCATTGATTTTTCCAACATCTATATTATATGCCCAGGAGTCAGTTGCCTCAAGCAAAGCCGTGACTGTGGAATGAACTGTGCGAAATCCTGATTGATTTTCACAGAGTATATCGTGCTCCTCTAAATAGGCATATAATTGTTCGTAAATGATTCTTTCGAAAACCTTGACCACAACTGGGATAATCGAGATCGGACGATAATTATTTACGTCGTCTCGACTACCTTGCTTGAATAGTGGTGTAATTCTAGCGGATTTCCATTCATATGGGAAAATGCCCTGAATGATAGATTGGTTAAATAGAGCACATATTGGCATGCATATGAACTCGGCGTATAAGCCTAGCAGATATTCCATCCAGGCCAGTTGCCTTGGACTTGTTTAGTTTGGTCATAAGTGAAAATACCTTATTTGCATTAGTAGGACGAAGATGAAAGCGTTTATCTGTGCCAGTGAGATACGTTTGGAAGTCTCCGCTATTGGAGTCGATCTCACTGGCAAGCTTTGGGCCAATAGTGGCAAAATGATTATTAAACTCGTTTGATATTTGCCCTGAATTGGTTATAGTTGACCCATTCACCTTAAGTGATGTCACTGACGTTTTCCCAGCTTTACGTGATGTTAGCTCATTAATAGTCTGCCATGTTTTACGAGAGTCACCTGTATAGTCTTCAAAGGTTTTTGATAATATTCTTTTTTAGCTAATCTAATTTGAGAATTTACTTTGTTACGCTCTCTTTTGTATAATATCCAGTCATGAGAAGCATTAGATTTATTAGCTTTTATTTTTAGGATGTCACGCTTATGCATTATCTCTTTCAATGCTGATGTAATCCAAGGAAGACTTCGCGCGCGAACGCGCTTTGTTCTCATAGGAGCGTGCTTGTTAGCTAAGGCTAGAAACGTACGCTTCCATTCCTGCCACATTTCATTTGGATTCGATAATGCATAAACGTTTTCCCATGATTGATCTGAGATTTCGTTTCGAAAACTTTGCCTATTGAATTTCCGAAAATTCCTGTAAGTGATTGTATTATGCCTACTAGACTTCCCATTTAGTGCCAACTTTGTATATGCAAAAACCATGCTGTGATCACTAATAGCGGTATGACGAACCCCCGAACACGCAATCTTATCCAAACAATTGGTATAAATATGGCCAATTAGAGTTGAAGTGGTAGGCGTTACCCTTGTTGGTTCTGTGATGAGTTGCTGGAGTCCATAGATATCAGCAATATTCATTAATTTTAGCGTGTCGTTGTCATATCGCTCAGAAATCACATTACAATTAATGTCGCCCATTACTAGGTAGTCTACATTTTCACTATCTAATTTCCCAACCAGGGATTCAAAAGGCGTAAAAATGCCAATAGGAGAGCCTGGTGGTCTGTACCACGTGACAATTACGACTGGTTTTGATTTAGGCTTCCGAATTTCTATGCATAGATTTTCCAGGTCTTCCATGTCTAAATCCTTTCGAGTTGAAAAATTGATTGACTTTTTCACATAAAAGCACACCCCTCCCCCGCCGTTTAAAATTCTATCCCGGCGAATTATTTCGTATCCAAGGATGTGAACTTCATTATTGTTTATGTTCTCGTCTAATTTTGTCTCATTAATCGCTAATACATCAATGTTGTTATTAGCGAGAAATATCCTAAGCTCGTCTATGTGAGTTGTTAGTTTATTGATGTTGAGACAAGCTAATTTCAAACCGCGCTGAGTTGGAAGGATTTTGGTAGGGTCTACTCCCTTTTGATTTGGTAAAACAGACCTACTGCTTTTGTTTATAACACCATTTTCAGACACGGCATTCACTTTCAGCACATCATTCAGTTTAAGTGAGATTTAAAATTTTTGAAAAACTGATTATTACCTTTATAGTTTAGATGAAGTCCCCCTTTGTTTAACCCATTGACTGTGATGTTCTGATGTCGAATCAGAGTCCACTCGTTCTGCCGGCACAACTTTGTTAGATGCTTATTAGCTGTGTCAACGGCTTCATTAAGGGGACCCCTTCTACATACAAATTCAGAGATAGTGACTTTGGCATCGCAGCTACTTTCGATCTGTCGAGCTAGGTCGATAACAGACTCGGCTACTTCCTTTGGTTCTCTAGACCTCAGATCGTTCGTTCCAACATGTAATATAACTTCACTTGGACCCAGCTCTAAGTTAGGCTTCAGATAATCCCTCATTGCTCTTGTGGTAGCGCCGGAAAAGGACTTCACAACAACTCGATGACCGGCTGATTTTCCTAGTTCTTTTCCTTGAATATTATTTACCATGGAGTCTCCGATTAACAAGGTAGTTCGCATTTTGTCCTGGTCGTCTTCGACTAACAGAGTAGTTTGCGTTTTTTCCTGTTCGTTTTCCTTGGCAGAGGGCTCTGCCTTTTTGTTTTTCTTTCCACCCTTCTTTTTAGACACATCAACTGCATTGGCGTGCTGTTTACCTTCCCTTGGCGCCGATTGGCGATCGTTTGAAACACAAGTGCTATTGTTTTCGGCGCTGTGTTCACTACTTGTCATGGATCGGTTGTTATCTGCCTTTGAATTTAGACAAGTAGATTCTCTAGCTATAATTTGTAATGCAAATTTCAAGGAATCACGCTCCTCTGTAAGCTTTTTGTTTTCATCTTGTAATGATCTACTAAAACAGCGAAGTTGGTCGATTTCACTTTGTAATTTACCTATTTTCCCTTCCAAGTGCGAAGAATCTTGTGTTTGAGAAAAAGGTCTGGTTTTGATCCCCTCAACCTCTTTTTTAAGATCCAGAAAGAGTGCATAACACGGGCAACTGCTGGCGTTTGTGTTGGTTTCCTCCGGCTTTGCACCATTTGAATTTTGGCGGGAATCATTCAGAGTGTCTTGATTTGAACTAAGGTAAATTTGAAGTCGCTCCACAAGCTCAGCCTTGTTTCCTGATTTTGGCAGGCCTCTTTTTCCTAGTTCAAGCTTTAATTGAGAAACATTATGTTCCTCAATCGCCTTTCCATTCACCAATACTGCGCTGACCTGCTCGAGAATCGGGTCGGTTGAGTGCTCCTTCAAAGGCGAATTAGTTGTCGAATTTGAAAGTTCTACAACTTTAGTACCGTTAACTTGGAGATTTGTGTCATCCTTATCCGTGATTTGTAAAGTTTTGGACTTCAAAGTCTTTGAGTTCACACGATATACGTTAAGGTCAAGAGCATCAATAACACGTCCATTCGCCATTGCGGAAGACCAACAGACCTATTGCGGAAGACCTCATGACCTATTGTATTCGGAACAATGGGGAGATTAAGAAAACCAAAGCAAGACAATACTAGGATTAACACAGGAATGCTTTTGTTCAGGAGGGATTAGAGAGACAATACCAGAATTAACACTGGAATGCTTTTGTTCAGGAAGGATTAAGAAAAACAAAGGGAGACAATACTAGGATTAACTAACGGAAGGCTATTGTCATGGAGGGATTAAGAAACTAATCCAAGGATTAACACTGGAATGCCTTTGTCTTTTTCGGTGTAATGAATGATGACGTCATGGGCTTTATTTTGCAACTTATTGTTCTGTTGAGTGCTCTGATTGTTGGATGATGATGCATCGGGCACAATCCAGCGACATGCATCCGGGACTTAATGCACGAACGGCGCTAAGTTCGAAAGCTAATTAGGCATAATTACAAGAACAACAGAGCAAAACCGCCTATCTGGGGTCAAATGTTGCCAAAATTTGAGAATGCTATTGGCTGTATTAAAATGCTTTAAACGGATTTTTGAAGTTTAAAGTCAGTAACAAATTTTTGCGTTAGAACCCGGATGCATTTTTATATGACCGACGGCAGGCTGCAATGTGGCGTTTTGAGGATTATTCAGTGGGGCAGAAATATTCAGAGTTGATTTTCGTCTTTAAGAGGTCGTTTTGGCAGTTGCTTAAAATGGAGATGGATAGTTCATATTTTGAAGATGTGAAATCTATCTTACTTGTGCAGTTTACGTGCATTTTTAGTTGCCCCACAGAGAGAATTAGTTTTTGTAGCTTAAAATTCAAATTTCTCCGCCATATTGGATTTTCAACTATTCCAAGCTCTTACAAGTTGAACCATTGTTATATAAGTTATTTCAAAGTTCAGCTATATTTTTTTATAGTTTTTAAGTGTAATTACACACTAAAAGAGATATATTTATCAGTCTTTGAATCTGTACGCCTAATTAAAATTCGTAGTTGAATTTCTTTGCAATAAAGGAAACAAAGAATCCCAAACAAAAGCGCTTTTGTTCAGGTGAGAAAAGTGATCAAGGAATTTTTAATGCAAATATTAGCGCGTGAAGCAGACGGCCAATCAGAAAAGATCTTAGGTAATCATCGGCAAGCTCGCTCAAGCATAAGAGAAATGTTTTGATTTACTTCATGTCGCTCAGAACAATGGGATTGTGCCCGATGGTCATTTTACCATCCGATTGTTTTCAAAGGGTTTAAATACGAAGTCCTATCCGCTCGAGTCATTTCACTCCAAGTCGTCAGTTAGTTCCAAGCTCAAGAAAAGATAAACGAGACGAAGAACGCAGTGAAGACTGACACAAGCAGTGAAGACAAAATGGCGGTCAAGAGTGATGGAAAGGAACTCGACTCCAAGTTGCCAATAGACCAGAAGACAAGGGAAAAAAAGCCCCAAACAAAAAAAAAAGAAATTGCCTATGTGGTTTACGATGACAGCTTCTGATTGGTCGCTCGAAAATCCGTCCAAGAAGCAACTTCTTCCCCTTCCACGTTTGGTGCTGCAAATTTCAACGAAGGTTGTTTTGGCGCGAGTAACGGTGTACTCTTTGGTCAATGTGTAAAAGAAAAAGAACCAAGCCAAGTACCAACGGGTTTGAATTTGTGGACTTTTCACTCTGGGGAGGAAATGCCTTCCGGAAAAGTAGCTCGAATCGTCCAAAAGTATGAAGAGGAGTGCATCCACCAAGGTTCACATAGTTTGATTATCAACGCGTGAAACAAACACGTTCTCACAGCCCTCAAAGATTTGGTTGACAGTCTGGCAGATATCTTAAAGGAGCTAGACGCAAGTATGAGGTGCTATGACTTCACGCATTCGGGTGGTCCACCAAATCCTTGTATACAGTATGAGGCAATGTGTGCAAAACTTGACCAGATTAATTTGTTGAAGAAAAAACATGATATCGATGGATGGCTCAAGATGTTTTAACGTATGGAACTGCTGGTTGGCAAAGAAAAACGCAAGGTGAAAGAATCTCCAAAGAAAAGTAGCCCAAAATAGGGTTGACAGCATCAGCCACTATCGAGTCAGAAAAAGAAGAGACGTGTTTATGTGCAAAACTCCTCCTCAATCAATGGAATGTAGTCCTTTCCAATATTATGGGCAATCTGAGTTGTAACGTGTACTTGTTCTGGGATGGCAGTGTCGAGAAGGAATTGGCACTGATGTGGTGGGCAGTGACAAAAGGCTTGGAGAAAGCCTAGGCTGTTCCTCACTACTCGAGACATGGTTACAAATTAAATTCAACTCCAAATGGAGCTACTGTATATAGCATTTGTGAAGAATATGTAATACATTTTGGAGGAGGAGAAGCGAGGAGAAGGAAGTGAGGAGGATGATGCGAGGAGGAGGTAGTGAGAAGGAAGGGTAGTGAGAAGGAGGAGGAGGTAGTGAGGAGTTAGGAGAAGGAGGGAGTGAGGAGGAGGAGGAGGTAGTGAGGAAGGGGGGTAGTGAGGAGAGGGTAGTGGGGAGGAGGAGGGAGTGAGGGGGAGGGAGTACGGAGCAGGAAGAGTGAGGAGGAGGAGGGAGTGAGGAGGAGGAGGAAGTGAGGAGGAGGAGGAAGTGAGGAGAAAAAGGGGGCAATGAGGAAAAGGAGGTAGTGAGTAGGAGAAAATGAGGAGGAGGAGAAAGTGAGGAGGAGGAGGTATACAAAAAGGAATATAAGGAGAAGTAGCAAGATCTTCTGATCTTCATAGAGTGGGCATGGCACATAACTGTCCTCAGTGTGGAAAAGAATTTACCAGAAGTGATAACCTTAAACGCCACAGGCATTCTTAACACAAAATGGCCAGCTTTCTTCCTGAGAGTCATGCATAAAGCAAGTCCCCTGATTGCGGTCCCTTTCAGCTCCAACATCCTTTTACCTGTATGGTGGCGGGAATGACCGGAAGTGGGAATAATGTTTGGGTCCAGAAACTCCTTGGGCATGGGCAAAAAACAATCTCGCTTCCTCCCCAACGCATAGTCTGGTGCTATGCTCAGTGGCAACCAGCCTACACCGCCTTAGCCATGTCTATCACAAATAGAATTCGTAAAGGGAATTCCAAACAACATTGAGCAAGACTCGTACTTTGACGTCAATGTGCGTAATCTCATTGTTGTCGATGATCAATCAATCAATCAATCTTTATTTCACTTTACAATATATGCAATAGGTGTTGTATAATATGTATGTTAATAGGTGTTGTATAATATATATGCTGATGTAAAGTGACTGGGTGTCATGACAAGCATAGCTTGTACAGTGTGAACCCAGGAAACTTAAAATCAAGTATTGTAATTATAAATTGGACTTACTAAATTAAATCAAAGTATAACTATAAACAATAATCTAAAGTAATGAGAAAAAAATAAAATATATAAACAATTTCTTATTAAAAATAAAATGACTATTCGTAAAAAAAAAAAAAAAATATTAAATTTGGAAATCTAAATATAATTCAAAGGAATCATATGTATGAAAAATGATAGACAGTGCACAAGGGTAAAAATCTAAACACAAGAATTGAATCAAGATTTTTAAATGAAAAAAAAATTGATTCTTTAATGCTCGTGCTCAAGTTGTTCCACAACTTTTTCCCTTTGTAAGAAATTGAATTTTTGCCGAAGTTTGATTTCTTGAAAGGAAGTGGCATGCTTGGGAGTTCCTAGTGTTGTAGTTGTGCGAAGGAGTACTATTTCTTAAAAGAACGTTAAAGGTGTCTGGAAGCATATAATGTGTAAGTTTAACCCTATTCAGACTGAGGGGGGGGGGGGGCTTTTCGAGCCCCCCTCCAGTAAAATCCTGATTACTCAAAAACCACTGCAGCTATGATGGTGAAACTTCGTGACTTTTCCTAAAATTTATATGGGACATTTTAGTATCAATGACATGTCAGGGTCAACGGCCCAGTTTCCATGGCAACCACTTTTTGACGTGCATGTTTTGCAAAACTCAAAAAAACGTGAATTTTTCATATTTCAAGCTTAATGTTGGACACATTGCCCAATTTATGACTATCGGAGCTTGTACTCATTAGCAATTTTTGTACAGGCTAATTAATTTTTGACACAAAATCTTTGGGGGGAGGGGTAGGGGGATTTTGTTCATTTTAACATATGGTCTAAAACTAGCTCTGGGATTCACAAATATCATTTTAATTCAACTTTTTGAATGTCAAACACTTCTTTGTTGAGTATTTTGTACATTTTGACCATTTTTTTCTCATTGAGTATTGATCTGAAGAGTCAAATGGAAATTAAATGAAATCCAAGATGGCGGATCCAAGATGGCGGACAATATTTTCAAAAGTTGTCATTATGACGCAAGTTTGATAAAATTTATGTGTTAATGTCACAAATTATTACATTTACATTATCTTGATGTTAATTAGTTGGCTTTTAGAGTATTATCTACCAAGTTTTTGGAAGTTAATTGAAATTACTTAAAAATTGAAAAAACACTGAGAATGACGTCATTGTGACGTCACATTTTGATCCCACGTGACAAAAATGGGTGTGGTGATTTGTCTAAGGCTCATGGTCATTGTGTGAAAGTTTGATGATCATAGCCCCAGTGGTTCCAGAGATATAGAGGGGGGGCGAATTAGCCCCCCCCCCCCCCCCCCCCCCCAGTCACAGATGGTCAAAAAAAAGCCCAGTCTGAATAGGGTTAAACATAAATAGAGCTGCTTCTTGATAATTTATCTGTTGAACATTTAAAATACGTAGAGTTTTAAAGAATGACATAGTGTGAGCTCTGAAGTGAGAGTGTGAGATGACCCTTACAATTTTCTTTTGAAGTTTGAGCAAGCGCTCTAGCTTGATTTGTAGTGGTTCTTATTATCTAAAGGGCAACAGCTAGCCCAAACAATGTTTCCATATAATAAATAAGGATACACAAGTAAGTAGTATAGTGTACGTAGAGTGTGCTTAGGTAGACATTTACTGATAAATCTTATTACTCCAATGTTTTTTGAAACTTTTTTGCAAACTGAGCTTCCCAGTTGAGCTTGGAGTCAATTATTATTCCCAAGAATTTGAAAGTATCGACTTTCTCAATAAATGTGCCATGATCAGATGATTGAATCTGGGAATGGCAACAGGATTTCAAAATTATTCACCAAGGGATCCCATCATCGAAACTTGTCAGTGATTTATATCCTACAAAACCTTCTTTACCAAGGGAAAGTCAATCGAAACATATCCTTAAACAGCCACTACTTTGTCCTATTCAAGAACCCAAGAGACAAATTGCAAGTGAGTATCCCGTTATCATCACCCGAACCAGCCACGATACCCTATTCGGCAAAGGTGGTAGAATGGCATTCCCTCGAGTGATACAGTCCGAGACAATCCGTTTTCTCAATACAAGTGCGCTGCGCTGTTGAGCTCCGTTTACGAGACAAATACCAAAGTATACGAGAGCTGGGATAAATTGGCTGAGTGCCCCTACACAAAGCCGGTTTTATTCGCGTTAAATTGAACAGCTACATTTGGCGAGTAAAGGTGGGAAACAAAGACGCCACGAGCCCTTCTTTTTCTGGGAAGAAAAAGGAGGAGCTTCCCACCCCAACAGCACAGCACACGACCCAATAATACACCTAGCATAAGCTAGTAGCGATTGCTTTGCGGGCAACTTGCAATCGATATTACATTTAGTTCTGTAATACGAATACCAAGTTGTTACAATGAGCCTTACCTGATAGAGCAGATTTCGTACGACTGCGAAAAGCGCCGCGGTACGGTTCGGTACTGTCGCGGTGGCGGTACGGAAACCTGGCCTGCTGTAGATGGAATGAAATCTCCAATGAAATCGCGTAGTGGCGGCACGGTCAAGGTCGCGGCGCGGAACCACGTTGTCACGGTACTTTTCACAGTCATACGAAATCCGCTCTATAACCTAGAGGCTAAGAAATACATCTGATTAGTACACTGCCCGGCGTGAAAAACCACTGAGATAAAACCCATCGGGAGAAAATTCTCAGTGGAAAACGAACCCTCCCGGAGTGAATGCAATGTACAGCTGTGAGGGCCAGAGTTTAATTCCTATGAATGAAACTAAGTAAGAGCACTTTAAAAACACTAGAAGAAATTCTAAAAAAGAGACCAACGCCATTATCCGCAGCAAACTACCGGAACAGAATCCCTATCCTGGCTCTGTCAGTCCTAACCAAATGGTGGCAGACGACTTTTGAAAAGCATTGTATAAAGAGGCTAGGGGCTGGCAGAAGTAAACTTTTATAAAGTGGTGAAATTCAAATAACAAAAGAGGCAGAGCCTTATTTATAAAACTTGTTAAAGGGTTATTGTTGTTTTGTATTGTGTTGTATATTGTAAAACGACAACCTGCGAATCGGGGCAAACATCCCTGCCATTACACTGATGTAGCCCAAGTGGCGACAACCGCCAAACATAACAGATGGCTTGACAGGACACCATCTCTGAACAACACACACCTGCATCCCTGCCATTACACTGATGCAGTAAACAATTGTTTTAAATCTTGGCAGGCAGTTCTACTAACTGCCCCCCTCGCGCAAGGAAATTTGTTGGATATTGCTGACAAAAATTGCATCTAGGCAATGCTGAACGCATTAGTATAACATTAGTTGAATGTGTCCCAGATTACACCTGATGGGGCAAGTATAACACCTATATGCATACAACCTTCCCATCGATCTGGGCAAAACCATGTGACATGGGACAATGAATGGATGGCATGGCAGGCCACCACCCCAATGACATACACGCACCCCTGTCAATACTCTGATGCGGATAACAAAACACGGCATGGCAGGCCACCGTCAAGTTATTTCAGGTACAAGATACAACAAAACAAGATTATCAATAAATGCAAATACCAGGGGACACTTAGGTAGCATGTTTTTTAGAAGTGTACATGTTCTGCCAGCCCTTAATTAGCAATCAACTACTCAAATAAGTAAAACACTACTCACAGTAAATCATATCTGACAACTTTTGAAAAGCATCGTCTACAAAAATGCACCCGATATATATTGGAATTACTTCTACAAATTGGCGTCTAAAAACTACCTTGTTTACATCGATTTGTGCATAGATTGGGTGCATTGTGACTATAGTTTTGGTACAAGTCAGAAAAATACGACTGTGATTATTTCGTGACACCATGCCCTGTAGTGATAAGTATTAAACTCATGAGAAACATCCAGAACCCCTGTTCAAGCTGTTTAAAATTCTCCGAAAAAAGCTTGAGGACATGATATCAGACACTAGGAAGTTATGGACACATGGAAGTTAGCCACACAAATAATGTTATTTGACGTCTGCTTGCTGGAATTTGCTCGTATGATGAAACCCAATCATGAGGGAAGGATGACTCCCTGGACCAAGTCAACTTAGAAGAACCAATGATGAAGGGTGGTGACGAGTTGTAATGGTAATCTATGGGCCTCCGGCTGTTGAGTGACGCTTGGGACATCATAGACTGTGGATCTCTAATTGTCTTACTAAGAATCTATAATCTTAGCAAACAAATATTTAACAAGGATAGGGGGGGGGATCTAGTACTGCCTTGTCCACTGCAAGGGGACCGTTGAAATGTGAATGCTTTAAAATTACATACGTTTCAGTTCTACTGACATAAGGGTGATGGTTCTGCCTTTGAACATATTAACCATGTGTTCAATAAGCCACATTGTCATCTCCGAATGCAAGGACATACAGCATCCTGGTCAGCATGGATCATGTTTGCTTTCTACAAAGCCATATCTAGGAAAGATAATAAATTCCTGACCGATGCAGTAGCTCATGTGAGTGTGTGGTGTGCTTGCATGCATGCTGACACAAGAAACTGTGCCAATTTGTAAGATTGCAAGGAAACAGCTGACACTGATCCTTCACTGACATGCTACTACAGTACCACTGTTGTCGTCTTTGTAATGTACCATTTGCTGAATTACTAGAAACACCATCTGAACAGACTGCACTCCTAACATCTTAATAGGAGTGGCCTTAGAATATTTCTGACTAAATCAATAGAGAACTTGACAATGTGCATTATGTGAGTCTGGGGATCTCTTCCTTTGGTAAACATATCCTTGCTGCAAGCTGGAATGCCATGGGACGGTGGGTCATTAGACTAACACTGTTTTATAGAGGCTCTGAATGTATCTGCAGATGAGCTGGCAAGCTAACTGAAAGTTGTCACTAGGATCCTGAAGTTATAGTAACATAACTAAAAAGTACGCTGCATATGCAAGCGTTTATTTTCAATCCATGCTAGGTTCAGTGTACATATAAACCATCAGAGCTCCCCACCACAAGTACTTCTATCATTTTATGTTACCTATCTCTCTCAAGAGGTTAGTGTGATTGGTACCTAACCAAGAGCTAAACAATTCAAGTTAGTAGTAATGAAGGCATGATACCCAAAATTAAGACCACAATAGGACGTTGTGTTATTCTATCCGAGAATGCCTGGCTATCAGAAGTGTTGCTTTAACAGCTACACTTCGAGTGAGATGTTTTTCACTTACAGTGGCACTGATGGAAAGAGAGAAATTATTCTTGAGCAATGTGATATTTCCAAAATATCTTGTCCTTTCAGGAAGTTGCTAATTGGTGGCCGCCACTGGATAGCATTTCTGGAAAAGTCACTTAAAAGGGGGCCATGCCACGGTTGTCTCAACAAAATGTTACAAAACAAGACAAATGGGCTACATAAACAACTCAGAATCCTATAATATACTATTATTAAGTGTCTCAAAGAAAAAGGAACTGAAAATTGCATTGTACAGGCATTTGTATGTTAGATTTCATAGCTTTCACTATCAAGTTCCCAAGTTGAAAACTGTTCAGCCTGGTAAGAAATAAAAAATACAACTGTGCAATCGTGAACTCCATCCGCTCGATAACATGCAAAAACACTCACAGATCTGTGCTTATATCCAGCAGTTGAAAGGTTTTTTAACAAAGATAGACGATTATTTCGCTCGTTTCCCTTGAATTGGGCATAAAATTAAGGGCATAAAATGTAACACATGAACATTGGAATAATTCTGAAGCTTGGACAAAAGGTGTGGCTAACAACAAAACATAATATGCTAGGTATGTCATCACATGACAACCATAACAGACAATGAATTAAGGCGATCCACCAATTTTACCAGTTTTCAGATTATCAAATTGATTTCAGCGAAATTTCACAATTTCCTTGATATTGTAACATGCTTGCCAGTGCCTTGCTAACAACAGAATTTTCAAGTGGGAAAGTGAAAAGTGCCTGGGAAAAAAATTTAGCAACACCTCTGGACATCTGAAGTTACACATGAATTCTGCAGAAGTAATTGAAATCCAAACAACTATAAAACAAAAGGTTAATAGATAGAAACAAATTGTATTGCTGATAATGTAAAGCAAGATATGTCATCGGACCTGGTATCCGGGTTTGCAAGTTTTTGTAGCTCAAAAAACTAGATTGAAAGCCTTAATGTACTGTACTGTACGCAGAGAAAACCTTTAGCTGGTAGAAACACAGAGCTTGCAAACAGAACTATAGGCACCTTTGATATTATTCAATGATCACATCTGTAAAGTGCATTATCACCATGTTGTCGGAGAGAAAATCCCCTTCAGACATTTCCTGAATATTGTAAAACTCTGTACCCAACTGCCTATGTACTTTATGAAGACTCAATGAAGAGGAGAAGGCAAAGAAATGTAAGCCTTAAATTATTTGCAATGTCACTACACAAACCAAGCTTAAATGCAGGAAACAAAGTCCTTTGTACTTGTGGTTTGTATTTAGTGAATAACATTGATTTACGGTAAAATTGGTAAACCTACAGATCTATGTTAAATGACAGTGTGGGCGGTAAACCGGCAATTTAATATTATGGGTATGAAATATCGAGTACCAGAAATGCCTTCGCACACATCTCGATTTCGCACTCCGACGCGACTCGAAAGATGCAGAATGATACCGCCTTGAGCTTTTCGCCGTCCAAGAATCCACGAATATAGCAAGATAAATCAATCAAACAGTGAGGGAGTTATTCATATGATAGGAAAAAGTCATTTCAATACCTGGGTTTCAATTTCAACTTACCACCTTGATTGACATGGCCGTGAATCGGGGCCCAGACGAGATCCCAAATAGTATTTCAGCTCAAGCAAAGCTCACTGTTGGACGTAACTATTACTAAGGTAATGGAAGACAATCTCCACTCAATAATTCGGAAGATTTCTGCGCCACAAACCAGAGTTTTCTATCACAACATTTTCCTTTACGACCAAGATGACGCAGGTTGGGACCTCGTGTGGAGTTCCCTAGAGGGGGTGTCAATTGAATGGTTGGCTAGCTGGCGCGCGCGTGCCACCCCCGTGAAAGTAACTAGCATGTGCCTGGCACGTGCCATCCCGTGCTCCTAGCCTCTTTACAAATCAGTCCGGAATGCCATAAATGTTTTTATTGTCGGGCCAATAAATCGTTTTTTTGCACTGGTCTCCCTGATTGGTGCGACAAAATCACGCGTGTGTCCGTCTCTCAAATCGGTCAAAGAACTCGTGAAAATCGAAAGCGCAATTTGACTTTGGAATTGTTTGTACGTTTATCATATCTCAGTGAGGGGAGAGAAGAAACAGGTCAAGCAAAAATGGTCTAAGGACTAATAATTTTTTTTTTGTTTATATTATTTATATTTTTTTCGGCGTTATCCCTCGCTTAGAAATAGCTTGAATTAGAACTTAGCCCAAAGTGAAACTTTTCCAACAAAAACATGCCCACTGGAGGGATTTCCTCCTTCTCTTCGGGATTGTGTCCTTCGTTTTGCGATAGAGCCGTCAGGATTTATACTTAGAGAATATTATTCATGACTTTCACGGACTTTGTTTTGTAAATGGGTCATTTCAACTTAGCATGATTTAGCGCGTGCTCCGAGGGAAGCAAGGTAGTGTGTACGTTTGTTGAAACTTGAATTAAAATTTTTCTCAGCTCAAATCTTTCAAGTTAGAATTATCCCTGCACATTCCTGTATGTAATCTGTAAGAGAACCATTAGTCGCGTAGGTTTCAATGTCTTTGGTGTTTTCGGCTGAGCGAACCGAGTTCTTTTTTTGTTTCTGTGGGAGATTTTCAACATGGCGGCGATGGCGGCTTTGTAACTCGCTTAAGAAATCGCTTGAATTAGAACTTTGCCAAAGGTGAATCTTTTCCAACAAAAACACGCCCACGGTCCAGATTTCCACCTTCCCTTCGGGTTTGCAAACTTCTTTTGGCGGCACAGCTTCAGGGCTGTGCGGACACGATTTGGCTTACGGTAATATATAGATTTAGCCACTGGCTAAAAGCGGAGCTCCCGGTTGTGTACATGGTTTGTCACTATAATAATCTTTTCAGAAAAAATGTCTCTAAATATGTGCAGTATACAGAGATGCAGATGAAAATAAGCACGAAAGAAAGGTAAAAAAAAAGGTACTAACCCCTGACAATTGAATAATTCTAACAAGGTGCAACAGTGTAATCAAGAGAAAAGCTTTTCTTTGTCATGAGCTGTTTTAATATTTCAACATATACATACCATACATGTACCATATTATTACGTGTTCATTGTATTTTTATTAAAATGTCTCACCCCAGAAAATACCCAACATGAATAAGCAGAGAAATTCAGAATACTGTAGTTGTTTGTCAATTTTGGTAATTTGACTGAATTTCTGTGTAACATTTATTGCAAATTCCAATTGTAAGGGAAGGAACATTTTTTTTTGAGTGGTTGGGAGTGGGGGTACGGAGGCACAAGGGTAAGGCCATACCTATATGAAAGCTTTTCAGGGGAGGGCACACCATTCTCTTGCTTGTTACTTTCCATTTAATTAATTGTCCATTTAATACCTCCTAGTTCATAACTTAAACTACTATTTTATATATACACTTTTTTCATGATGCATAGTCTTCTCAGAAGCCTTGGAGCAAAACGTATAACAAGGTGAGGGGAGGTTTGCACCTTTCCTAGACCCCTGCAGATGGGGGGGGAAGATGTTTTCCCTAAAAATACAAGGGAGGGCCAACACTTTATTGAAAACAGTGCTGAAATTCACCAGTCCTCTCCCTGTCCTCTCCCCCACCCCTCTCCCCCACCCCCTTGAAATAAATAAAACTACCTTCCATGTGTGCAAAATCCACCATGGGAGATGAGTATTTGATAATCTGGCATTGTGTGGACCTTCCAGAAAATATCCATCCCCCTCCCATGGAATGGTGTTGAAAAGTACCCCCCCCCCCCCCCCCCACCAAAAAAAAAAATAAAATAAATAAAAAAATCATAAAAAAATAAAATACAGTATTTGTATGGAAAAAGTCAGGATAGTTGACCCCCCAATTACTCTGGCGTTTCCAATCCCTTCCGTGGAGGGGGGGGGGGGATATTTTCTGGAAACCACACACAGTCAGTACTATCTATGTCTATGTACCATGCATTACACATTACAATGAGATTATGGATTATGAAGATGGAGATTCATATGAGGTATCTTCCATCAGTTCATGGAAATCTAGAGCAATTAATCAAAACAAAATCAATTCCCATGGGTATCACTTATAGGGGTGCTACATGATTTTGTATCACACCAACTCAATGAAAGTTATACCATTTTTGGTCCCAGGGTGAAGTTTCCGTGTTTTCGAACCAAGTTGAAGTCGTATTTGGGTGAATTCAATGGTAGTTCGTTTTGCCTCAGTGATTCTAGTCTTGCTCTGTTTCTTGCTGAAACTTCACCTGGGGACACTCACTAGGATTCTCAGTTCTATCAATCAAAAACGTCAGTCCCAAAGGCGGGGCTTCGGGGACCTCCTATCATTGGATGCCGCGTTTGGCGCCTTCTCATTGGCAGCAGGTTTAGTTCCCGAATGATCACATTGTATTATTCAAGGGGAGATGATTGGCACGATCTTGTTCCTGAACTAATCCTGCTGCCAATGAGAAGGGCTTAATTCATCATCCAATGATAGGAGGCCCTGAAGGTCCGCCTTTGATTGATAGAACTGAGAATCCTAGTCAATGTCCCCAGGGTGAAGTTTCAGCAAGAAACAGAGCATCCTATGAGGTCAACCTGCAGCAAGTATAAACAAACTACCATTGAAAATATAACCCAAACACAACTTCAAACTTGGTTCGAAAACACGGAAAACTTCACCCTGGGACAAGGGTATGAAAAGCTATGTCTAAACCAACCTATGTGTGCACTGTGCAATTACAACTAAGGGACTGGTCATAACTAGAGGGGGAAAGGGCTGGTGCATTTCTGTTTTGGTCTACATGTACATGTTTTTTTGGAAACCCTCCCCTGACAAGATGCAGGAAAAATGTTGGCCCTCCCAAATGTGGTGACATAATTAATGGTGACCCTCCCCATCATTCACTGGATCTAGATATTGTTAAAAAGACACTTTTATTACTTTCTAAAATTCATTTTCATGTAATAATAGCAGATTCGATTATTTCTTTTGTTTAGGGAAAAAGAATCCGAAAGTTACTTCATCTGTACGTATGTTTTACATAAAATACTCACAAATATCCTAAACTTCAACAGACTATTAATTCTCAATTAATAATAACTACACACAAGAGAATTTAAAAATTCTGACCAATATATTTTGGATAGATAAAGTAGGGTAGAGTGATACTATTAGAGTATCTTGTACAGTTGAAATATTGGTGGAGTCAGAATTTTATAATTTCTCTTATGTGTGTATTTATGTTTAACATACATCTGTACATTATGTTGCTAAAATCTTGCCAAGTTCAGTGTAGTTCAGCCATAGCATTAGTCTCCAAACACTAAAAAAAAACTAGTGGGGGGGGGGGGGGAGACAACATATAAACAACTTAAGTCAGCTTTTAGGGAAAGTTTAAAATCTCTTGCGCACGATGCGCGGTGGAAATTTAGAGCCCAGCATGTAGAATTAACCCATGTGTGGGGGAATTTACTGGGGAAAAACTGTGGGGGCACAGGCCTCCCTGACGCTATAATCACTATGGCCCTGTGACAACATTTGCGTAAAAAATAATGACCCTCCCTTTATCATTTGCACCATGCGAGACTGTGATCATATTATCATAAGGTTTTATGTATTCACTCTAAATAGTAGACAGTGCCAATTCAATAACTTCTGCTGTGCACAAGAAACCCTTAAGCCTAGTTTCCATAAAGTCTTATCTGTCGTATCTGACGTCTCATCAGTCAACCGTGAAACAACAACAACAACAATACTTTAATGCCCTCTGTAGTAACAGGATACAGTTCAAGAAAAGTTATGAATTAAAGTATTAACTTAATTAGAGGATCACAGTTACCTAAAAATAGCAGAGTTAATCAAGTTAGGTAACAGTGGTCAAGCAGATAATAGTCATTTACAATTCATAGGAGTTATAGTTAAGGTAGAGACAAACAAAGGAGAATAATTAACTAACAATAAAGAAAATAAATAAATAAATAAACAATAACAACAACAGCAACAGAGAGGTACACTATGAAATACGAGGATATGAAATAGAGAATTCCAATTTTCAATTGTTTCATGTCGACTGATGAGACAGATACGACAGATAAGACTATATGGAAACTAGGCTAAAGTAAACAACTTCAGTACCATAAGTCATTGTCCTGTTGCCGAAGATCCAAGGCAGCAAAGAGAACACGGCTCCATCACCATCTTCTCAAGTAAAGTAGTTTTGATTGCCAGCCAAATGTACAGCAGCAGGGATCAGCAGCGAGCAGTGGTTTTCTTGTGTGCCGCTCGATACAATACAGTACGTTTTTCGGCTTTCTTATTTATCTGTGAATCAGAATAATGATAATATGTTAGTCTTGACAGGCGTTTGTTTAACTCACTTTTCTTTAGCTACCTCGTGGTTCTTGTTTTGATTTCAAGAAATGCCACTGAGCGTGCAGAAACCTAATGTTTTTCTCAACACACACGGCTCAAGCAATAGTTAGCCTTATTAGAAAGTTAAAGGAATTCTGGAGATTTTCGGGGTCGCATATTAACTCAAATGCATATTTTATTTTGAAGTTAAAACAAGTTCGCGTTTCAATGTCACGCCGCCGGCTTTGTTCTAGCCGCCCTTCTAGTTAGGATTCAAAAGTTAAATGCTTGAACTTTTAGTTCCTACCTTCATCCCGAGTAGTTTTTTCTCCCGTGTATAGAAACAACCTCGGAACTGTGAATGTCCTGCCATCTCCCACTAAACACTGCTTTATCCAGGAATTTTGAACCACGAATTGCTCGACGGCCATTAAAGACGCGACTTTGTGTTGCTAATTATTTCTACAAATAAAACCGTCCCTTCATAGCTTCTGCCGTAGTGGAAATGAGGGCTTCTCCCAGTTAATTTCACTCTTCAAAAAGTCACTGCCCAGTTATTAAAACGCCTCGGCTTTGTGAAAGAAATGGAGAGACCAGATGAAGAATGACTTCGCAAGGAAATGCACAGCCATATTGCATTCTACTCGGAGCTAAATCTTGGTTGGACTTCTAGATGATAGGAAGACACTCTTCTGATTTCTTCAGATACGGCTCAGACATTGTCTTGTACTCCCTGGCTTTTTGTAAACAAATTTCCATTTGCGTAGCACAGTTCTGAAGTCGCGTACAGTCGATTTTCAGTTGTTTTAGAGTCTTCTCTTCACGAGATATTAATTTTTCAAGCATAGATGACGTAATCGATGACGTCATATCACGTGACCACTTCATTTCGATCATATGGTGGCCTAGACTACACTACCCAAGTTTGGTTCTTTTAGAGTTTTTCCCCTCACGAGATATTATTTTTTCAAGCATAGATGACGTCATCGATGACGTCACATCACGTGACCACTTCATTTCGCTCATCTGGTGACCAAGACCACACTGCCCAAGTTTGGTTGTTTTAGAGTCTTCTCTTCACGAGATATTCATTTTTCAAGCATAGATGACGTCATCTATGACGTCACATCACGTGACCACTTCATTTCGCTCATCTGGTGACCTAGACCACACTACCCAAGTTTGGTTGTTTTAGAGTCTTCTCTTCACGAGATATTCATTTTTTACGCATAGATGACGTCATCGATGACGTCACATCACGTGACCGTGCTACAGCACCCCCCTTGTGGCATAGACAAAATATCCCAAGTATGGCTGTCTTAGGATGTTCCCTTGAGGAGATATAATTTTTTCTTTGCATACCACAGGGTTCCCATGTGTACACGGACGACGGCGGACGGACGGACGGCGGACACTATAGGTTTAATACCAGAAAAATAAAGAAAAAATCATATCTCCCGAAGGGAAGCTTCTCTAGAAGCCAAACTTGGACAAACTTTCAAAGACCATCAGAGGAACTCTACACCAAAGTCACGTTCCCTCACGCCATCAATGACGTCATCAAAATGATCCAAAATGCCCGTGACGTTCAAAATCAACTCGATGGTATACGTTTTTCCCTTAGGTATGGTGCTCCGCTTGCGCGGGCCTTCGGCCCGCGCTGGAGCTCCGCTATTAATATATAGATTATAGTTAATAGGAACACTCTAAGTTGCGAAATATAACCCATGACGTCATCATTCATTCCACCGAAAAAGACAAAAGCATTCCAGTGTTAATCCTGGGACTAGTTTCTTAATGCTTTCCGTTAGTTAATCCTGGTATTGTCTCCCTTTGTTTTTCTAAATTCCTCCTCAACAAAAGCATTCCAGTGTTAATCCTGGTATTGTCTCTGTTTGTTTTTCTTAATTCCTCCTAAACAAAACCCTTCCGGTGGTTAATCCTTGTATTGCTTCCCTACTTCCTCCTTAACAAAAGCCTTCCGATGGTTAATCCTGGTATTGTCTCCCTTTGTTTTCTTAATCCTCCTTAACAAAACCACTCCGGTGGTTAATCCTTGTATTGTTTCCCATTGTTCTGAATACAATAGGCCATGACGTCACCAGAGATAATTAATTCGGCCGCAAAATTAGTATTCCGCCGCAAAAGATACTGCTAATTCGGTCCCTACTATACTACTAATGCTGCAGAAATCAAGAGGGACTCAAGAATGCTAGCAATTCTTTCACAAGAGATGATTGCTGCTGAAGCTCATTACCACCGATCTTGCTACAGGCAGTACATTAACACTGGAAGTAGCGGTGAAACCTTCGAGGTGGCGGGAGAAGCTAATGATGAAGATGACGAGACAGTGAGTGTATTTTATGCTGAAGTTGAGCACAACACTTATTCTAAGTTGTTTAGCCATATTAGAAATTAGTTATTTAAAAAAGAAGGACATTATAGAGTTTCGAAACTCAATGACATGCTCATTGGTTTTATGAACGATGATGGAGTGCAAGAAATAAAACTGTCTACCAGCAAGGACCTCAAACGAAAGTTGAGTAACGAGTTTAAAGACACGTTGTATTGACACAGAACGATTCTAAAAGAGTTCTAGTTTATCCAGATATCCAGGAATGAGCTTGCTGTGTTGTGCTTCACGTTACAGAGTCATGTAGCTAGCTTAAAAACAAATATCCCCGGAGAAGCGGGGGTGTCAAAGAGGTAGCTAGTCAAATCCGGCTGTCGTCAAAGAGCACTGCATTAACCAGGAATGGCCGCCAAACCCCGCCACTCTTGATAAAGATACCTCTTGCGTACCTACTCTTGTACATACATTTCTTTACCATCTCTTTGATGGCAGTGACTCGCCTTTGACGGAAAGAATGACGTGACTTGAGACCTCGGTTGCACAGGACTTAGTTTTTTGGAATCACAAAAGGTCGTTATAAGCCACCCATGCACTTACTGCTTACTTCCGCTGTTAAGTCGCTGACTGGGAACGTGGAACTCATTCAGATTCTTAACCGCCTGGTCATAGCGTGGCATACTCCCAACTCGCTTTTGTAAGGCCTAATGCTTACAAAGCTTTGTGTAATAATAATAATAAAATAATAATAATAAGTTTAATTCACCCTCTTGCAGTTACCAACTGAATTACAGGGGAGTCAGCAGTGTGACAATGTAAATAGATAGCATAAGCAACACTCAGTTTAGGCAATCAGCAAACTTTACAGTATGTGATCTCTACAACTGCTCTTTAACAGAAGGTCTCATCCCCTCCCTCCGCAAATCTGCCACTGTAAGCCCTCTCCCCAAGACCAAGCCGGCTAAGACCGTGGAGAACGATGTGAGACCTATCTCCCTAACGGCTCAAGTCGCCAAGATCATGGAAGGTTTCACTCTGACAAGGATGCTTCCCTCTATTTTAGATAAGATAGATAGTAAGCAGTTTGCAGTTGCCTCCAGGTCTACCGAAAAGGCTATTGTCTATATTTTACATCTTATGCTTGAGGCCCTAGATCTTGGTGGTTGTTCGGTCAGGCTTTTCTTCGCAGATTTCAGAAAGCGTTTGATTTAATAGACCACCATATATTAATTGATAAGCTGAAATCTCTGAATATCGAAATGCCGCTAGTGCATTTTCACAGTCTCTCTGCCTCAACGACAAAACTTCATCGTCGGAGCCCCTTAATGGGGGCATTCCGCATGGCACCAGACTTGGGCCTATTCTCTTTAGTGTTATGGTAAATGACCTCAAAGCTTGGCCCCTAAGGGCCAATTCGTAGACGACTTAACTGTCCTTGAAGTAGTGCCTAGAACTCTACATCCCTCCTAGGGTTTATTGTCAGTGACATCCAGACATACGCACTAAATAATAACAGCGCCTGAACCCTTCGAAATGTAAAGAAATTTCCGTCAGCTTTTTGACTTATGACAGTTGCAATTGGCAGCCCATGTCGGTTGGCGGTAGCACTATCAGCCGGGTGCAGTCGTTCAAGTTGCTCGGCAATGCACATCTCTAGCGACCTGACATGGGCTGACCATTGCGACGTCATAATAAAGAAGGCAAACAAAAGGTTATTCGCCCTACGGGTGTTAAAGAAATGCGGTCTTGCTACAGACGAGTTTATTGCTGTATATCGCTCACTCGTGAGATCTGTTATTGAATATGCGTCTACTGCTTATGCAACCTTCCCCTCTGTTTGTCTGACGCTTTATAGAAAGCGTCCAGAAGCGCGCTCTAAGGTACGAGGAAGCTCTGTTGCTCGCAAACTTTCTTAAAGACTAAGGTGTATATTCTTAAAGACTTGTACAAACTCGGTGAATTCGAATTCAAGTGTGTGTGATTTGAAAACTTAAACAATCTAAGCTTAACAATCTAAGCTTATCAGTGAAACTTGGGAAAATCGCTTGAATTAGACCTTAGCTCAAGTAAAACCTTTCCAACAAAAAACGTGCACACTGCCAGGAGAGATTTCCTTCCGTTCGAACATCTCCGTTAATTATCTTATATATAATACGTGATGTTGGGGGGGTCAAGGTCAAACTGTTAGCCCAGCAGCCTGGAAAAACGGCTGCACCACGGAACTTCAAAACAACGTCATTCTCTTGCAAACTGGGGAACTGTGTTATAGGATACATTTATTCGAAAAGGACAAAGTGGACGGAAGATCCAATTCAAGCGTTTTCGTAAGCGAGAAGATCGAGTTCGCAAAGGCGCCATTTTCAGTCTTCCACAGAAACCCAAAAATAAACAATTTCTCGCAGCCGAAAGCAACAAAGACGTCCAAACCTACGCGATTCTCGCACAAATAACACAGTAATGTTCAGGCAAAAGTCGCTTTTCCAAAAATATGAGAGTGGACAAGATATCCCATTCAAAGGTTTTGGCGCGTTGCACGAAGCCCCGGCGCGCCATTTATATTTTCCCAAGTTTCACTGATAAGCTTAGATTGTTAAGCTAAGTTTTTTAAATCACACACACTTGAATTGGAATTCACCGAGTTTGTATAAGTCTTTAAGGAATTCCAACATAAAGCAGTGCAAAGCAACTTTCCATTGAAAACAGCAAGAATCTAAAAAGTTTTACTTTACTTTCTGGCGCTTCCTAAACCTTCCTATTCACTAGACGAGGGACTTCTCTTGATATTATTTACATCTAAAACCAATAGTTGTTGAAGTTCGAGTGGTACAGCTCATCCTTTTTCTTTCTTGACCGAAATACGACCATATCGATCGACACGCGCGATCTTTTCGCGCCAAAACCACAGTGAAACCAATGCCTCAACACCTTTATTAGGAAATATTTAGGGGGTTATTGTGTGGCATGTGCCTCATTTCCATTCACAAGGAACATTGTTTTCAAAGATCTAATTTAAGACGCCTTTCCTATCGTATGCAACGGTGCAAATATTTCACACCGGATTGCCACCACCTATATATAAACTGATAACAAATACTTTAATACTTTAAAGTAAACAGGCGTAGTTACAAATTGTTTGAGCACATTCTAAACGTAGCGGTATAACTGTTCATTCCACAACGGCGGACAATCCGATAATTTTCGTCATTCAAGGAAAATTTAATTCGTGAATTTTTCACGGGTACTTACTAGTATATAAGATAAGACAACTACAGTTGGGGTGCTTATTGGGCAATTTCAAAGTCACGTGTCAGCCTTAAGCTACCACTACAGCATTGCTATCATATATTTTTGGAATCTACACTTGCCACCTCGAGTGATACCAAAATCTCAATGGTCCATGGACTAAAACAGGAGGAAAGTGCGAAAAACCTAGAAAAAAAACTAAACAGAGAGCGCATAAACTATTACCAACTGACAATCCCACAAACTGCTCACAAAATATTAGAAGCAATGAAAGCCGATAATCATTTACACCGGTAGACGCATAAACGCAAACTGTACCTCAAAACTAACACCACGACCGCACCTAGACCCCTTGGTGTGGCTGTTAGAAAAATGTGGGTTTCCCGTGAGGTTAGCTGCAAACCTACAGGAAGTTCCTGAACTATGGAGCAAACTGTGCAGGTCAGATAATGCTGGTGAGCGTGTGATAGTGAGAGTAGTCGACCATTCAGGTGAAGATGATCATGAATTATATACCTGTGATACCAGTGACAGATCGTACCTTGCGATTTTGAAGAAAAATGTAATATGTAAGACTTCAGGAAAATAAAGAGCGTTGTTGTATTTTATTAGCTTGAATTTTGTGTTATTATTCTCCATTTATAACGTTTCCACATTGACGAGAATGTTTCCTCCCAGTAGAAATAAAAGATTTGATCCTTCCCTTTCCGTGCAATTCAATATCTCCTGATCCACCTCTTGTTCGTCCAAAATCGAGTGATCCCCCTAAAAGCACCCCCCCCCCCTCCCCAAGGCGATAAATAATGACCGGTCCCTTACAATTGCTTGCTATACCTTGTTTACTACTTCAGAATACAAGCGATAAGGCAGAAGTTTCATGTTCGCGTTTCAGTGTTTAGGAGATCAAAGCGCTATCGGTTGTCAAGCTAAAATGCTAATTGCAACGGACAATGGTTAAGCAAATCTGCACCAAAACCGTAGACTGCAATGAAGATAGAAATGGGACCAAAGAATCGTAGCAACTCCCCCCCCCCCCCCCCTCTTAAAACAGCGGCATAAAAGAAAGTTCCCGTTGAAATGTGTCGTTTTCTAAAATCTCCCATATATTGAAGTTTCTACTTACCATATTTGGAAGTCCAGAAGTTTTCCTAGCTTATTTTTTGCCCTAAATTGTTGAAAAGATCGCCAAACCTTGCAGTTTTTGGAGAGAATCGCTGTTCGTGTAGGCCGCCATCTTTATTTTGGATCCAGGAGCCCGGAATTCAAAACAGGTACCCGCGTCACACACTGATTGACATTCACAAAAACGACACATGTATCTTGATATGATTTTTGTCCCCAAAAACTAAATAAAAAATGTATACATTTTCGACCCCCAAATACGTCCCCCCCTTTTTTTTTCCCAAGAGAACACTTCCATAACCTTACCATATGGAGGGGGATGTGTGTGTGTGGGGGTGGGGGGGGGGGGAGCAGAAGACACAAAAACACGACATATCTCGTAAAACACGTTATAACATAAATACCGAACTTGTCAGAGTGAGAAGTAAAGCCAGTGGGAAAGGATAAACTTGCGAGGGGTAGAGGGTAGACATGCACATCGAGCAAGACTTGTTCCCGTGGCGTTCCGTTTTCCACAGGCCGTCCAAATCCTATTCCTGTATGAATAAGCATCATCAAAATTTCTTATACTATATTTATATTGGTTCAGTTCATAAAGAAATGGACCTGTTAACGTTTTCGCAATCCCCCCGTCCCCTATTTAAATTAGTAGAAGACATTTGACGGATAGAGGATATCGCATTTTTTTTTCGGTTCGCGCGAAGCTTGAATCTGGCTTGAATCTAGTTTGAATCTCTTCAATATAATATTTGGAAGGACTGGGATTGCACGATATTTTTTTGGGGTGGGGGGGGGAGGGTGGATAACCCCATTGCCATCCTTCTCCCCGATTTTTAATAGTCCACCCCTAAGCGACCGTATCTCAACACGTATGGGTGCATTTTTTCCCCTTTAAATTTCCCTGCGAGGGAACGAATGACGCACTATCATTATTCAGACACCATGAATAATTGAGAACACATTTATTCCAGTGTACGGTTAAGAGATCAGACTTCGTAGGATGAATAATGCAAACGAAAATAACGAAAACATTCAACGCGCTTGCAACCTTTTCTCTCCATGTGTGACCAGCTAGGCATTTTCCCAACGAAATAAGCATCACACAATTTGTATCTCATATTATCTTAGCTGGCTTGTTTCTATATCCTCATTTTTCCAGAGCATTCGCGTTCTGGCTCAGACAGTGCCTTTGTTATTGATTAAGAACAAAGGAACACATTTGTTAATAATAGTAATGTCTCCGCAGTAGGAAGAAAGAACACTTGTGTCAACACAACCGCAAGCCCATTATTCCGCGTGGAACTAATTTTTTCCTCCCGAAAAAGGGAAAATTTCCATACATACTATTGTACCGCGAGGTCTGTGCAAAAAAACTAATGGCTGATATTTCTAAGTAGGTCATAAGCAAACCAGAGTAATAAGAGTTTTATTATATGGCTTCTTTATTTAAACATACTTGTTTTCAGAGTTTGCCCCAAGAGCAACTATGCTCATCTAGGGGCCTTACTTCCTCAGTTTCTGTAAGGCATGGCTCTCGAAAATCACCGACCCAAAAACTTAGGGGGTGGTCTATCTTCATCAGTTTTTAACAATTTCAAGATTAGACATCGTTCAGCTTGTAAGTGGCCAAGAATAAGTATGTTCTGAGTCTTATCTCCATGACAACGAGAAATGTGACCTTTGAACTCTGTGTTTTAATCATTTTCCAAAAACTGCCTCGAAGACTGGAGTTCCTAAATATGTTTCAATGTAAGGTAATTAAAGTCGGAGCAGGTATTACGATCCAACTGGCAATCGTGACTTGTTCACGGGAACCATATTTAAGGGGATTTTGAAATTTGATACCTTCCAATAACTTGGCATCTAAATTGGTGTACACGATTTCCATTGGATTTGTAATACTTGGTCTTAGTTGAATAGGTTTCCGTTTGGACATGCTTGGAAAATCTAGCTTTTCCCCTTTTTCAGAGACGGTTTTTTGAAAATCTTATAACACAAAGTTCAAAGGTCACATTCCATGTTGCCATGGAGACAACACTCAAATCTAGCTATTTCCTGTTGCCCCACAACATGAGTGAAGTTTAGTGATGAAATTGTGATATGTACTCAAGATAGACCACCCCTAAGGTTTTTGGCCACCTCCTTTGAGAGCCATGCCTTACAGGAACTGAGTCGTTTATGTATTCGGTGCATACTATGCATGCTATTTACATACAAGACTATAAAGCTAACTATTCTCGGGCTATATTCTCTATACTAATCGTGTTGAAGTTTTGAGAAGAAGTAGGTGTCAAAACTTTTGAAATAAGTACAGCAGATTAAAATGAATTAGATAGAGGATATTACTCGGTGGCGCGAATATATAAGTTTTATTTTCGAGTGGCAACACAATGTTTTACGAATGAGCGCTGCGAAAAAAAAAAATTCCAAATTGATTTCCAAGCACTTTTGTTTTGACCGATATCCTCACTAGTGAGGATATCCTCACTAGTGAGGATATGGAAATATGTCACTCAGGTCCCGGATGTAGCTTCGTTTGAGATCTACGAGTGGAGTATTTCCCATTAAAAGACTCATGTCTATATGTCACGATTTTAGGGCTAATTTAAATTAAGGTTATTCCCCTGTTTTGCACGGCGCACCTGTTCTGCGCATTGGACGCGCGATCAATTCGTTCGAAAATGACGCAATCGAGCGCGCGCGCGCAAGCTAATATCCCCATTGAGCGAGAAACACCAGAAAAGTCGCTTTTTGGGATAGTGCGCGAAAACAAGATTGGGCACCCCATTTTTTATTTTACCATTTTGATAAAACTATCATTCCCTCTGTTATATAAAAGTTTAAAGAAATTTCCACGACAAGTTTTTGAGCTATCGTCATAAAAAGCCCCAAAATGAGACACCAAAGACTCTCAAATTATCACGAGCGGTTTCGCACATTTTTGCACATTTTCAAGAGTAGCGTCAACACACATAGAAAATTAAACATTTTAATGTTCATCCTAGGTAGTGAAGCATCCAACAGTTATGTTCAAACTTGCAAGCGAACTGGATTGCTTCATTAGTGAGCGTTTTATCACAATTTTCTTGTTTCACGTATTCCTTCACAAAATAGCCCTCAGGCACTAAAAACGGGGTATGTTTGCGCCATCACAGTTTCTAAACGAGCATGGGCAACCCCCTCTTTTTTATTTCATATTTTCATTCCTTATATACTAAATAGTAAATAGACAAATTAAGAAAAAAAATTCTACGACAAGATTTTTTTCGGGGAATTACCTTAAAAAGAAATGAGCAAATTATAATTTAAGTTGGTTAAATGACCTTTCAGCCGCTAGATAAGCACAAATTAGGAGTATTTTCGTGCGTTATATAGCGGATGGAATTCGATTACGAAATAGCGTTTTTGATTTCTTACCAGGCTAAACAGTTTTCAAACTTGGAATGAGTCAACAAAGATTTAAAATTTTACGTAAGAATGCCTATATAATGCAAGTTTCAGTTCCCTTTTCTTTAGAACACTAATATATAGATTTAGGCACTGCCTAAAAGCGGAGCTCCCAAATATATTTAGGGCCTATTAGCATGAAGGTGCGGTTGGTGAGGTTGAAAGACATGAATTAACAGTCGTCGGTAAAATCAACTTGCTATGAACTCAAATTTGTTGCCTTGACAATATTATCCTTTTTATTGATTCAGTAGTCCCTCAGATGATTAGAAACGTACAATTAAAAAAAAAATTGAGCTTTTCCAAAACACCTATTGAGGAACTCAATTTTAACAAATTGCTCTACCCATGTAAATTCCAGGCCCCCCTGTGAAAATTCCACATTCTCTTGTGGGCCCCTGTGAAAATTCCAAAGTTTGCAAAAAGATGTGGAAATCACATGGTAAAAGAATGGCCTTGTGGAAATTCCAGGGTTCAAAATAGTATTACCCCTGCAGAAATTCCAGGGTCAAACACAGCAACTCCTATGGAAATTCCAGTTCCCCGATAGGGGGTCATGCCAGTTGTAAATGAATGCCCTTTGAAATTCCGAGGTGACATGAATGGCGCTGTAGAATTTTTAGGATCAAAAACACTAACCCTGTGGAATTCCAGGGGCAAACACAATGATGGGCATCGGATATAAAATGGAACAGCCCATTCAAATCAAATTAAGAAACAGATGTTTGACCACCTCATCCCAGCATCCCTAGGTTGATAGTTTACATGGAGAAAACCACACCACCTAGGCAGGCAACCCGCCCTGGCAAGTTGCCCGCCTGCATTGGTGTACCCCAACCTCTCATGTGAACACAAGCAAAGCAAATAAGAGAGATTATATGAAAAGGTGAGTAACCCCGCCGTACCAGGGTCCCCGACCTCTATGTGGAAACCGGAAGGGCCTTAATAAAATATGGTACATGTATAGTATAAAAAAAAAACATGTATTCTCATTTTATTTGGTACTTGTAATCTGATGATGTTCTGTTCCTCAGTTTCACACACCTGCCAAAAATGCATTGCAGATGCCAAATATGATTTGGCTGTAAGTTATACATAAACAGCCCTTTTATGTCCCTTCATATGAAAAAAACATGCAATGCATTGAACATTTCTCCCATTTTCTTTCATTTATTCTTTATCAGGGGAGGGGGCTTGATTAGAACACTTGAAATGTTAAAACAATTTTCCACACAGAGTTAAAAACACTTTTTGCCCCCCCCCCCCCCCCTCATGCCGAATAACAAAAATATAATACTCCCTCCTTACCACACACTAAAAGTCTTAAGTGATGTGAAATAAAACGGATAAGAGAATAACAGTAACAGAAAGGGGGTTGCTATTAGAGAGATGCTAAGTCATATTATTTGCTCATGTGATATTATAGCAAATTGCTAAGCAACACAAAGTGTAAATCTACAATAATCATCTTCAACATCAACCTACATCTCATTTGCTAACATTTAATTCAAGTCTCTCCCCCCACCCCCCCCCCCCCCCCCCCCCCCCCCCCCTTTCAATTGCACAAAAAATTTCAGGGGCCCCATGTGGTGCAGTAAAAAAAATACTGGTATGTTAAGAGCTATTAATCTTTTTGGATAGTTTACAACATGAGCAGCCGTGTTGTATCAGATTTACAACACAAAACGCAGGCAGGTCATGTACATCTGATACAACACAGATGCTGATGTTTTGTAAACTACTTAAAAATGCAGAGATGCCATATTGCTTGTAAATTTGGCAGCCGTGTTGTATCAGATTTACAACACAAGTTGCAGGCAGGTCATGTACATCTGATACAACACAGATGCTGATGTTGTAAACATACTTGTAAATTTGGCGCTTTAAGATATCTTTCATGGAAGTTGCTATGCTAATAAGTTACAACCACTAGTGGCTGTACAGCAGGCTACGATCATATTATTTCTTTTGTGTTGATCTTTTTAATAATTCATGATTTTTTTTTTAATTGGAGAAAGTTTGCTCGTCACTGGTTCCATTATTGGGCTTTAGAAATTAAAAAAATAGGTTAATCTGCACCAGATTACCGCTTTTTCCAATTTCACTCTCCTGAAACACTAGGTGGGAATCTTAAGTACTGTTCAAAACACACAATAAAGTTTTTAAAAATTAATCAAGACCTGTTATACTATTTAATATCTGTCAAAAATATCAAAGGTAAATGTAACCTATTCCAACAATTTATCACTCTTCTTTCCATGCCCTTCACTTCGCTCCCACCCAAAGGCAGTTGCTATGCTCTCTGGCCTGCACTGTTTGCAGTCGGCAGATTTCCATCTCAGGAGAGTTAAGTCCTGGGTCTCATTTGCATTCAAAATGGCGGATCAAAACGTTAGGGGGTGGTTTATCTTCAGTGGCTTTGCTACTTCCAAGGTCAAACATGGTTAAGGTTGTTAACGGTCATGAAACAAGTAAATGTGGTGTTTGTTTCCATGGAAACATGGAATGTGACCTTTGAACCTTACCTTAAAGCAATTTTCAAAAAAGCCCTCGGCAGGTCGGGAAAAGTTTCAAACTCTGAAGATTTAACAATGTGATGTATTTAAGGCCATCACAGGTATATCTGATCTAATTCGAAAACGTGACCATTTCATTAGGAATCCTATTTTAGGACATCTTGAAATTTGATAGCCTTTAATAACTTCGAAATTAAAAATGTTGTGCAAGATCGGAAATTGGAGTGATAAATACTACCTTATTCCCTACCATTTCCATCTGGTGGTTTTAAGAGTGGTGCGAATTTTTTGAACCTGCGGAGGCTCTGAAGTTTCATTTCTTTAAGTGGAGGTCAAAGGTTAGGATTTGGTTCCCATGGAAACAACAACAACTCAAAATAACAAGAATGACGATTTCTATGACATTATATCAACACAAGAAGCCTATCTTTAATTCACCCAAATTAAGGCCTGATTGAATGTTTTTAAGGGCGTGGCCGCATGGACCCATGCCTTAACTCACCTGAGATCAGGGGCTCTAACCGTGTATAATGTTAGTTAGATGCTAGTTTGAACAGCATATCCAATCCAAGCAAAAGTGAAGGTGCAGTTACATTAATCTCTATCCAAAGCGTTGAAAATTATGTCAAAGACAATGGAAAACAATAATATATCACTGAGAGAGAAAAGAAAACGTTTTCATTCCTTAAAGGCTCATTTACACGACAGGGATTTTTTGCACAGCTCGGATAAAAAAGTGGTACGGGAACCAAATTTAATGGCACGGCTCCGGTCTATTTGCGCTGTGTAAATGACTTTGCCGTGCTACTTTTTGTCAGAGCCGGACTGGAATTTTGTCCATGCCGGGACTACGTATCAAGGTAGTCCAACCATTTTTATCCAAGCCGTGCCAAACTTTTCTGTCGTGTAAATGGGGCTTAAGGTTATGCCTCCGATAACCCCATAATGGGTACATTTTAGACACAAGTATGCCATATGGCATAATTATAATATTGTAATGTCATTGAATGCAAATTTGTACCATTTTTGGTGTTTTTATCTCTAAACCGTGCAACTGCACAGTAGGGAAATGCAAACTTTGGTGTCATCATCAGAGGGCACATACATACTATCACACTCATACATACCAGTGATGTTGTTAGTGAAGGCATGCAGGCTATGAAAATGGCAGCAAACATATGCACTAATTTACATGTATTCATTTGTTTTCCTAAATTTTTTTACTTGTATTTACTAGTAAATAATTACATGCATGACATCAGTCCATGCATGTTGAAACCAAATCAGAGTAGAGATACATATATGTTATTTACCGGCTGGGAGGTCCGTATAGGGAAAAACTGTGACCGAGGGCTGGAAAATGTTGACCGAGGCCGGAGGCCGAGGTCAACATTTTCCAGGCCGAGGTCACAGTTTTTCCCTATACGGACCGACCTAAAGCCGGTAAATAACTTATTTATTTTTTCCAACTAAAAAATTTGATTTTTTCGATGAAAACAAGCGCGCGAAATTGGTTACCGTGACCTACAATCCCGGACAAAATTGTTGTCGCGTATGTACAACGTTTTCAATAAACAGGGGTTCTATGTACCACTCGGGTCCCCCATCTTCCCTGCCCCTCCCCCCAATACAATGTTGTTTGCCACCGGCTCTCATCCTCGCAATTTGAGCACTACTACCTCCAACATTGAAACGGGGGAAAGGGGAGTTCCAGTGATATTGTCTTAGGAAGAAACAACATTTACTAGTGATAGGTAACCCAAAATCGGCTATTTTTGATGGACGCGACAACTAATTTTGTCCGGGATTGTATTTGGAGCTATTCTGCGTATTTCTCAAATTTTCACTATACGAAACCGGTGAAATTAGCTATATCAAATCTAACCCGGTGAAAGTGGAAATTGGACTTGTTGTTTTCATTGTTCATTTATTTGTTTCCAGAAGAACGGGCAAAAAAGACGATTTTTTTTTTGTGAGACAGGATGTTTCAAAAGGTTTTGCTTCCTGGCACGTGCGTTCCCATAAAAGCGGCTACTTTTGCCTTTGTTAGGCACGTTTCCTCAGAGTTTGAAGCAATTCTTGTATCAATTCAAGTTTTCAAGAATAGTTTGGTGCTGTTTTGGTTATGAAATTGATCAAATTTAGGCGAATAACTCGGATTTGAGCGCAAGGTGTTTGTGGTCTGATAGCAGTTATTTGTAGGCTAAAAAACTGCACTCAAAACAAGAGCGAAAAGACGACTTCACAACTTATAGCAAAGCAAATATTGAAAAATTCTTAACTCGTGAAACATTTGCCGATGCAGTAATAAACTCACTAGATTCAACCGAGAGAGACCGGGGACGGGTAACACGGGTAACACTAGATTAGAAAAGATGAATAATGACTCTAGTTACTTTTCTTTGTTGCCAAAGCGTTACCCGTGTAACCCGTCGGCGCTTTGATCACAGCCGTTCAATATTTTCAGAACGAGTATATGTAACAAGTGAGTGCTGTTGTAAATACATATTTACAACAAATCATAGAAATGGATAAATAAATAAATAACTGAATGAATCAATTAAAATTAACATCTTCCAAAAGCTAGTGTGCGATATAAAGCCGTGCGCTCTAGCATTACGTCACATCCGGTCCATTTCTGGGAATTTAAAAAAACGTAATATTCACGTTTCATTCCTTAGTTTTGTAAGCCGTTTTCGTTTCTGTCGATGATTTTTGACAATTCTTCAGGAAAGTTTCTACAGTTTTATCTGTTATAGGTTTATTGCGTATAGTTTCTCTCCCGGCCGTACCAGCGCTGTCCTTTCGCTGTGTCGAATTTTTCAATCTGGAGTGTTTTCTCCCTTCTGTTCCTTTCTTTTTTACTGGGAATTCGCGATATTCTGGAATTTCCGCTGTTATACAATATTTTTTCGAGAGCACTGAACATTTCACTGCAGCCTCGGCTCACAGAAAGCGCAGGATAAGCTATTTTTCTTCCGTAATTGTGGCTTCGAATGCGATTTTTCTCGTGTACCATTTCCTTGCTCGCGCGCGTGACTCAAAATTCTCTTATTGATCATATTTTCATTGTTGCTAGACAATTGCAGCAAATCTAATTACCCTTCTATATTAAGCCTATCGAGTCTCATACACCACCGATATATCAGCCCATTCCTCTTTGTTTCTTTTTAAAGAAAACGAAAAATGTACTAAATACAATCCCGGACAAAATTGTTGTCGCGTATGTACAACGTTTTCAATAAACAGGGGTTCTATGTACCACTCGGGTCCCCCATCTTCCCTGCCCCTCCCCCCAATACAATGTTGTTTGCCACCGGCTCTCATCCTCGCAATTTGAGCACTACTACCTCCAACATTGAAACGGGGGAAGGGGAGTTCCAGTGATATTGTCTTAGGAAGAAACAACATTTACTAGTGATAGGTAACCCAAAATCGGCTATTTTTGATGGACGCGACAACTAATTTTGTCCGGGATTGTATTTGGAGCTATTCTGCGTATTTCTCAAATTTTCACTATACGAAACCGGTGAAATTAGCTATATCAAATCTAACCCGGTGAAAGTGGAAATTGGACTTGTTGTTTTCATTGTTCATTTATTTGTTTCCAGAAGAACGGGCAAAAAAGACGATTTTTTTTTTTGTGAGACAGGATGTTTCAAAAGGTTTTGCTTCCTGGCACGTGCGTTCCCATAAAAGCGGCTACTTTTGCCTTTGTTAGGCACGTTTCCTCAGAGTTTGAAGCAATTCTTGTATCAATTCAAGTTTTCAAGAATAGTTTGGTGCTGTTTTGGTTATGAAATTGATCAAATTTAGGCGAATAACTCGGATTTGAGCGCAAGGTGTTTGTGGTCTGATAGCAGTTATTTGTAGGCTAAAAAACTGCACTCAAAACAAGAGCGAAAAGACGACTTCACAACTTATAGCAAAGCAAAGATTGAAAAATTCTTAACTCGTGAAACATTTGCCGATGCAGTAATAAACTCACTAGATTCAACCGAGAGAGACCGGGGACGGGTAACACGGGTAACACTAGATTAGAAAAGATGAATAATGACTCTAGTTACTTTTCTTTGTTGCCAAAGCGTTACCCGTGTAACCCGTCGGCGCTTTGATCACAGCCGTTCAATATTTTCAGAACGAGTATATGTAACAAGTGAGTGCTGTTGTAAATACATATTTACAACAAATCATAGAAATGGATAAATAAATAAATAACTGAATGAATCAATTAAAATTAACATCTTCCAAAAGCTAGTGTGCGATATAAAGCCGTGCGCTCTAGCATTACGTCACATCCGGTCCATTTCTGGGAATTTAAAAAAACGTAATATTCACGTTTCATTCCTTAGTTTTGTAAGCCGTTTTCGTTTCTGTCGATGATTTTTGACAATTCTTCAGGAAAGTTTCTACAGTTTTATCTGTTATAGGTTTATTGCGTATAGTTTCTCTCCCGGCCGTACCAGCGCTGTCCTTTCGCTGTGTCGAATTTTTCAATCTGGAGTGTTTTCTCCCTTCTGTTCCTTTCTTTTTTACTGGGAATTCGCGATATTCTGGAATTTCCGCTGTTATACAATATTTTTTCGAGAGCACTGAACATTTCACTGCAGCCTCGGCTCACAGAAAGCGCAGGATAAGCTATTTTTCTTCCGTAATTGTGGCTTCGAATGCGATTTTTCTCGTGTACCATTTCCTTGCTCGCGCGCGTGACTCAAAATTCTCTTATTGATCATATTTTCATTGTTGCTAGACAATTGCAGCAAATCTAATTACCCTTCTATATTAAGCCTATCGAGTCTCATACACCACCGATATATCAGCCCATTCCTCTTTGTTTCTTTTTAAAGAAAACGAAAAATGTACTAAATACAATCCCGGACAAAATTGTTGTCGCGTATGTACAACGTTTTCAATAAACAGGGGTTCTATGTACCACTCGGGTCCCCCATCTTCCCTGCCCCTCCCCCCAGTACAATGTTGTTTGCCACCGGCTCTCATCCTCGCAATTTGAGCACTACTACCTCCAACATTGAAACGGGGGAAAGGGGAGTTCCAGTGATATTGTCTTAGGAAGAAACAACATTTACTAGTGATAGGTAACCCAAAATCGGCTATTTTTGATGGACGCGACAACTAATTTTGTCCGGGATTGTATTTGGAGCTATTCTGCGTATTTCTCAAATTTTCACTATACGAAACCGGTGAAATTAGCTATATCAAATCTAACCCGGTGAAAGTGGAAATTGGACTTGTTGTTTTCATTGTTCATTTATTTGTTTCCAGAAGAACGGGCAAAAAAGACGATTTTTTTTTGTGAGACAGGATGTTTCAAAAGGTTTTGCTTCCTGGCACGTGCGTTCCCATAAAAGCGGCTACTTTTGCCTTTGTTAGGCACGTTTCCTCAGAGTTTGAAGCAATTCTTGTATCAATTCAAGTTTTCAAGAATAGTTTGGTGCTGTTTTGGTTATGAAATTGATCAAATTTAGGCGAATAACTCGGATTTGAGCGCAAGGTGTTTGTGGTCTGATAGCAGTTATTTGTAGGCTAAAAAACTGCACTCAAAACAAGAGCGAAAAGACGACTTCACAACTTATAGCAAAGCAAATATTGAAAAATTCTTAACTCGTGAAACATTTGCCGATGCAGTAATAAACTCACTAGATTCAACCGAGAGAGACCGGGGACGGGTAACACGGGTAACACTAGATTAGAAAAGATGAATAATGACTCTAGTTACTTTTCTTTGTTGCCAAAGCGTTACCCGTGTAACCCGTCGGCGCTTTGATCACAGCCGTTCAATATTTTCAGAACGAGTATATGTAACAAGTGAGTGCTGTTGTAAATACATATTTACAACAAATCATAGAAATGGATAAATAAATAAATAACTGAATGAATCAATTAAAATTAACATCTTCCAAAAGCTAGTGTGCGATATAAAGCCGTGCGCTCTAGCATTACGTCACATCCGGTCCATTTCTGGGAATTTAAAAAAACGTAATATTCACGTTTCATTCCTTAGTTTTGTAAGCCGTTTTCGTTTCTGTCGATGATTTTTGACAATTCTTCAGGAAAGTTTCTACAGTTTTATCTGTTATAGGTTTATTGCGTATAGTTTCTCTCCCGGCCGTACCAGCGCTGTCCTTTCGCTGTGTCGAATTTTTCAATCTGGAGTGTTTTCTCCCTTCTGTTCCTTTCTTTTTTACTGGGAATTCGCGATATTCTGGAATTTCCGCTGTTATACAATATTTTTTCGAGAGCACTGAACATTTCACTGCAGCCTCGGCTCACAGAAAGCGCAGGATAAGCTATTTTTCTTCCGTAATTGTGGCTTCGAATGCGATTTTTCTCGTGTACCATTTCCTTGCTCGCGCGCGTGACTCAAAATTCTCTTATTGATCATATTTTCATTGTTGCTAGACAATTGCAGCAAATCTAATTACCCTTCTATATTAAGCCTATCGAGTCTCATACACCACCGATATATCAGCCCATTCCTCTTTGTTTCTTTTTAAAGAAAACGAAAAATGTACTAAATACAATCCCGGACAAAATTGTTGTCGCGTATGTACAACGTTTTCAATAAACAGGGGTTCTATGTACCACTCGGGTCCCCCATCTTCCCTGCCCCTCCCCCCAATACAATGTTGTTTGCCACCGGCTCTCATCCTCGCAATTTGAGCACTACTACCTCCAACATTGAAACGGGGGAAAGGGGAGTTCCAGTGATATTGTCTTAGGAAGAAACAACATTTACTAGTGATAGGTAACCCAAAATCGGCTATTTTTGATGGACGCGACAACTAATTTTGTCCGGGATTGTATTTGGAGCTATTCTGCGTATTTCTCAAATTTTCACTATACGAAACCGGTGAAATTAGCTATATCAAATCTAACCCGGTGAAAGTGGAAATTGGACTTGTTGTTTTCATTGTTCATTTATTTGTTTCCAGAAGAACGGGCAAAAAAGACGATTTTTTTTTTGTGAGACAGGATGTTTCAAAAGGTTTTGCTTCCTGGCACGTGCGTTCCCATAAAAGCGGCTACTTTTGCCTTTGTTAGGCACGTTTCCTCAGAGTTTGAAGCAATTCTTGTATCAATTCAAGTTTTCAAGAATAGTTTGGTGCTGTTTTGGTTATGAAATTGATCAAATTTAGGCGAATAACTCGGATTTGAGCGCAAGGTGTTTGTGGTCTGATAGCAGTTATTTGTAGGCTAAAAAACTGCACTCAAAACAAGAGCGAAAAGACGACTTCACAACTTATAGCAAAGCAAAGATTGAAAAATTCTTAACTCGTGAAACATTTGCCGATGCAGTAATAAACTCACTAGATTCAACCGAGAGAGACCGGGGACGGGTAACACGGGTAACACTAGATTAGAAAAGATGAATAATGACTCTAGTTACTTTTCTTTGTTGCCAAAGCGTTACCCGTGTAACCCGTCGGCGCTTTGATCACAGCCGTTCAATATTTTCAGAACGAGTATATGTAACAAGTGAGTGCTGTTGTAAATACATATTTACAACAAATCATAGAAATGGATAAATAAATAAATAACTGAATGAATCAATTAAAATTAACATCTTCCAAAAGCTAGTGTGCGATATAAAGCCGTGCGCTCTAGCATTACGTCACATCCGGTCCATTTCTGGGAATTTAAAAAAACGTAATATTCACGTTTCATTCCTTAGTTTTGTAAGCCGTTTTCGTTTCTGTCGATGATTTTTGACAATTCTTCAGGAAAGTTTCTACAGTTTTATCTGTTATAGGTTTATTGCGTATAGTTTCTCTCCCGGCCGTACCAGCGCTGTCCTTTCGCTGTGTCGAATTTTTCAATCTGGAGTGTTTTCTCCCTTCTGTTCCTTTCTTTTTTACTGGGAATTCGCGATATTCTGGAATTTCCGCTGTTATACAATATTTTTTCGAGAGCACTGAACATTTCACTGCAGCCTCGGCTCACAGAAAGCGCAGGATAAGCTATTTTTCTTCCGTAATTGTGGCTTCGAATGCGATTTTTCTCGTGTACCATTTCCTTGCTCGCGCGCGTGACTCAAAATTCTCTTATTGATCATATTTTCATTGTTGCTAGACAATTGCAGCAAATCTAATTACCCTTCTATATTAAGCCTATCGAGTCTCATACACCACCGATATATCAGCCCATTCCTCTTTGTTTCTTTTTAAAGAAAACGAAAAATGTACTAAATACAATCCCGGACAAAATTGTTGTCGCGTATGTACAACGTTTTCAATAAACAGGGGTTCTATGTACCACTCGGGTCCCCCATCTTCCCTGCCCCTCCCCCCAGTACAATGTTGTTTGCCACCGGCTCTCATCCTCGCAATTTGAGCACTACTACCTCCAACATTGAAACGGGGGAAAGGGGAGTTCCAGTGATATTGTCTTAGGAAGAAACAACATTTACTAGTGATAGGTAACCCAAAATCGGCTATTTTTGATGGACGCGACAACTAATTTTGTCCGGGATTGTATTTGGAGCTATTCTGCGTATTTCTCAAATTTTCACTATACGAAACCGGTGAAATTAGCTATATCAAATCTAACCCGGTGAAAGTGGAAATTGGACTTGTTGTTTTCATTGTTCATTTATTTGTTTCCAGAAGAACGGGCAAAAAAGACGATTTTTTTTTTGTGAGACAGGATGTTTCAAAAGGTTTTGCTTCCTGGCACGTGCGTTCCCATAAAAGCGGCTACTTTTGCCTTTGTTAGGCACGTTTCCTCAGAGTTTGAAGCAATTCTTGTATCAATTCAAGTTTTCAAGAATAGTTTGGTGCTGTTTTGGTTATGAAATTGATCAAATTTAGGCGAATAACTCGGATTTGAGCGCAAGGTGTTTGTGGTCTGATAGCAGTTATTTGTAGGCTAAAAAACTGCACTCAAAACAAGAGCGAAAAGACGACTTCACAACTTATAGCAAAGCAAAGATTGAAAAATTCTTAACTCGTGAAACATTTGCCGATGCAGTAATAAACTCACTAGATTCAACCGAGAGAGACCGGGGACGGGTAACACGGGTAACACTAGATTAGAAAAGATGAATAATGACTCTAGTTACTTTTCTTTGTTGCCAAAGCGTTACCCGTGTAACCCGTCGGCGCTTTGATCACAGCCGTTCAATATTTTCAGAACGAGTATATGTAACAAGTGAGTGCTGTTGTAAATACATATTTACAACAAATCATAGAAATGGATAAATAAATAAATAACTGAATGAATCAATTAAAATTAACATCTTCCAAAAGCTAGTGTGCGATATAAAGCCGTGCGCTCTAGCATTACGTCACATCCGGTCCATTTCTGGGAATTTAAAAAAACGTAATATTCACGTTTCATTCCTTAGTTTTGTAAGCCGTTTTCGTTTCTGTCGATGATTTTTGACAATTCTTCAGGAAAGTTTCTACAGTTTTATCTGTTATAGGTTTATTGCGTATAGTTTCTCTCCCGGCCGTACCAGCGCTGTCCTTTCGCTGTGTCGAATTTTTCAATCTGGAGTGTTTTCTCCCTTCTGTTCCTTTCTTTTTTACTGGGAATTCGCGATATTCTGGAATTTCCGCTGTTATACAATATTTTTTCGAGAGCACTGAACATTTCACTGCAGCCTCGGCTCACAGAAAGCGCAGGATAAGCTATTTTTCTTCCGTAATTGTGGCTTCGAATGCGATTTTTCTCGTGTACCATTTCCTTGCTCGCGCGCGTGACTCAAAATTCTCTTATTGATCATATTTTCATTGTTGCTAGACAATTGCAGCAAATCTAATTACCCTTCTATATTAAGCCTATCGAGTCTCATACACCACCGATATATCAGCCCATTCCTCTTTGTTTCTTTTTAAAGAAAACGAAAAATGTACTAAATACAATCCCGGACAAAATTGTTGTCGCGTATGTACAACGTTTTCAATAAACAGGGGTTCTATGTACCACTCGGGTCCCCCATCTTCCCTGCCCCTCCCCCCAGTACAATGTTGTTTGCCACCGGCTCTCATCCTCGCAATTTGAGCACTACTACCTCCAACATTGAAACGGGGGAAAGGGGAGTTCCAGTGATATTGTCTTAGGAAGAAACAACATTTACTAGTGATAGGTAACCCAAAATCGGCTATTTTTGATGGACGCGACAACTAATTTTGTCCGGGATTGTATTTGGAGCTATTCTGCGTATTTCTCAAATTTTCACTATACGAAACCGGTGAAATTAGCTATATCAAATCTAACCCGGTGAAAGTGGAAATTGGACTTGTTGTTTTCATTGTTCATTTATTTGTTTCCAGAAGAACGGGCAAAAAAGACGATTTTTTTTTTGTGAGACAGGATGTTTCAAAAGGTTTTGCTTCCTGGCACGTGCGTTCCCATAAAAGCGGCTACTTTTGCCTTTGTTAGGCACGTTTCCTCAGAGTTTGAAGCAATTCTTGTATCAATTCAAGTTTTCAAGAATAGTTTGGTGCTGTTTTGGTTATGAAATTGATCAAATTTAGGCGAATAACTCGGATTTGAGCGCAAGGTGTTTGTGGTCTGATAGCAGTTATTTGTAGGCTAAAAAACTGCACTCAAAACAAGAGCGAAAAGACGACTTCACAACTTATAGCAAAGCAAATATTGAAAAATTCTTAACTCGTGAAACATTTGCCGATGCAGTAATAAACTCACTAGATTCAACCGAGAGAGACCGGGGACGGGTAACACGGGTAACACTAGATTAGAAAAGATGAATAATGACTCTAGTTACTTTTCTTTGTTGCCAAAGCGTTACCCGTGTAACCCGTCGGCGCTTTGATCACAGCCGTTCAATATTTTCAGAACGAGTATATGTAACAAGTGAGTGCTGTTGTAAATACATATTTACAACAAATCATAGAAATGGATAAATAAATAAATAACTGAATGAATCAATTAAAATTAACATCTTCCAAAAGCTAGTGTGCGATATAAAGCCGTGCGCTCTAGCATTACGTCACATCCGGTCCATTTCTGGGAATTTAAAAAAACGTAATATTCACGTTTCATTCCTTAGTTTTGTAAGCCGTTTTCGTTTCTGTCGATGATTTTTGACAATTCTTCAGGAAAGTTTCTACAGTTTTATCTGTTATAGGTTTATTGCGTATAGTTTCTCTCCCGGCCGTACCAGCGCTGTCCTTTCGCTGTGTCGAATTTTTCAATCTGGAGTGTTTTCTCCCTTCTGTTCCTTTCTTTTTTACTGGGAATTCGCGATATTCTGGAATTTCCGCTGTTATACAATATTTTTTCGAGAGCACTGAACATTTCACTGCAGCCTCGGCTCACAGAAAGCGCAGGATAAGCTATTTTTCTTCCGTAATTGTGGCTTCGAATGCGATTTTTCTCGTGTACCATTTCCTTGCTCGCGCGCGTGACTCAAAATTCTCTTATTGATCATATTTTCATTGTTGCTAGACAATTGCAGCAAATCTAATTACCCTTCTATATTAAGCCTATCGAGTCTCATACACCACCGATATATCAGCCCATTCCTCTTTGTTTCTTTTTAAAGAAAACGAAAAATGTACTAAATACAATCCCGGACAAAATTGTTGTCGCGTATGTACAACGTTTTCAATAAACAGGGGTTCTATGTACCACTCGGGTCCCCCATCTTCCCTGCCCCTCCCCCCAATACAATGTTGTTTGCCACCGGCTCTCATCCTCGCAATTTGAGCACTACTACCTCCAACATTGAAACGGGGGAAAGGGGAGTTCCAGTGATATTGTCTTAGGAAGAAACAACATTTACTAGTGATAGGTAACCCAAAATCGGCTATTTTTGATGGACGCGACAACTAATTTTGTCCGGGATTGTATTTGGAGCTATTCTGCGTATTTCTCAAATTTTCACTATACGAAACCGGTGAAATTAGCTATATCAAATCTAACCCGGTGAAAGTGGAAATTGGACTTGTTGTTTTCATTGTTCATTTATTTGTTTCCAGAAGAACGGGCAAAAAGACGATTTTTTTTTTGTGAGACAGGATGTTTCAAAAGGTTTTGCTTCCTGGCACGTGCGTTCCCATAAAAGCGGCTACTTTTGCCTTTGTTAGGCACGTTTCCTCAGAGTTTGAAGCAATTCTTGTATCAATTCAAGTTTTCAAGAATAGTTTGGTGCTGTTTTGGTTATGAAATTGATCAAATTTAGGCGAATAACTCGGATTTGAGCGCAAGGTGTTTGTGGTCTGATAGCAGTTATTTGTAGGCTAAAAAACTGCACTCAAAACAAGAGCGAAAAGACGACTTCACAACTTATAGCAAAGCAAAGATTGAAAAATTCTTAACTCGTGAAACATTTGCCGATGCAGTAATAAACTCACTAGATTCAACCGAGAGAGACCGGGGACGGGTAACACGGGTAACACTAGATTAGAAAAGATGAATAATGACTCTAGTTACTTTTCTTTGTTGCCAAAGCGTTACCCGTGTAACCCGTCGGCGCTTTGATCACAGCCGTTCAATATTTTCAGAACGAGTATATGTAACAAGTGAGTGCTGTTGTAAATACATATTTACAACAAATCATAGAAATGGATAAATAAATAAATAACTGAATGAATCAATTAAAATTAACATCTTCCAAAAGCTAGTGTGCGATATAAAGCCGTGCGCTCTAGCATTACGTCACATCCGGTCCATTTCTGGGAATTTAAAAAAACGTAATATTCACGTTTCATTCCTTAGTTTTGTAAGCCGTTTTCGTTTCTGTCGATGATTTTTGACAATTCTTCAGGAAAGTTTCTACAGTTTTATCTGTTATAGGTTTATTGCGTATAGTTTCTCTCCCGGCCGTACCAGCGCTGTCCTTTCGCTGTGTCGAATTTTTCAATCTGGAGTGTTTTCTCCCTTCTGTTCCTTTCTTTTTTACTGGGAATTCGCGATATTCTGGAATTTCCGCTGTTATACAATATTTTTTCGAGAGCACTGAACATTTCACTGCAGCCTCGGCTCACAGAAAGCGCAGGATAAGCTATTTTTCTTCCGTAATTGTGGCTTCGAATGCGATTTTTCTCGTGTACCATTTCCTTGCTCGCGCGCGTGACTCAAAATTCTCTTATTGATCATATTTTCATTGTTGCTAGACAATTGCAGCAAATCTAATTACCCTTCTATATTAAGCCTATCGAGTCTCATACACCACCGATATATCAGCCCATTCCTCTTTGTTTCTTTTTAAAGAAAACGAAAAATGTACTAAATACAATCCCGGACAAAATTGTTGTCGCGTATGTACAACGTTTTCAATAAACAGGGGTTCTATGTACCACTCGGGTCCCCCATCTTCCCTGCCCCTCCCCCCAGTACAATGTTGTTTGCCACCGGCTCTCATCCTCGCAATTTGAGCACTACTACCTCCAACATTGAAACGGGGGAAAGGGGAGTTCCAGTGATATTGTCTTAGGAAGAAACAACATTTACTAGTGATAGGTAACCCAAAATCGGCTATTTTTGATGGACGCGACAACTAATTTTGTCCGGGATTGTAGGTCAGAGATAGGAAAATATTGCCCTCGCGCGCGCGCTCTAAGAACCAATCAGAATGCAGGATTCGTTACCGTGCCCTCGAGGTAAAAAATAAAATACAACATTTTTTTTAAGTTGAAAGCCTTTAACGCCTGCCCTTTTGTTGTGTAAAAGAAACACTAAGTAAAATACTTTTCAGTACCATAAGTCAATTTCCTGCCGCTTGGAAATCCAAGAGTAAAAAGATCAAGACTCTACCACCATCGATTGCCGACCAATGTGTAGTGTAGCAACAACAGGGATTTGCACTTCCAGCGAGCAGAGATTTCCTCGTGTCGATCGAAAAATACGTGTTTGTGGATGTTTGTATATCTGTGAATCAGAAATGGATGTATTGCTTTATGCAAAATGACAGGCGTTTTTGTAGCTTTTCTCTCTGGTTTCGATTTTTGAATGCCACTTGCAGAAAGCTGATGTTTTCCCTTTCCACGAAGGACGGAAGCGTTTTATTAGCCTTCGTTGTTGAAAGCTATTATAATACTAATAGAATTCTCTAGATTTTTAGGGTCGCATATCTGGAAAAAGCTTAAAACTGGGAAAAGCTAAAAACTGTCAAAAACAATTTGAGTCCCGACTAATCCGCGACCTCTCGAATTCACGTTCTGCTCGATAACAAACATGACAAACGTTAGCTTACCTTCCTTCCGAGTAGCTTTCTTCTCCCGTGTAGAAACAACTTCAGTGTTTATACTGCTCGGAACTTGGGAATGTCCTGCCATCATCCTATAAACAAAGTGTTATCCAGGTCAGTCTTCTTGTTTTTTTTTTTCCCCCTGAGTTTGAACCACGAATGTTGCACGGCCGCCAAATAATTTCTCCAAATCAAACAACAAGAAGCCAAACAACAAGTCGAATGAAAACTTACCTTTTCCGTGCCGTAGTTTCCCCCAAAGTAGTTTTTCTCCTTGAAAAAGCCGCTGTAAGCTTATCTAAAACTGTCTAAAACGCCACAGATTTGTCAAATGAAACCCCGAAGAATGTCGAATGTCAGACCAGTTCGCCAGAAACTCTCACTTGTCCGCCTTCTTTTTGAACAAGAAGAAAGTTTCTTCATTTCTACAGAGACTTGTTGTCCCGACACATTTGCGTAATACGGTTGTAGTTGGTTCTCCAGTCGCTTGCGATAAGTATTTTATTCATTTGGCGGTGATCGGAAAACTGAATAATCAGTGATCAAATTTGCAAACAAAGCAGACTTGCCGTATTTGGGTTCACTGTAGTGTGACGTCACTTTCACGTGAGCATCCCCCCTGACCACGCAATCTCGTCCCCCCTGACCACCCACTCCCCCCCCCCCTCATTTTAAGTTTGTTTTGCCCGGCTCCACCTTGTGACGTCACGGGAGCGCGGTCGTGACGTCACGGCCGCGCGACTGAGAACCTGGCGAAGGCGACTATAAAAATCAAGAGATGGCTGCGAAAGAGGCTGGCTTCACAGACACGCGCGGAAAATTCTGCTTGACGTTGAAAAATGACTTCGACCCCCTTGCGATCTTTACGTTATTCAGGTATTGGGTACCCTGTGGATTTTATATCGTACACTATTTGCGATCATTTGGACGCTTTTTTCTTAGGTATGGTGCTCCGCTCTGCGGCCTTCGGCCGCTAAGGAGCTCCGCTAATTACAGAAATATATATTTATCTCGGCCAATTTCCCTAGTCTAAATTTCTCGCTAGCAATGGCTGGGTTGAGTTCTGTTCGCGCCGTGCTAGGTTTGATGAAAGGAGGCAAGAAAATTATACAACCGAGTGGAGATAATCGGCCACTTGCGTGACATTTAATCTGACCCGCAAATTACATAACTCAAAATATACATCGACTTTCAGCAAAGGTGGGGAGAGAAAGAACCGCCACCACCTTTTCACAACAATAAGATGGAACAATCCGAGCGGGTTGGAGAGCGGGGAGGCGGCGGGAAAATAGTCAATTTGAGGTTGTCGACTTGTCTCGAGGTTGTGGAAGGAAGGACTCATATTAAGGAGTGCCCGTTTATATAGGGCTTCGCACGTGGGACGAGTCACATGCCTGTGGTATCACCGCGCCCTCCAACCTGCTCGCGTCGACAGATGCCTGTTTACCTTATCTAGTCTAAATACATGTACTCATCATAGGGCACTTGACCGAGATAAATCCCATTATTTGTGCAATAATGTTCGCTTTTATCTCGGCCAATTTCCCTAGTCTAAATTTCTCGCTAGCAATGGCTGGGTTGAGTTCTGTTCGCGCCGTGCTAGGTTTGATGAAAGGAGGCAAGAAAATTATACAACCGAGTGGAGATAATCGGCCACTTGCGTGACATTTAATCTGACCCGCAAATTACATAACTCAAAATATACATCGACTTTCAGCAAAGGTGGGGAGAGAAAAACCACCACAGGCCACACCGTGTGGCCCGCCCCACCCAGGCACGAATAGAACTCAACCGCGGACAGAGAGAACAGCGCGGGATATAGCCCATGACTACCTACCCCGTAGCCATAATCTGTGCCAGCCAGAAACGCAAAGGGGGATCCTAGCGAATAATGTAACGCGCGACGGTTTGGAGTACAGCCCATGAACTGCATACTCGGTAACCGCAATCTGCGCCTGCAAACATGGAACCCATGTGTTACACTCGAACCCGTGAAGCAGCCCATGAAACTGTCCTTCTAAGGCTCGAGAGAACCCATCGGTTAGTTGGCAATAAGTGATTCGTTCCTAATATAGAGCTTAAAAGCGTCAGATTTCCAACGACCTAAAGAACGTATTTGCGCATCAGAATAACCGTTTTGAGCTGCGTGACATGCGGCGCCAATGCGAAAGCTATGACTCTTGTAGCGAGAGGAATCGAGTCCGCAAAAGTGAAGGCATTGATTGAGTTGCGTGTTGAAAGAATGGACTGAAACGGCATTGCCATGCAAAAGGAACAGAGGGCCAGGACGTGAACCCCTAGCAGAGCAGTAATCTAGCAAGGCCTGAACCGGACAGGCACAAAACGTGCTACGACTTAGCTTAATGTCCAAAGGCCTTAGGTCATCCGCTAATTACAGAAATATATATATTTAGCCCCTGGCTAAAATCGGAGCTCCCGGTTACAATATTTTTGTTAATGCCATTGTACATAGATAGCCTGCCATAGTCATACCACTCGTGACTAAGCACTTGCACCCCCCCTTGCCACTTAGACAACTTCACCCAAGTTTGGTTGTCTGAGGTTCATCCTTTCCCGAGATATATTAGCGGAGGAGCACCATAGGTATCGCAGGAAGAATACAATAGCTCTAAGTAGAACTCAGGTATACGATCGAGTTCATTTTTCATGGTTCATCGGTATTCCCATACTGGTATCGCTGGCGCGTCCGTGCGTGCGTGCGTGCGTGCCTGCCCCACCACAGGTAAACCAAGACCCTTCTCCGTTTTTTAATTATATCTCAGGAAGGGATGAAGCTCAGACAACCAAACTTGGGCGAAGTTGTCTTAGTGACAAGGGGGGTCCAACTGCATGGTCACGTGGTATGACGTCATCAATGACGTCATCATAGGAGAAAAACAAGATACTCGGGAAGGGATGAACCTCAGACAACCAAACTTGGGTGAAGTTGTCTTAGTGGCAAGGGGGATGCATCTGCATGGTCACGTGGTATTACGTCATCAATGACGTCATCATAAGAGAAAAACATATCTCGGAAAGGGATGAACCTCAGACAACCAAACTTGGGTGAAGTTGTCTTAGCGGCAGGGGGGTGCAACTGCACGGTCACGTGGTATGACGTCATCAATGACGTCATCATAAGATAAAAACAAGATATCTCGGGAAGGGATGAACCTCAGACAACCAAACTTGGGGGAAGTTGTCTTAGTGGCAAGGGGGGTGCAACTGCATGGTCACATGGTATGACGTCTTCAATGACGTCATCATAAGAGGAAAACAAGATATCTCGGGAAGGGATGAACCTCAGACAACCAAACTTTGGTGGAGTTGTCTTAGTGGCAAAGGGGGTGCAACTGCATGGTCACGTGGTATTACGTCATCAATGACGTCATCATAAGAGAAAAACATTATATCTCGGGAAGGGATGAACCTCAGACAACCAAACTTAGGTGAAGTTGTTTTAGTGGCAAGGGGGTGCAACTGTCTGGTCACGTGGTATGACGTCATCGATGACGTCATCATAGGAGAAAAAAACAACATATCTCGGGAAGGGATGAAGCTCAGACAACCAAACTTGGGTGAAGTTGTCTAAGTGGCAAGGGGGTGCAACTGCCTGGTCACGTGGTATGACGTCATCGATGACGTCATAAAACGAGAAAAGGTTGATATCTTTGGATGGGATGAGCCTCAGACAACCAAACTTGGGTGAAATTATCTACGTGGCAAGGGGAGTGCAAGTGCTTAGTCACGTGGTATGATGGTGGCAGGCTATCTATGTACAATGGCATTAACACATGCCTCATTAACACAGAAAAAATATGTAGGTGGGAGCTCCGCTTTTAGCCAATGGCTAAATCTATATATTATTTTTCTCCTATGATGACATCATACCACGTGACCAGACAGGTGCACCCCCTCGCCACTAAGACATCTCTACCCAAGTTTGGTTGTCTGGGGTTCATCCCTTCCCGAGATAATGTTTTTCTCCTATGATGACGTCATTGATGACGTCATACCACGTGACCATGCAGTTGCACCCCCTTGCCACTAAAACAGCTTCACCCAAGTTTGGTTGTCTGAGGTTCATCCCTTCCCGAGATATAAACCTTTTCTTGTTTGATGACGTCATCGATGACGCCATACCACATGATCAGACAGTTGCACCCCCCTTGCCACTAAGACCACTTCACCCAAGTTTGGTTGTCTGGGGTTCATCCCTTCCCGAGATATATTGTTTTTCTCCTATGATGACGTCATTGATGACGTCATACCACGTGACCATGCATGTGCACCCCCGTTGCCACTAATACAACTTCACCCGAGTTTGGTTGTCTGAGGTTCATCCCTTCCCGAGATATAAACCTTTTCTTGTTTGATGACGTCATCGATGACGTCATACCACGTGACGAGACAGTTGCACCCCACTTGCGACTAAGACAACTTCACCCAAGTTTGGTTGTCTCTGAGCGTCATCCCTTCCTGAGATATAATTAATTAACGGAGAAGGGTCTTGGTTTACCTGTGATGGGGCAGGCAGACACGAGCGGAGTTCTACTTTGAGCTATTGAATTATTGCTACGCGATGCCTATGGTGCTCCGCTCTGCGGCCTTCGGCCGCAAAGGAGTACCGCTAAAATATAGGATTCTGAGTTATTTATGTAATCACTGGTCCAATTTTATAATATTTTGTTTAAACAACCGTGACATAGCCCCTTCAAGTACATTATCTAAAGAGAATTTTTAAATGCAAATTGTGTGCGACTTCATTGCGTTGGGAAAATGTCCGAGTTTGGCATAAATTGCGGGAGAAGTTTGCACGCGCGTTGAAGGTAGGTTTTCGAGATAACCCTGACTTGCATAGCAACGCTTTGAACAAAAATTTTCATCCTACGAGATGTCGATCGTTAAACCGTCATTTGCATCTATATTCATAATGCCTGACTAATAACGAGGCGTCATTCTTCCCCATGGCGGGAAATATAAAGGACAAAGCAAATGCTCCCACTCGTGTTCAAGGCTTATGTGTCTCCTGAATCAATTTAATTGGTGCTCGAAGCTCTAGTGTAGGACGGCTTACGCTATAGTTTGTATTCTAAAAAATATATACGTTTTTCTCGATATACGTTTTCATCCTTGTATGCATGGTATACAAGGATCTCATACGAGGCAGAAGAAAACCTTTGAAGTGGAAAACGAAGCTAATTCAGAACCCCCTTTAAGTGTTGACTCTAACAGTGTAAAAAACAGAGCGGCTGACATCTAAGGCTTTCCAATTTTATCTCTTCACAGCACACGATAAAGGGCAAGGCTGCGTACACTCCTATTATTTTCAAGCTTGGCAAATGCACATCACCTGTTGATAGTGACCATATACACAAGGGATTTTGGGACCGAAATATTCGGAATATCAAGTAAGCAATAGAGAGCGGATTTCAGATGACTATCCAACGTTATCAAACTTGCCTTTTCTATTTGTTCCTATTTGATGATCTTGGGCCTTTGCTTAGTCATCCAATGAGCCCAATGTGGGAAGAAAGAAATACATTTTATTATAAACAAACTGAACAGAGGAGTATTCTGCACATGTCATGCGCAACAACCGCTGCCGTCCATGTTTATATTGCAGACTCAACTCAGGGAAAAGCACTGTTGAGTATCACGAATTTTGACATGAATTTGTAATCAAAGAGCGCGCAATTTCTATTTCTCATTTGTTTTGCTTTTATTCAGAAAGTGGGAAGATAAAGTAACACGTTTATCCAGCTGCCTGTCTATTGCAAATAAACTTATTTGGGTTGAGGATCTGTGGACCTACATCTGCGACTGTTTAAACTGAGTCAGACTGAAATCCAGACTGCAAGAACCGGAAAAAAAGACGATGTTTAGCAATAGTAACGATTTCATTTTTTATCCTAACAGTTTACCCTGATATTTCGGGGCCTTCAAGTAAAGTTGATTAAGTGGAAATATATCATAGCTTGGGTTGTGAAATACAAGTTGACCCGTTGTTCTGCAAGTAGATTTTGCTGGAAAAATCAAACCACTTACAAATCAAAATGAGCATCATTCAGTGTACATTGTACTAGTAGTAATGAAAAAAACAACAATGTCATGGTGACCAAACAAACATGTTGATTAGTGTTTGTGTTTGCGTGATAGAAAATGTCTGGACAAGCTTCACCATCCATCCCCCCTCCCCCACCCTCACCCCCATCAGGAAGCCTACGTTCAGATGGTACCTCGAGGTGCTGGATTTGAATCACCTATCCTGGAATTAAATTTATTTGACTACAATGATTTACAAACCCAGATTTTGTATCTAACCAAGCTGGGAATTTGTCGACGATTTTTAAATACCCAGCCTGAAGGCTGTAAGGGTGCCTACCCTGGAGTCCATTTTTCACCCTTCCAGGGGATTCAATGATGGATTATGTCAAAGAAAATATTGGAACGCTATATTGGTCAACAATTTATTACGCTATTTATTACTAAGCGAGTATTCCGACATGTTCTGTAAACTGCAATCCAATTTAGAAAATTGGGCAGTTGACAAAATTATGAAAATATTGAATTTTGAGGTGGCAATATAATTTTTACAAGTTACATTGAAGCAAAGGGGATTTTGATACAGCGCTGTGATGTTCTACGGAACCTAAACTATCTGTTCTGAAAACTCTTGAGTATTCTCTACTCCCCAGAAAGGGAACTCTTTAGGTATCGGTTCTACTTCTGAAAAACAATCGATGTAATGCTGAAGTGTTTATCTAACATGTTGCCTCTCTGAACCACCAGCACTTGTGCTAGGAAGTGGTATTTGGTTGCATGGTGCAATTGTTTGTGGTCATCCAGCCAAGAATGGCATTATCTCTTTCTGAATTTGGTATATAAATGTACACCCACACCTTCTGAACCTGCAAAAAACAATGCACAGCAAGTTACTTCTGAATATCCTACTCTCCATTATATCTTTTATTGTTCTTCTAAACATCTTTCCTTTTTTAATTCAGAGTAACTCAGAGAAGTGAAATAAAATTGGCATATTTTCAAACAGGTTGTTCTCTCCACATTGATGGCCAACTTGTCCGGTATCACATTGCAATTGTCGCGAGTGACTTCCATTCTCCACATGTCTCAGCACTAGAGAAGCAGGCCATAATTGGGCAAATCGGAAACAGAAAGTTTAAAGTTCTGGCACATATATCGTTATATTTTCGAGCTGGATCGCTGAGAGAGAACAACCGATTTACATTCTTGTATGTTATGAACAAACTATCGCAGTCTAGCCAATCTGTGTATGTTTGTTTGGTAATTTAGAAGTCAAACTGTGTTCTTTCACTCGCTGATTCCAGCAACAATTACAGACCAAAAGCCCATTTAGCTTTTTCTTAGATTCTTGAGTGAAGAAAATCCTTATACGGTGCACAACTGGCGCATGTTTCGACACACTCGGTAATCTTTCTCCGCCATTGATAACCAAACAAGCAGGTTCCTAAGATGCAATGCGCATGCGCGGAAGAATACTCCTCTGTTTACAAACTGAAGCGTATGCGCGGTTTAGCTATATCGTAAATTTTCTTTGGAAGTGACCAATCAGCCGTCGCGAAAGGCATTTTAACATATGACGAAAACGACACGTCCAATCAGAAGCCGCTTTTTATCTCACTGCAGTGAAAACGCGAGCTTGTGTTGTGTTTTGGCGTGATCTCGCTCTCGTTACCAAGAATTCGTTCGACGTCTCAAAATCAGTCGCAGTTTTTGATTTCCCAAACGATATTTACAACAATGGAAGGAAGTGGACTTGTCACTTCCTCTATACTCGTTGACTGCCCTCGTTGACTGCCCACGAAAACAAAAACACAAGAAAATCTAGTAATCAATTAAAATTGCTCAAGAAAGTTTGCAGACAAGACACGAAACACGTGAAATTCATGAGATACCTCCGAAGCAAATTGATCAATAGACTAGACGAAAAGTCAGAAAAGAACCTTAAAATAGGTTTGTCGCTATATTTCAAATTCAAATGAATATTTAACTTGAACAGGATAGTTTAGAATGTTCTTTACGAAAATGTCGTATTATTCGGAAATGGCGCTGCTTAGTCACTCAAAATTGCGGATCCAAGATGGCCGCCATGTCGTCAGAACCATCATTCTGGTAGTCCAAAAAGATATGGAAATAAATAGCTGACATTGAATTCAAAGTATCACATTATGAGTTGCAGTGCTGCTGGTCGAATGACGCCATGTTAAAATATAAAAGGCAAAGCAATATTAAAAAAAGGTGAATCAGATTGACGCGCCGCTCGATTTTACGACCTAAATAATATCCGAATTCTAGTAGAGCAATGCTGGTAGAGCATCGAATGTACAATTCCGGAGGTCGTGGGTTCGAATTCCTCTGAGGGTCAAGGATTTTTTCTCTTTTTCCGCTTACTAGGGCTAACGCTCATAAGCACACATGGGACCATTTCATTAGCACGTTAGCTTTCACACAAGGTTTTCACATCCTTATCTCCACTCTGTTGAACTTAGTGCTACGCGGACACAGGCTTGCCTGAACATCTACACGTGACCATGTAGTTGCACCCCCTTGCCACTAACACATATTTACCCAAGGTTCAACCCTTCCCGATATATTTTCTTTTTCTTCTATGATGACTTCATCGACGTCATTCGGCCCGCGCAGGAGTCCCCCTATAAAATGTTTCTTTGAAATTTTAGGGCATTAAATAATATGGGACCGTTCAAACATCAAAACATTCATTTTAGGCGTGTTTTTAATTGACTAGCCGGAGTTGTTTTTATTTATTTAGTTAGTTTTTCTTTATTGTGCTACACATTTCTTCATTATTTATTATTAGTAGTAGTAGCCAGAAAAGGTATTTTCTCTTGCAGATGTTTTAGATGTTATCTATGCATTTAAATTTACGGGTTGTTGATGGTATTGGGCAATGGCTAGGAAATACCTTCCCCATGCCGACAAGTGCAGGCTTACACTTAAGGTCTCTCTCGAGCTTCCCAGAGCTTACAGACACTTGTTAACCAACAATCAGTTCTTTTCCAGTTAAAATGTAATCTGTGCGATGCAGATTATGTAGACAGACGGATTTTTTGTGACGTCAGTGTTTACATATTTGAAGCATCCTTGGAAATCAGCAAGCTTAACGGAGCTACAAAAAGAATTGTTCTGAATTTAAATAGCGCCTGCCGAATGTAGTGTTTGTCTAGTGGCATTCTCAGTATTAAAATTCAATCGTTTATTTTCCTGCTCCTTTTACATGTCACATAACTCGGATTCATTAATTAATCACTTGATAATGGAGTCATGACGACTCCGAGACGTCATATATTAGATCTTTTGCAATGTTTATAGAGCTCAGCGCCTGAAAGGCTGGTCAGCACCTGATGTGTTCCCTGATATTGATTAGCCGGCAGCGAAATTTTGGAGAGAAACTCATCCCCGGAGGAAAAAGCTTGCCACTAGTCAACGAAAATATGCTTATCCTGCCCTTCAGTAATAGATATCTAAATGATTTATATTTATTTTGTAATAGGTGCCTTCAAGTCAGACTGGGATGCGATTGGAGGGATGAACGCGCAACTCTTCAAATACAAGTTAGGAGGGGAGGACTGGGAAATGGCAGACAGAGTACTAAAGAAAGGATTGGATTTCGAAAGACTGTTTCTACCAGGATTTTATCACTTCTATCATGATAAGAAATCAATATGGGGCAAAGCAGCATGACGTCAAATAACGGATTGCTTTATACCCTAAACACGTATTTTTTTATTTTGTGCTAAAGCAGCAGTTTTAAGACGACTGCGCAAGTTTATTCCATTTGTCGCCTGCCACTGAGCGACAGAGTCAAATGGACAATATTTTAGACAAATTGGACATTTAGGTCAACCACTATTTGAACATCTTAGTCTATTTTTACGTAAAGGAATTTAAATTTTCTTAGTGTTAGTCATCGTTCCGGAATTTGCTACCTTCGGTATTGCGCGCGTCTCATATCAAGAAAACTTCGCTAAAAGCTGTCGTTTTGAAGACGTTGCAAAACTTCTTTATTAGGAAATTCCCCCTTTCCTTATTTGGAAGGTCTGTAAGTACTTTTCGTCACATCTTAGCGAAAAAACAGGAAAATTGACCAAAACTTGCAGATACTCGAGAAACATCCTTCTCTTGGTCGCCATTTTGTTTTTACCCCCCGCCGAGGGGTCTGAGTCACGTTTTGAACACCACAGGCAACCCGCGCGGATTTGCCATAAAAACGACAACACTTTCTTGATATGGTAGCACCTAGTTGTTAAAATGTGCTTTAAGGAGAAACCTTTAGTTTTCAATATGTTCCTTACTTTCTCGTAATTAGATATTAGATATAGTCATCATTTCCGTGTCATGTCTTAAACATAACGATTTCAGTACCACAGCAGGAAGTGGGCGCTTTTCGGAAACATGTTCCAGAATGTCAGGAATGTTGGAACGTGTTCTCTTGTTTGTGTCGCCAGCATATACATTTTTGTCTTTTGGCTAACTATTCAGTTGGTTAGTTGTAAGAGTGTTGGGATTACAAGTTGACAATCAAGTTGAAGGCGAGAGAATTTGCTAAAGGTACCTACGGATTACCTTCGTGGAAACTTTCGTTAAAATGCCATAATTTCGCGAAAAAAAGCATATTGACAAGTAATATCTCATTTTAAAGCGTTTCTCTTCTCCTCGACTAAGAATGTTAAATTTTTTTGATTTGATAAAAAAAAAACATATTAGGGGGTTTCCTTTCCGAAGCATCGGGTCAAGATCTCCACGCACGCGGATTCACGACGCTTTTGTATAAAGTCCAGTCAATCTATGATTTTCAGTGAAACTAATTGCAAAATAATTTGTTTCACTGCAAAATGAACGCTTTGAGGGACCTTAGTAACAAACTAAAAATCCCAAAAAATCCCATCGGTGGAACATCCTGAAATTTAGCAATAAAAATATCAAGCATTTACCACAGGGTACCCGCGCTGAGAAAAAAGCAAAACGATGGTGGAAGTCTATTTTGAACGTGCCTTTTACGCATGTCTATATGTATTATGTTTTAAAAAATTCATTAGCATGGATAATATATTTTTTCCTTGATTTTATGAAAATTGCTATTTTGACGTACCACAGGGTACCCATCTTGATAATTCACCATTTCTCCTTGTTGGGGTTTCCTTTGGGTAGGGGAGTGTAGAACTGTTCAGTTAATTAATAAAAGAAACTAGGAAACTAAGAATTTATTAACAGTCTTAGAACGCACTTGGTTTGTTTTTATCAGTTCCAACCACTTCGTAAACTTGCGTTGCTTTGAGATGTAAATATAAACCTAACCAGCTTCAAATTCAAAATTATTCTGGCTTACTCGTCACCATCCTCGAGGGCCCTCGAGGTCGGGACTCGCTGAATTCATTCCCCTTTGAGCAGACAAAATGATATTGTGTTGAGGCGTTTTGGCATGTCCTTTGCGCTGATTTTCCAAATTAGACAAGTCCTATAGAACAATGTTGTGCTGTGATCAGCCCTTTTATGCACAGTTCAATGGATAAAAACGTCTTTACACCCTCTGTCGCTGTTACTCGAATTTGCGCTCAGTTCAAGAGAGGAAAAAATATATGTATTATCACAATTATTGGGTGGCCTCCGTCTGCTACGGGCGTGATTGACAGTAACCAGTGGACTCCTGACGTATGACCAGAGGTGAGTCCCTGCACGGAGAACCGAACACATTTGTCTCGGACACTGGACCCCAGAACGTCAGCCATGAAATTACTTCCTCGCCACATTATCCATAAGCCAATAGCAAGGTTGAAAGAGCTGTCACAACCGCTAAGAACATCAGTGAGGAAGAATAGTCAACGACATCTTGGTCTGACTGGCGAATGGACTGACTCCAAGTGAGATCCTGATGTATGAATTTGAGAAGCAAACTTCAGTGAAACTTCCACAGGTCCCAGAGAATCTAAAACCAAGAGAAGTCATTAAGAAGAAGCTTTATAGTCCAGTACATTTACGGATAGACCTAGAACTAATTGCAACAGAAGCTCTCTCTTCACAATTCAATAGTAATTACCATCATAAACAACATACTAAAAGTCCTACTGCATCCGTGAGGTGGAACGCCTCCAAATTTAACAGTTTAGAATATGGAAACGAGGCTGTAACCGGAAGTTGGGCTATTTCGCTGGAAACCGAGCAATTATTTTATCTGATCTCAAAGAAATATATATTTTGTGTCTTATTTAACATTCTTCTAATATATGACTCTTTTTGAGTATTTTATTCTTGAGACTAGTAGTTTTCTTAGGAAGATTTAAGGGGCGATATACGCGCATTAGGTCAAAATCGTAAGGGAAATACGTATATAAAATAGGAGTTTTTATTTTCGTTGATATCGGTCGTCCTTAACAATAATTTGAAAGTGACAGATGCAATTCTCGCCTTTTGGTAATCATAAGAGTAATAAACTGGCATTTTCTGAATTCGTAAGATCGTCTTTATCATCTGATTCTCATCTTTTGGCTACCCAGATGCAAACAAATTTCGATCAAAGTTGTGCCGCAATTAGTGGAAAAGTGGTTAATTTTGAAACCTTTTCATGATTATCAAAATGCCGTTTTGATTGCGACCAATTTGACCACCCTATACAATTTTGACCGTAGGTCGGTCTACGGTAGGGTATAAAAAACGAGAATTTTTGGTATCTGATAGGGTCAAGTTTTTGAGACCTTGGCGGCACACCCCTACCGAAAAGTCAGTGTAGCACCATCCCCGGGGTGCGTGTGTAGTTTACACTACACGACTGATGATAGAGCAGATTTCGTATGGTGAAAAGTACCGCGAAAGAGTTGTACCACACCGCGACCGTGTTTCGTATCGCGACTACGCGGTTTCGTTCAGTATCTACAGCAGGCCAGGTTTCGTATCGCCACCGTGACAGTGCCGCGCCGTGTCAATGTACTTTTCACAGTCATACGAAATCTGCTCTATACACCGCGGCTGGCTAGTCTTGCACTTGCAGCAACCTCGCCCTCACTACCACTACCCATGAATCCCCCCTCACAACACCTATCCACATAACAGTATCAGATTCGAGAGAACCTTGATAGCATTTTAGCGCTTCTTTCTCAAGCAATAGCGAAATTAACTCTGTATCAAAACTGTAAGTGCTTTCAATATTGCGGGCCAGCGACCGACGCCTGACTTTGGGACTAGGGATGTCCTTTTCGACTTGCGTGATATTTTGCGGTCGGCAGTAAAAAACGGTACTCACTGGAACGCAAGCACATGGCGCAAGCGCAGGACGCAAGTGCAGGAAGCCTCAGCACAGGACGCAACATTCTCGTCTGCTCGCAGGGGAGGCCCTGGGGACATCCATTTGAGGGCCGTCGCTGATTGGCTGATTTTGAGCGTCGGAGCATGCGCTGAAAGGTCTTTCTCTCGTATTAAATCTCGCGCATGCGTCAGTGGCTGTCACCAAAGCCTCCCCCGCGAGGTTACGAGCCGGGGAGCTCTGGGTTCGAGAATGAGGACGATAGCACAGGACGCAAGTAAAGGACGCAAGCGCAGGACGCAAGTACAGGACGCAAGCACAGGATGCAAGCACAGGACGCAAGCATAGGACGCAAGCACAGGACGCAAGCACAGGACGCAAGCACAGGACGCAAGCACAGGACGCAAGCACAGGACGCAAGCACAGGACGCAAGCACAGGACGCAAGCACAGGACGCAAATACAGGACGCAAGCACAGGACGCAAGGACAGGACGCAAGCACAGGACGCAAGTACAGGACGCAAGCACAGGACGCAAGCACAGGACGCAAGGACAGGACGCAAGCACAGGACGCAAGCACAGGACGTAAGCACAGGACGCAAGCACAGGACGCAAGCACAGGACGCAAGTACAGGACGCAAGTACAGGACGCAAGTACAGGACGCAAGCACAAGATGCAAGCACAGGACTCAAGCACAGGACGCAAGCACACGACGCAAGCGCAGTACGCAAGCACAGCACACAATCACAGGAAGCAAGCACAGGACGCAAGTACAGGACGCAAGCACAGGACGCAAGCGCAGGACGCAAGTACAGGACGTAAGCGCAAGGCAAGCGTGAATCATAGCGACGTAAGCGCAGGCCTAAAATCAGCGCTTGTGTTCACCTGATTCACACTAGAAGCAAGCCCATGTTCAAGGGAACGCGACAACTTGATGCTCATATGCTTGCGTCTGCACTTACGTTCTAGTGTAAACCACAAAAGGGAAATGTATGAGTTTGAAGTCCTTGCACTTGGGTTCCAGGAACATATTGTGCCGGGCATGTTTAAACGGTTCTATTTCATTCCTTGCTGGATCTATTGATTCCCGCCCTGTCTGGTAAAGTTGCACTTAAGGCTCATTTACGCGGAAGGGATTTTTTAGCACGGCTCGGATAAAAAGTGGTACGGGTACCAAATTTAATGGCACGGCTCGGGTGTATATGCGCTTTACTACGTGGTGAGGCATTCCCAGAACCATAAACTTTATCAACATCCCTATCTGTAAGGAAGTGATGTTATATTCTGATAAGTTGGTGAAGCAAATGGATAGATTTTTGCATTATAGTAGTAGTAGCAGTATATTTATTTACGTAATGCACAGTGCACACTAGCGATTTTTTGAAACCACTAAATTTTATTCGCGTGATGTTTTTCTTATGTCCTTATGTCGCAAGTGTACATCAAGCTTAAAGCCGGGATTAATACGAGGCACGAAATCCCTCAACTTGTCGCGCAAAATTAGTGCGTTGCAAGTTGATGATCGATGTTGCGCGTCTTTCATCTCGCATCACAAGTTGTCCCGCAACCAAAACATTTGTTGCAAATTGTAGAAGCTTATTGCGCGAAATAGAGTGCGGGTCTTATACATTGAGCCACAAATTCTGGCATTGTTGCTCGTTTTTTCATGAAAACACACAACTTGTGATGACAAACTTAGCGCGACAAGTTTTGTGCCTCGCATTTCCCTGGCTGAAGGCACAATGTTCGTCCTCATTGAAATGTTCAATAAGGTAGGAGAAAGTAAGAACGTTTCATACAGTGTTTGACAGTGTTTAAACTTTAGAAAGTAATTGTTCTCGCTTTCTCGCTTGATAAATTGTAAATTTGTCGTGTAGAAATTGAATTTCGCGGGTCTCCTGTGTTTTCATTGAATTCTACTTTTTGCAGCCATGTAATTCCACACAAAATCTCTCGGGCAACCAAAGAAAGTTATCTTCAATTAGTTTGGAATGCAGTTCAAATGAACTGAAATACGTACCTATGTATAATATTTTGTTGTTATTAGGTGGTTTCTCTTCGAAAAATATTTTATTTCGCTTTACTAAAATAATATATAGATTTAGCCACTGGCTAAAAGCGGAGCTCCCGGTTACATGTTTCCGTGAGAATAAAACATGGTTGTCATGGGTACATTGTTTGTCACTGTGGACTGGCTGTGTGGAAGACTATAACCTACCCAATGGAATGATTCTAACAAAGCACAAACATACCATAAAGAGAAAAGCTTTTATTTGTCAATATATTCATAAAAGATTCAAGAAAATACCCACCATGGAATGAGCAGAGAAATTCAGAAAAGTTGGTTGTCAATTTTGGTATTTGTATTTATCCTGCTTTGTATGTATTTGAAATTCCAATAGTAAGGGAAGGAATGGTAAGGGAAGGGCCATCCCAATTCGTGAGCTTTTCAGGGGAGGGACCATTTCCATTACATTAATGGTCCTTTTAAGAGCTACCACTTTATGAGTTACGGAATTGTTCTCGGAGGGCTTGGAACATAACATTACACAAAGGTGAGTGAAGAGTTGTACCTTTCCTAGTCGATCCCATGCACATTACATGGATGTTTCCCTAAAAGACGCATGAGAGGGCATTTTTTTTAATTGTGTGGTCCCAGAAAATATCCATACCCCTCCCTCTCGAAAGGTTGGTAAAAATACAGTACTTGTATGGAAAAGATCAGGTAAATTGATCCCCATCCCTCCAGAATTTCCATGGGGGAGGGGTATGGATATATTGTGGAACCACACTTTGCTGAAATTCCCAAAGAAAAAAAACTACCTACCCTATGTTCAAAACCCATCATGTATGATGTATGGTTAATTTAGTTAACACAATGATGTAACAAAAGATTTTAACAAGCTGGAGATTTATATGGTGCAAATGAGGAGTCTTCAGTTCATGGAAATCTAGAGCAAGTAATATATTGTGATGCGATGCCATTACATAATTGTATTCTAATTCATGGATGGCAGGGGGGAGGAGGGGGGGGGGGGTAGCCCTTGCACTTCCACTGTTTTCTGTAAAGTTTTCCATCTTATCTCTCATTGCCATACATAGTAGTCTTATGAACTTCAAAGTCTGTTCTGCAGTCCATGAAAACTATTTATATAATTTTTGGCCTGTCCAAGAGCCATTTCTGGCTGCTGCTTTGTCGCTGAAATTGAAAGAGAAAAGCAATAAGTATGATGAAGCTTAAAGACAAATCTTCTATTTTCCAGTCTTAAATAATACCATGCATGGCTAATTGGATTCTATACATGTACATTTTAGTGATGAATTCATGAAATCAAGAATGAATGAAATGATTTCTAATTGTTTAGTCTATGATTGACTAATTCCATCTCGTTCAGTTTCGAGAGTGGTTTTCCTAGACCCGTGAAGACATATAATATTCAAAGTGTATTTGTCAAGACAGCACATTAGAGAACAAAGAAATTAGAGTGCAATAGTGCTAAGTATGCTATTTCACGGATTTATCAAAACCAGTTTACTGTATTTGGCACATCAGATATTAATATTAAGGAATGTTAAAGAGTGGAGGCCAAGAGGTGTCCATGGAGAAGAAGAACCGGGATGCTTGACATGGTAAAGGATGCAAATTGCATCACCACCGAAGAGACAGGAAATTCCAGAGGGGTGGGGGCAGGTCAATTACCTGATTTCTTCCATACAAGTACTGTATTTTCCTTTGGAAATATCAGATGGGTAGGGAGATCACATTTTCATTACCTGCTCTGTGTGTGTGTGTGTGGAGGGGAGGGGGGGGGGGGGGGGGTATTTTCTGGAAGCACACATTGAAAAAAGATTTGAAGCATTTCAATCTGTCATTTCAAGGGTAAAACAGTACTTGATGATTTGGTTGTTTTACATTTTTCCAAAGGTTATTTGTTTGACCTCTTTTTGCCAAAAAATATTTACATGACCAGAACCTAAATTCTAGATGCAATCACAAAAATCTTGGCAGTAATGTATGCTCAGTATAGATTGAGTTATATAATAATAAATAATAATTTATTGATTTATAGTGTGCTTTTTAACATATAATGATCAAAAGCGCATTACACGGTATCTAACTATTAATATAATCTAACTCACATATTATGTACAATTTAAAATATATATACAATAAAATATAGGGATAATGGTAGATACAAAGATAATGAATAATATAAAATACATAAATTATTAAAAGTTATATTTAATATATTGACAATTCTGATAGCTCAAAATTGTTTTCTTTAAGATGTTCTAGGGCTTAATTTTTAAGCAGGAGCTGAAAAACTCTACTTAAAATTATACTTATGAGTTTGATAGGAATACAAGAAAATATTTGAGAGGTAATCTGGGATTCCTCCATTTTGGGTTTTGTACATCATCAATGCTAGCTGTTTGTCCCTCCTGGTCTCAAGATTGTCCCACTCCAGCTCATTAAGTAAATCTCTTGACCGTTTATCATAATTTGAGAAGGTCAAAACCCTGGCTGCCCTGTTTTGGAGTATCTGGAGGGTGTTTGCCATCCCTTTGCCACATGTCCCCCATACAGCACTACAGTAATGAAAATATGGCTGTATGAGGGAGTTAAAGTCCTGAATGGATGCAAATACAATGTTGTTGTTTCTGCATTCACTAAATTAACATGCTACCTATGCCAAAATGAATTTTTTTTATCCCAGTTGGGAAATTCACACATTCCCACTTGGATCTCAGATTTAACCTTCGATCCAACCTGAGTTTTCATTTAGGTCAGATATAAACACCTTGGATATCTTAAATAGTCCAGTCTGGTATTATCTTCCCTTCAGGGTCATACTACCTCCCAAACAGTTGGGATAACACAGGGGAGGAAGAGCACCCTAAAAAGTGGGGGTGCCGAACAGGCAAAAAATGAAGTGTGGATGTAATTTCTATTTTCCACGTTTTCACCTCACATATATTTTGATGAAAATATGTCACAATGTAATCTTAACCCCTACTGAGCCTAATGTCACAACAGAAACAAAAACAACAAACAAAAAGGTTCTTCTGTTCCTTTTCTTTTTATGTGTAAATACAAAAAATATATAGTTTCAAAAAGCTCAGCCCGCACTACCCCCGGGTCCACAGCTATTAAGGATTACAGTTTAGTGTTTATATTACCTGGGTACTAGTTTTATGTTACAGATGTACTGTACCAGTGTTATTATGATGCACAAAAAATAAGTGTTCAATAATAAAACTCAATTAGGGAAACCTTTGTTTTTTGGGCATAGAAACATTAATATGGAACAGAATAAAGTGTTTTGCCAAAAGCAAGGTGAATACAGTGGTGACCCACCCCTTTATTGCAGGAAGGAAGTTCAGAGAAAAGGGGTTAGTTCATCAATAAGTACACTGCCACTCTGACAGTCTACAATCCAACATGGGTGCAAATAACAATAGGATTACCGTAGTTTTGTAATTAAGTTTTTGTTTTCTTGAGTTATAGATCAATTTCAGTTTTCTATTTCTTAGACATGTCAACTTGTGAAATGCAGAGAAGAGAGGCCTGTGGTAGCAGGAAAACAAATGACATAATTTTCCCATCCTTACCGTGTTTTCTAGAAGGGGAAATCTAGAATGTCGAATTTTAGGCGAGGAAAACACGCATAACCCGCAGTTGTGAGAGGAAGTTGGCAGGTGTCAAAAATACTAGCTTGCCTTGAAGTCTTGTTTTTCTCTTCTAGTTTTCATTTTTGTGACATTCCTTCGCTTTCCAAAACATGTCACGACTCGGTCGTTCGGTGTTGGACTATTAATTAAATAAAGGTTTCTGTTCTGTTCTAAGTTAAGTCAAATCCTAAGTTACTCCTTTCCGATCCTGCCGATTCGCGAGTCGTCTCGGATTCAAACTATATCAAAATGCAATGTTCGATATACACAATGAACAGCGACGTTTACCTTTATTCCTGTGTGTAGAAACAACTTTAGTGTATCCTGCCTGAACTCCCATCTCCCTATAAAGAAATTACAAAGTGAGTTTAAACAACTCGCAATGGCCGCCATTAAACTTAAGATTTAGACTCGTCTCCCGTCACACTTTTATTTCTCCTACTTATCAAACCGTATCGACTAACACTTAACTACCGTTATGTGGAAATCAAAACAAAGTTTTATTCAATTAACCAAGTAAGTAATCTAGCAAAGCAGTATTTGGGTAGTTCATGACTTTCATGTGGTCCAGGCTAGCTTCGCTCTAGAACAACAAATACGGCGACAGTCGACAACAATATTACAAAGTGAATAAAAACCCACCTTTTACGGTTCCTCCATGTACTTTTAGTCCCCAAAAAAGCCACTGTTCTATTATAAACGCCTCGTGTCCGCTAGACCACGACTGTAGTGTTTCATGTTTGTCACCCGTTTGTCATAGTTGGCTGCTCGCCGAATCTCGCCTCTCGGCTTTTCTTGTTGTCAACGAGAAGAACTCTTTTGACTTCTACATACACTCGTTGCTCCGAAATTTGAGTAGTACGATTCTGTTGGTTCTCACAGCCGCTCCCAAGTGTAGTTTCGTCTTCTGCATTGGCCACGAATCGAAGTAACTCAATATTATAAATCTTTCTCGGTTTCTTTCTTGGTTTCCTGTAGTGTGACGTCAGTATCGAGCGAGCAGCGCCCCCCTGACTACCTACCCCTCCCCCAGTCGCGTCGCGCGGCTCCATGTTGTGACGTCACCGGCGAGTGATCGACCACCCACCCCTCCCCAGTCATTCGGGTGTCACTCACTTGGCGGCGCCATGTTGTGACGTCATGCCAATCTGTGACGTCAGTCCTCACGACACGCACGGGAAAATGGCGGGAAATCTCGACGTCGAAAATTCACTCGCATCCCTTTGCGACCTGTGATGCTTTGGGTACCCTGTGGGAATTCATACATGCGCTATTATTTGCGACCGTTTGGACGCTTTTTCCTTAGGTATGGTGCTCCGCTCTGCGGCCTTCGGCCGCAAAGGAGCTCCGCTATGAATCTTCTTCTGTGATAAACAAATAGCATATTTCGAGAAAATATTTTATAGATCGCGCGCGCAGCATTTTAAACTGATGCGTGTAATCTAATTAGAATTAGTTTTCGAAATGTGAAAAACATGAGATATACCAAATATGAGATAAAAATATACTCAAACACCTATAGCTGGAAAAATATGTAGTTCACTGCTATCAGAAATAGGAGCTGGCGGCTCGTAATCAGATCTTAGGGTGATCCCACTTTTCCTAAAGATGCGCCTTTCCATGAGACTGCCTAAATCTCATTGCTGATTCATTCAAGTGTAAATTTACGACCCAGGTGAAGTCACAGTAGCTTGATAAAGATCGAATTATAGGAAAACTACTCTAAATAACGCAAATAAAGTAAATAAATCCCGAATTTGACCAGTTCCCATAAATAAATGAAAAATTCTGTTGACTTCTTGATTAAGCGATGTGAGTTCATCGGCTTAGATTGCATACGCTTTCTGTCGAACTCCATTTTTTGCTCAAAATATCAAGAAATACAATGTTAGGTTGTTAAACAGGTTTCAAATATTCATACTAAGATATTTAGACCTGAAATAGATCAATATGGAAGTGTTTTAATGTTTATTTTCTACTTTTGTTACCACGCGGGCTTTACCCTGTGACACAAGATGGCGGCCATTCAAGATTTCGAGCACTGTCTCTAAAATCTAAATTTCACCACTTTCCACCACTAGGACTAAATAGGACTTTTGATATGTTATTTAGCATAGAATTCTGTGTCGAAAACCGTTGAGAGACCTTCTGTTGCAATTAGTTCTAGGTTCACCCCTTTTTTCGATAGATGTACTGGACTATTAGAGGAGAAAGAAGAAAGCGCTACTCTGACGGCTACGACGACCGTCACAGAGTTGTGAAGCTACCAACACTCCGGCAGGGAGACCGAGTGGATGTTAGGGACCAGCATGGGAAGATAGAGCCGAAGCTAATCCAAGATCGTACCAGAAGGCGACTGCGCCAGGCTCTGTGATTGGATGAAACAGGCGAGTGCTAATCCATACCAAAGATAAGACCGAGGAGCCAGGCGCCCTGCCAAGCCCTCCTATCCGACCAACACTAATTCGTCCATCTCCCACCACCAGTCCACTTGAAAGCTGTGATTTGCAGGTCGGGAAGACTTACCAATGACCCAGACAAAATTTCTTTATAGTATTACAGTTGTCTGACTGTGACACAATATGGAGAGTCTGTTTTATTATGGGAACAAATAACTTACTAGCTTCGCTGCTCGGGCTCGGGCTCGGGCTCGGGCTCGGGCTCGGGCTCGGGCTCGGGCTCGGGCTCGCTGCTCGGGCTCGGGCTCGGGCTCGGGCTCGGGCTCGGGCTCGGGCTCGGGCTCGGGCTCGGGCTCGGGCTCGGGCTCGGGCTCGGGCTCGGGCTCGGGCTCGGTCCAAAAAACAGAAAGTTCAGTCCGTCCTCGTCATCGGGTATGCAGTAGTTAAAATATGATTTTCTTAGATTCATGCAACTCACCTATGGTTTGGTAAATGAATGCTGTGAGAAACAGTAACATGGGATTGAACAAAAGTGGCGCCATCAGGTGATTCCACTGACTCAACATGGCTCGGCCCGATATGCAAATGCAGCGAATTGAAAAACGTTTCCAAATATAATAGAGAAATGTTATATTTTTCCAATTCAAACCCAAATCTGTAAAAGAAATTTAAAATGTTGAGCTTCTCAAAGAAATTGCCTATTAGATAGTTAAGACTGAATTACAGTGCGAGTAAGAGCGGACAAGGCAATAAGTATAAACAAACATTACAAATATTTTATGGATACGATATTCTCAGTTTTATGAGTGGTGGGTATCCTGTGGTATACAAAATTGCCTATTCTCAGTTTTATGAGTGGTGGGTATCCTGTGGTATACAAAAATGTCATTTTACGTCTTTTTTCGGTCAACAAGTTTATTTTTGAATTGTATTTAAACACAATCAATCTATTTACAGCTCATGGGCACAAAACATGTGGAACGAGACGGTTATTTGACTGATTTTTAGTAGTTAGCTGATTTTACTCGATGCGGGTACCCTGTGGTACTGGCTCCATATTTTCATCGCTAAGTTTCGGGATGTTCCACCGAAGGGATTTTTTGGGATTTTGTGTATGTTGTTTAGGTTCCCTAAAACCTTCATTTAGCAGTGAAAGAAATTATTTTGCAATTAGTTTGACTGATACCCTAAATTTTTCGTTGATTGACTGGACTAATAGGAAATCATAGGACTTCAAGTTCAATTTACACTAGCCGTAAGTTTGAATAAATTCCAAATTGAACGAGAAAAGTTGTGTGATTTCCTTTTAATAATACACATGAAACAATTTCTAACGAGTCATTCACACTGGACGAAAAATCGGATTTACCTGTGTAGTAAAAGTATTGTGTAGCTGTAGTGAATACCATATTTACATACATTTGCACATATTTGCCCAGATTCAAATCAAATATTTGCATCACGTTTGGAACTAGAGCAAAGTTAGCGAAGGCTGTCTTTACACTAAATTTGCTTTATTTGCAAACGTAAAGCAAAGCCATGGCATTGCTTCTTGTTTAGCAAGGAGGTAATTATAATGTCAACCTTGACATTTACTTTGTATTTGCCCACATTTGCTTCGTATGTAAAGAACACATTTGTTTCCTTTGCAAATATGGTGGGAACCTCACGTTTGCTCCAAGTTTGCTCATGAACGAAGTCGAAGATAATTCGATAGCTTTGCCCACATTTGCTTCGTATGCAAAGAACACATTTGTTTCCATTGCAAATGTGGTGGGAACCTCACGTTTGTTTCAAATTTGCTTACGCACGAAGTCGAAGGTAATTCGATAGCTTTGCCCAGCAATTCACGCTGGCGAATTCGCTACAAAAATTTAAAAACATCATTTGCTAGAAATTCAATGGACGATTCCAGCTATAAAAAGCGCGTTGCTTTTAGAGCATTTATTTTCCTTCCATCGCACGAGTGGCAGGCACAAATGCACCCACATTTCCGTTGTGTGATTCATGTTCTACAGAATAATGAAAAAAAAAGTTATTGATGAATACGGTAATATAATTAGATTTATTTACTATACTATACACTTGCACTTTCATGCAACAAAATTAACAAACATTGCAATTGAGCCCTCAAGTTGATCACATTTTAAAACATTCCATGTATTATTATCGTAAAAATGTCTGGGTCATTAATATAATAGCTACATGTAGCTTTATTTTCAGGCGTCTGTTCTCTCTCCAATAACGCAATAGAAGGACGCCCGAGTAGAAATTCCGTTCTTAAATACCACACCAACAATATCGTTTTTGCGTTTCCCACTTCTGCGGCATATCCTGCTTGCAGAGGTTTCGTAAACTGCCACGCTATTGAAGGAAAGACTGACAGAAAGAAACCTCTGCTAGCACAGGGTACTGCGACATGACTCAAGCGCTGCAAACTTTTTTCGTAAAAATGTATAAATTTGATGTATAAACTGAAATAATTATTACAGCTAATAAGCGTGTAGTGTTCCTGTCGCTTCTGTAACGTCATGATAAGTAGTGTGGCTTACAACAATGTATTTTTTTAAATCATCGCCACAGTAATCAAGATATGATTGTAGTAGGAACTAATTATTCATCAAAATCTCAAAATAGATAAGGATCTACAATAGCTGAATTCACACTAGAGACGAGTTTCCCGTCTGAGACGAGTTTCTCGCCATGAATATGGTTCCCTGTTCTTCTGTTCTCACGCGAAAAAACGTTTTTTTGGGAGAAAGTTTAGACAGATAACAAGCAAGTGCTTCCGAGTAGAAACTTTTTCTGACGAGAAACCCGTCTCAGACGAGTTTCTCGTCTCTAGTGTGAATTCGGCTAATGTGTTTGCCTGAATACTTTTTACGTTTTCAGTCAGTATAAGTCGAGTATAAGAACCTTTAAGCATTTTATAAAAATCGTATCCTGACACATAGAAGAAAGTGAGTCTCCCCAGAAACATTTAAGGTTCTTATAGACGGGCTTTTGCTGTCCTTTCGTTGTTTATTGTGTTATAGCTACTCGAATGAAACTCTAGCAAGCACTCAGCTAGTCATGTCAAACAATAACCATGGTTTGCTAGTTCATGTTCGTTTTGCCATTTTCAACCTAAAATAAAAAGCCCATGACAGTTTTAAACAGGCATATCCGAGTGTTTATGATCTAACGTATTATTTGACATTTCTAACACAGTAGGCCTTTTGCAGTTAAGCTGCAAGTTAAGTTTCTTATGTTGCAACGAAAAAAGCATGGGAAAATAATTGAAAAAAATTATATTTTCCATGGATCATCATTAGATTACTTTACCAAAGCAATCTTATGTCCTTTTTGTCGATTTCAACGTTTCGAAACCGCAAAATGTTGTTCGCGTGATACGTGTGCACCAGGCATTAGAGGTCACATGACATGGTCCCCCTAAAATGAGCAGCATTGCCCAAACGAAGCTCAGAGATGAAAGCGGGGTGATTTGAGTAAAATGCCAAATTTCAGCAAGCTACAATACTAACTAAAGGAAAAGAATAAAAAAATAGAGCTTGCTTTTTAGTAGGGTTTGTACCCTATTAATTTGTATCGTATTATTAATATAGTTTTTTTTTGCTCTCTTTTTGCGTTTGCATCATAGAAATAGGAAACTCTGGCTTTTTACTAAAATCACCATGCTCTTTTCATTTCTGAGCATCATTTAAGGAAAGCTAGTCATTTTAACAGGGACCAGGTCATGTGACCTCTAAGTGCAAAAGGCCTGTCGCTCAAAGTAAATTGCTTTGATTTCAAGCTAGGAACCATATAGGAAGAGGTGGTACAGCCTGTCTCATGACAGCCCAATGTGGAGCATCAATAGGGGGATGTTTGACTGGGGGATGTTTGACTCCGCCAACCTTTCGTTCGTACATCATGTTTGGCCTTTTGGGTCACGACACTTTCTAACCCGCCTCTCTAAATTGTTCATCACTCATTTCATCGTTTCGCCAGGGAAGCTTGTGCTTGCTTGATAAGCACTTTAGGCTTTTCCTCTTCTACAGAAGATCCTTCAGGTAGGGATCCATCGAATGGACCATCTTCCTCAGAGCTTTGTGTGTGCTCTGACGACATGTAATCTGCTGTCATCACAGCAGAGTACCTATTTTTCAGCTCCTCTGTTATGCAGGAGGACTCGAGTAGAGAACTCTTTCGCAGACTTGCTTTGTGTTGGGTAAGAAAAATACATTCAGCACTTAAGCCAACATTTAGTATCCAGTGTGTTTTGACATTACATGCGCAGGACCCATTGTAGAAGCAAGTTGCAGATAACGAGGTGTTATTTAGGGTAATGCAACATTGTTTCGTTATTTTTCAACGAAAATCTTTCAAACTTGGCCCACATACACGTTTTGGAATTCTGACTTCGACTAAGTCGTTGTTGCCATGTTAACTATGTCACGTGACACACCATACGCCATTTTGGATGAAATGTTTAGCGCCCGTGCAAGTATGTAGAGAAGATGAAAAATAGAAATTTCTTTTCAGCATAATCTTTCTATCATTAGTCTTTCTGTAAACCTAATTGGATATCGTGGATCATGTTTTAATAGAGACGTTTTTTCACAATATCATATATTTCAAAAGCACGAAAAATCTCATCATTTCTTTTTTCTTGAGAAGTTCCAGGATATCCAATTAGTTTCATTTGAAGGAAGTTGTCCTGTATCTAAATATGTGTTTACTTTTCAATTTCACATTTTTCTGTGTATCTTCAGAGGTCTAAATAAAAAATCCAAGATGGCAGCCACCGAGTCACGTGATAACCGTTTCCATGGTAACGAAATGTGTCAAAATAAAGCTCTTGTTAAACTTATTGTACTGACCAATTTTGATGATGATCCATACAATAGAACACGAGTTATGAAGAATAATCCCTTTTTCAGGCGAAATGGTTTTGAGCCATGCCTTAACGCCGCGGCCATGTTGGTTTAGTCAGAAAAAAGGGAGCAAATGAACTTGTTTGTTCTGTACTACCAACATCATACCTGCCAACTCTCCAGGTTTCCCCTGGAGTCTCCAGGTTTTTTGACAAATCTACCGGTCTGCATGTTAAAACATCAAATCTCCCGTTTCCTTAACATTAGTCTAGGAGCAGAGGCCTAGACAGTGGTTTTCGTAGCACCCTTCGCGCAGACCCGAGAAAGTAGCATCGGATGATAGGTATATGTATAAGGTTTAATTTAGACCAGATGTTACAAATGAGCCGATGGGACAAAATTCCGATTTCGTTCACTTTTGTTAGAAGATGCTCACATGTTCTTTGTAAAAATTCTAAAGTAATTCAATGCCTGTAAAACTCAAAATCTTACATCAAACTCGGCGTACTTGTAGAATTAAATGCGTTTCAAATGGTAAGATATAAAATTGTGCCGTAATTTTCGTACGTACTGTAAAAGTGAAGGTTAAAAGATATCTGTGACGGCGGCCATTCTGCACTTTTGTTATTCATGAGGTTCCTTTGTTATTCACGAGTTCCTGACAACTGAGAAGTCAAGAATGACATAGACTGTACAGCTTTCCCAGCTTAATGTATATAGTTTTAATGGTCTGGTAGCCCTTCACCGAGGTTGTCTGAATCATTTCACTAGGTAATTTCAAATAAAGAAAATGTTTTTGGTATTTTCTAATAAACCTACAATATTTTGTTTATGCCAGCAGAGATCACAAAAAAACATACGACATCAGTAAAATGTCCACATTTTGTTCAATGCATTAGAGGGATATCTTTTGCAAACGCACACATTTAGGCACGCTGTACTTGTAGCGCTACAGCCTATAGCTATGTCTTAGGAGAGGAGGCACAACTCATTTGAATAACAAAGATAACAAAGAACTAATGTGGCTGCCAACTTGTAATTTCTGTTTCTGACGTTAGAGTGGGAATTAAGGGCAGATTTACAGCTAGGAATTTAGAGTGTGTGATTTCGTAAAATGATAGGAAGTTTTGGATACATTTGATCCTTGAATAAGGGATTTAGATGCGTATAAGCTCGCAATGTTTTACAAAGGACATGTGAGCAGCAGGGGAACAAAATGCCAAATATCGGGGTGTTGTCCCACAAGCCAATCTGTGTGATAGGGATCAAATTGAACCTATCTTTCTATGCATGTACCTATCTTTCTATGTTATTTTCCTGTGCCTGTACGTTGGGTGCTACAACGCGATTTTTTTCCGGTCGCTGCTCCTAGACTACATATTCCGATGATTCATAATCAGGCACAAAAAAGTAAACTGAAGTCCGCATGATCGGCAAAGATTCGGAGGGAGTTCGGACGTTTTCGAAAGGGATTCGGAAAGTCTTCGGGAGAGATTCGGGAAAGCGAGATGTTTCCGACGATTTCACCAGGTTCTTGAACGTCTGGGGTTGACAGGTATGCAACATGACCGCCAGTGACGTCAACCAAGAATTGGAAATAAAACCCTGCCAGCCCCCTGGAATTTCCAGATTTTTTTTCTGGAATCACATAATCACACTTTGTCTACAAGTAGAAGGCATTTGATTTGGTTGTTCCATTTTACATTTGTTACCTCCCTATCGAGAAACCTGGAATTTCCACAGGGGTTGCCGTTTTTGACCCTGGAATTTCCACAGGGTCATTCATATTGTCTTGGAATTTCTACAGGGTATGCATTCAGAACTTTGAAATTGATACAGGTGCACAAGAGAGAGAGGAATTTCCACAGGGGTTGCTTAAAATTTCCACAGGGCAATTTTTGAAAATTTGGAGCTCCTCGATATGGGGTATGGCTATTGTTTGGAACAGCCATTTGCAACTCAGGTGTGTTAAGGCCTGACTTGGGGCTTATACGCGGGCAGAAAAGAGTATTGCCAGTAACTCGAATACGAAAATAGCTACAGCAATGAAACTTTGCATCAATGTTAATTGTAGTACTAGCAAAATTTTGACAGATGATGTTTCCATGACAACCAAGTTTAAGGGACGTGCACCATATTTTCCCTTTTGGGACATAACTTAAAATGGGGAACAGAAAACCTCATCCTATTCTGAAAATACGATGTAATGTTCCTTTGCTGCATTGATTCCTTCAATATAGCGTCTTTTAAGGCACACCACCTTGAAAATTAGCGGAGATAGGAGAGAAACTTGGTTGCTAGAGCAACAGTTCTCACGATCATGTGACCCTGGACACGATTAAAAACGCTATCAACTGCCGAAGTTCATGAACATTACGAATTTAGTGTCAAAAAGTAGGAAAATTGGCAGTAAGTTTTCCCCGTTTTTGATTGAAAGTAAATTTTAACAGGTACTTACAGATACTATAAAATTGTGTCTCCATAGCAACTAAATGCATGGAACAGTTAAGAGCGTCCGTCTGTAAATATCACCTATAGGCTTCAGAATGCAAAAATTCAAAATCGCTCAAATTTGGTCAGAAGTTAGGTCATAATGAACTATTCATGCTGTCCAACTTTCAGATCGATCTGATAAATACAGAGCGGGAGCGAAGAAGAAAGCCAATTCATCGAATTAATTATCGATTTTTTCGCATTTTTCACCTACTTCGAAATATGGCCAAAAACTCTTCTAAATTGATCAGCACGCCAAACAATCGGTTCATATCCTTGTAGATAAGATAACAAGCTTTCGATAGAGTGGTTTTAAAACTCTTTCTGATGAAAGATAAATATTTTAGCGATTTTTAAACATTTTTTCGTTTTTATCTAAGGCCCAAACCGGGGCTTATATCTCCGATGATATCTGGAATTGTCGAACTTTGAAATATTGGCGAGGAAAAGCAATGTTTCTGCTTTCAATTTATCAAATAAAATTTTGTGGCAATCAAAATCGCGAAGTTCTATGACCCGGAATTCAACCCCTGCTAAGCGCTAAATAGCGCTACGATTTCCAGGAACTGGAGGTCACGAACTACAAAAACATGCACATACCTGGTCGCAAATCGCCAAAACCACGGTGAATAAACCCTCTCAGATAGCAAAACACTGGTATTGTTTCATTCCGAGACGATGCAGGACGTCCAGGCATAATTATTCAGCTTCTTCGAGCATTTTCCCCAAGACACAAAGTAAACAGATTATATCACCGATCGAACTCCAGGCTATCGGCACATTTTATGGAAATTGAGCCACTTCTAAACCCTCCCTAAGAAGAAATAATACTTTCCTTCCTTAGAGTTGAATTCCTGAGCTGACTTTCTACGGAAAATCAGGCAAAGCAGCGCGATTCCCACGAGTGAAGAGTTCAGACACATGTTTTGGCTCAAGTGTCATGTCGTGTGATATTGCGTTACCACCACAGGAATCCCGAGAGCCTCGAAAATAAACTTGATGACAAGAGCTCTTGTGATGATAAATGGTAATATATTTAAAACTTAAATATATCCGCGGTAAAAAGAAAGGAAGGACATTTTTGTGGAAAGAACAATTTGAATGGAAATTGCAACTCCTGATATTCGTACGACATGGCTAGTAATCAGCTAGGATCTATTCCTATGGCCGTCAAGTGCATCCACATTTCTAATTGTCACATTCATTCTTAGGCGTGACTAGAATATTACCCGTTCCCCGCGAAAAACAACTCCACATAGAAAGATATATGAACAGCATTTTATTGGCACCGCAATAACGTGTTCAGTAGAGCGGATTTCATACGACTGTAGTGAAACCAATCGCAAAGTAATTACACCAATTCTGAACAAAACCTATAGGAGTGATTACAAAGTAATTTCAAATTACTCACGACAGACATCTGAAATCTGCTCTAATACCTAAGTTATCCACGCTTGGGCCACATTCTCCACCGACACAAGCTGCATAGTCGCAAATGCTCATTGTTCTGAATGCTAGTAATCTCTTACACACGTACCGAACAAGCGGAACCAGCGATTGCGAAAGAAAGATCTTCTTGCGCCACCCTTCTGGGATGAAACCCAAAGCCACTTTCACGTTATATTTATTTATTTATTTTTGCTGAAAAGCCAGTCTCGAGGCTCTATAGAGCGCTCTCGGGATTCCTGTGGTGGTAACGCAATATCACACGACATGACACTTGAGCCAAAACATGTGTCTGAACTCTTCACTCGTGGGAATCGCGCTGCTTTGCCTGATTTTCCGTAGAAAGTCAGCTCAGGAATTCAACTCTAAGGAAGGAAAGTATTCTTTCTTCTTAGGGAGGGTTTAGAAGTGGCTCAATTTCCATAAAATGTGCCGGTAGCCTGGAGTTCGATCGGTGATATAATCTGTTTACTTTGTGTCTTGGGGAAAATGCTCGAAGAAGCTGAATAATTATGCCTGGACGTCCTACATCGTCTCGGAATGAAACAATACCAGTGTTTTGCTATCTGAGAGGGTTTATTCACCGTGGTTTTGGCGATTTGCGACCAGGTATGTGCATGTTTTTGTAGTTCGTGACCTCCAGTTCCTGGAAATCGTAGCGCTATTTAGCGCTTAGCAGGGGTTGAATTCCGGGTCATAGAACTTCGCGATTTTGATTGCCACAAAATTTTATTTGATAAATTGAAAGCAGAAACATTGCTTTTCCTCGCCAATATTTCAAAGTTCGACAATTCCAGATATCATCGGAGATATAAGCCCCCGGTTTGGGCCTTAGGAAAAAACGAAAAAATGTTTAAAAATCGCTAAAATATTTATCTTTCATCAGAAAGAGTTTTAAAACCACTCTATCGAAAGCTTGTTATCTTATCTACAAGGATATGAACCGATTGTTTGGCGTGCTGATCAATTTAGAAGAGTTTTTGGCCATATTTCGAAGTAGGTGAAAAATGCGAAAAAATCGATAATTAATTCGATGAATTGGCTTTCTTCTTCGCTCCCGCTCTGTATTTATCAGATCGATCTGAAAGTTGGACAGCATGAATAGTTCATTATGACCTAACTTCTGACCAAATTTGAGCGATTTTGAATTTTTGCATTCTGCATGAGGAGCTTTAGGTCGCTCGTATGACGTCACATTTAATGAGCATATCTTTCATTGAGATCTGTCAACAACACACTAAGCGGGAAGTACGAATCAGCAGAGGTGTTGCCTACTGCCCCGCATCTGTCAGTAAAAGCCGGGATAGTATTGCAGAATCTATGAATTTGCATATTTCGATCAGTAAATAAATGGCGGGATAGTGGCGGCAGTTCTCTAGTCCACGAGGTTCACTCCAATGTTACTACCGATACTACGTACAACAGGCGGTATTGGCTCGTGTAAAACATTTCATTGTAACAATGTGTGGTACGGTAAGGTTGCTATTCCCAAGTAAGTATTCCAGTGACTCAAAACTGCCTTCCTACCATAATAGACAGAGCATAGTGGCGGGAAAGCTAAGGACGTATCTTTGACATGAGAGAAATGATGAATGCTTGTCGGTTTTCGCTTTTCTTTCGACTTCTGTATCTAACGTAGAACCGGGGAATTGTTACGACTTTCTGCGCTGAGATATCAAAAGTAAATATGCAATGGTGTCGCTTCAAACTGGGGCATTAACTTGCCTGACTTTAGCGCTTATCGAAGCCTATCAAAGGAAATGATTTAAAAGTATAACAAAGAATGCAATAGTGTCGCTTCATACTGGGGCATTAACTTGCCTGTATGCCTATTTCAGATGCTCTATTTTGGTCGCGACTTTTGCGCTAACATATCAAAGTAATGCTTTAGAAGTTTATGCGAAAATGCAACTATAGTGTCGCTTCATACTGGGGCATTAACTTGCCTGTATGCCTATTTCAGATGCTATATTTTGGTCAAGACTGTTGCGCTAACATATAAATGTAATGCTAGTTAAACGTTTATGCAAAAAATGTAATTATAGTGTCGCTTCATACTGGGGCATTAACTTGCCTGTATGCCAATTTCAGATGCTTTATTGTGGTAAGACTTTTGCGCTAACATACCAAAGTAATACTTTAAAAGTTTATGCAAAAATGCAATTATAGTGTCGCTTCATACTGGGGCATTAACTTGCCTGTATGCTTATTTCAGATGCTATATTTTGGTCACGACTTTTGCGCTAACATATCAAAGTAATGCTTTAGAAGTTTATGCGAAAATGCAACTATAGTGTCGCTTCATACTGGGGCATTAACTTGCCTGTATGCCTATTTCAGATGCTATAATTTGTTCAAGACTGTTGCGCTAACATATCAAAGTAATGCTAGTTAAACGTTTATGCAAAAAATGCAATTATAGTGTCGCTTCATACTGGGGCATTAACTTGCCTGTATGCCTATTTTAGATGCTATATTTTGGTCGCGACTTTTGCGCTAACATATCAAAGTAATGCTTTAGAAGTTTATGCGAAAATGCAACTATAGTGTCGCTTCATACTGGGGCATTAACTTGCCTGTATGCCTATTTCAGATGCTATAATTTGTTCAAGACTGTTGCGCTCTAACATATCAAAGTAATGCTAGTTAAACGTTTATGCAAAAAATGCAATTATAGTGTCGCTTCATACTGGGGCATTAACTTGCCTGTATGCCTATTTCAGATGCTATATTTTGGTCGCGACTTTTGCGCTAACATATCAAAGTAATGCTTTAGAAGTTTATGCGAAAATGCAACTATAGTGTCGCTTCATACTGGGGCATTAACTTGCCTGTATGCCTATTTCAGATGCTATATTTTGGTCAAGACTGTTGCGCTAACATATAAAAGTAATGCTAGTTAAACGTTTATGCAAAAAATGTAATTATAGTGTCGCTTCATACTGGGGCATTAACTTGCCTGTATGCCTATTTCAGATGCTATATTTTGGTAAGACGTTTGCGCTGACATACCAAAGTAATACTTTAAAAGTTTATGCAAAAATGCAGTTATAGTGTCGCTTCATACTGGGGCATTAACTTGCCTGTATGCCTATTTCAGATGTTATATTTTGGTCACGACTTTTGCGCTGACATATCAAAGTAATGCTTTCAAAGTTTATGCAAAAATGCAATTATAGTGTCGCTTCATACTGGGGCATTAACTTGCCTGTATGCTTATTTCAGATGCTATATTTTGGTCACGACTTTTGCGCTAACAGTTAACATCGAAGTAATGCTTTCAAAGTTTATGGAAAAATGCAATTATAGTGTCGCTTCATACTGGGGCATTAACTTGCCTGTATGCTTATTTCAGATGCTATATTTTGGTCACGACTTTTGCGCTAACAGTGAATATCAAAGAAAAGCTTTAAAAGTTTATGCAAAAATGCAATTATAGTGTCGCTTCATACTGGGGCATTAACTTGCCTGTATGCCTATTTCAGATGCTATATTTTGGTCACGACTTTTGCGCTAACAGTCATATCAAAGTAATGCTTTAAAAGTTTCTGCAAAAATGCAATTATAGTGTCGCTTCATACTGGGGCATTAGCTTGCCTGTATGCCAATTTTAGATGCTATATTTTGGTCCAAACTTTTGCGCTGACATACCAAAGTAATAACTTGAAAACAAGATGTACATTAGGTTGATACGGCTTTTGCGCTGCGAAGTATGGCGATATATCAGTTAACACCCTCGACAGCTATCCTTTAATCCCCTTATACTATCCTTCAACAGTTTCTTTGTCTTGATACATTTGGTATCCTGTAGTTTGGTGCTCTGAGAGCACCAAAACAGTCGGGGGTCTCAGCATAAAGCTCCTCATGAAGCCAATAGGTGATATTTACAGACGGACGCTCTTAAGGTCTGGGAACGTGTTACTCATACCAAGTTCCTTTTCTGTAACTATTTTGCGAATGTAGTTATTTGCAAAAACTGCTTTTTGCCTTAAGAATCCGCGTATAAGCCCCCACCTCCTTTCAAGTCCGGCCTTAACACACTTGAGAAATGATTCTTGCTTTATAAAATGGAATGGAAGGTTACGTTTTGCAAAACTATTCCCTAGAGATACAAGGACGGTTTGCCTCATTATCATAGCATAAATTGGGACGGGACGAGAATTTTTTTCCGTAAGCACGTCGTTTTCCCTGACTGAGACCTTAAATATAAGTTATATATCGTTTTAAAGCTAAAATATTGTTCTATCTGATGAAGTTGTTCATTTAAGCAGAGTTTAGATTTTTTTATATTTAACGACCCCGAACTAAAAACTACCTTGTTTACTTGAAAAGCTCCAGACCATTAACGATTTGTTGCACAATTTCAAACTTTGTCGGATTTAGATCTTGGAGAAATGAACTGCGCAACCGTGTGAGCGATTTTTGATATTTTGTATATTTACAAAAATATTAGGTCGCAAAGTTGAAAGTCGCATTTTTTTTAACTTGCTGCCGCAAAATGTATCATAAAATAACTTTTTCAAGTAAAAAATAAATTTCCTCACACTGTTTTTTAGGTGTTGTCATCTTCTAACGGCACAGAAAAATTTGACGCCGATATCCTAAATCGTGCGAGGTCAGGAGCTTCGCGAAGGTGAAAATTTGACCTAAAATTTAAGTGCTAGAAAAAGCGTGTAAGTTCATTAAAAGAAAATGAGTGGCGGGCAATACAAACGAATGGGCTATTGAAACCAAGGAAAGTAGTTGACGCGTCATTTGGGGTTTTAGAATTATACTTTAGGACTCAATCAACTTAATTCCAGGTAAAAAGTGGTATTTTGGATTTTTAATTATTTACCCTTACCGAGACCTTAATCAATAAAAAATAATTCACACATCTCAATAATTTTAAAAAGGCTTCCCTTTTTCAAATGAATACTGGGAGGAAGAGTTCTGAACAGGTGAAATTTGTTTTAGGTGAAATGAAATATAAAAGTAGCAGAAGCAGACAAGATGAAACAAGGCACGTTATGTGAAAGGTGGATGGGAAGAGGCGGGAAGGGCAAGAAGAAGCATGTAGTTGCTAAAGATCTGATTCATGGTCATGATGATTTTGTTTAAGTGCCTATAGTCGCACAAAGTTGCCTATAGTCGCCCAATATTAATATTTTTTTTTTAAGTCGCGTCCCACAACCTTGGATTTTGCTTAAGTCCCCCATAGTCGATGTTAGCCGCCCAAAGAAACGGCGACTTTAGGGCCCGCAGTAGGCCTAGCAGGCCCAGCGATAGCTCGAGAAAATGGTACACCAATTTATTAATCAATCCCTAAAAAATATTTTGATTTGCCTTAGCCCGCTAGTCCATTTTATAAGCTTTTCCAACGATATATAGGATGACGTTTCACCCATTGGTTAAACTAAGGATGTGTATAATTATTTCCGAGGACTTGTGCGGAGGTTCTCAGTAACTTTAAATATTTTCTTTGCGCGTACGGTTCTGTGAAACTAATTCCGTACTACAAAAAGTGTTCATGTTCAAAAGTCCTTCCTGCTTCCTTTTGCAGCTGCTTCGGTTACCAGTTGTTTCGTAGCCTCCGCGTTTCCAGATTGAGCTATAAATAGTCGGGACATGGTCCATGTTTTTCACACACGGTCAGTGGCCTCACTTTCCTGCTCACAAGATTTGCCAATTGATCTCCAAACGTAGTAACAAACTCTTCGCACTGCAAGCAAACATATCAAAACAAGGTATTACTAAAAATAAGAGTCACCCAGCCAAATTTTGAAGATGAACGCCCAGCTGGAAATTGTCTATTGAATTCAGCTCCGGGGGTAAATTTTATAGCAAGCTCGTGATTTTTTAGCCCATCTGTGCCGGCAGATTTTTCTTGAATCGTCCAATTATCTCTTAATTGGATCGCGCGCGCACTGATTGGACTTGTACGCTAAAATTGCACAGTTTGGGTTAAAATGGCATAATTTCACAAAAAAATTGGTCGTATCTTTACAAGTGGTATATAATCTCATGTTCCCTTTCCGGTGCATCAGCTCAATTTTTTAAAGTTCCAACCTCGCGAATATTTGCTATTTTCGTTCATTGATCCCACATTAGCGTTGACTAAGATGTGTTCAGGGATTTTGGATATTCGATCTCCTCACAGGACAAAAAGCTAGCTTTAATGACCTGTCAGAACAACTTAAAGGTCACTTAAAGCGTGACATAATATTTAAGTGAAATTTAATATTCCCTTAAATATCGTAAATGTCATGTCAGTCTTTAAGTTGTATTTAAGTTGGTTTAAGAAATCTTTAAGTCTTTTAAGATCTTTACATTTTTTAAGTGTCGAATTAAATAAATGTAGGACATTAAGAATATTTAAAAGGTGTCTTAAATTTACTAAACCTTGAAGTCTGTCTTTAATGAATTTAAGTCACAATTAAAGTCTTCTTAAAGGCACGTTGCGCTGGTATTACATTTTCGTTGAACTATTTCCTTTAAGAACGTTTTAAGTTTAACTTAAATGTAGGAAAGGTTCGTGATTTTGGCTTTAAGCGTAATTAAGTCGTGATTAAAAATGCTACAGGTTATGCGTCACTGGGACTATTGCAGGTTACCCAAGAACAACTATACCAAAATAGATAATAAAATTACGCCTATTAATACGAAATTTGCCGCTCCTATGGCAAGCACAAGCAGTCGTCACTGTCATATTCGTGGCTATGACTACGTGCGTCACGCAATGCAAGTGCCTCATACATCGACCATTTCGGCTTCATGCAAATAATCGAGTGTTTTCAAAAGAAAAAGGAAACCTATTAATATAAAGAACGTAAGTGTTTGAAATAAAAGCTTGGCTTATACGCGTGCAGCATGAAATCTTTGCGTCGCGTGACGCACTTCTTCTAAAACCATCCAACCGCGTGAGACTGGAACGCATTTAGCATGACGTAGCTTTTTCGCGCTGCGGCTACTTATGCGACTCACTACGGGCACCGTGAAGAGAAAAAAGAACATCTGATGAAATACACACTGGATTTTGCCCATTTTATCCAAAACACCAGTCTCAGGAGAGAAATGGTAAGTATTTGTTTGAATATTTGTTAAAGTAGAACCGTAAATAACACATAAACGTTGGCACAGTCTGAGAATAATTTTGCGCCCCTCTAGGACCCCCACAATTTTAGAATTTTGTAACGGTCCACTACCAAAAGGCGCCAAAATCGATTTATTCCGCCGGAGGAGTGCAACTCGAACGTTTGTTTTTCGTCTGTGCGAGTGTTTGTAGCCTTCTATTGTATCCAATGTAATGGCAAACTTCAGTGACGAGCATGCTATTCTCCTGAGAGAATCAATTGGTTCCTCAGCGAAGGTGATCGAGGAAATACTGATCTGAGGAAACGAACCGGAGAAGCAAAAGGAAATGAACAAAGGACAGGAGAGTTCTTGGCGCCATTCTCTAGCGAACTCAATGAGCTGAAATCCACTGAGCAAAACGGGGGAGGTCGCCGCAGAAAGCGAGGCAGAAAATCGGCTCTAGTAAAGGTACCGCCAGCCTGCAGGGTATGTTTGAATGCTTTCCATGAAGCAAGACTTGTATGTATCATTCGCTTCTCCCTAATCGATCTTTATAGTCCGCCATCTTGATTCTTGGTAACTTGTAAAGGGCACTAAAAGGGCTCTAACCTGCAAAGGGCACTCTTCGCAGTTCGAAGAACCGTTTTGAAATCTCTTCTTTCAGCCTAGAAACTCAAATAATCTAGAATCAATAATTTTCTCTGCCTATTTTGTTAGGTAGTTTTGTTGCTTCTGTTTTTCATTAAACAAGGTGCCTTATTAGGCTATCAGCATTGCTTAGCAGTCAAACTGTTTCAGTTTTTGGCTGTAGATTGCGTGAGTGCTTCACTTGCTGGCAGTCGGCAGTGTGATACCTACTGTTTTACCTTGTAAAATGATACCCTGCAAGCAGTGTGGTTTCCTCCTCTCTTAGGCAGATGACATACAGTATGATTGACACAGCTAAATTTTCACTGTTTCCATCTTGCCTTCTCCCTTTCCCATTTCACCATCATTGAATAACATGCATAAATTTGGTTTCGCATGACCAGTAAAGTTCCACCAGCTTTTTGTTTGGTAATTTTGTTGCTTCTGAAAGTGCCTTAGGCTATCAACATTGCTTAGCAGTCAAACTGTTTCAGTTTTAGGCTGTAGATTGTGCAAGTGCTTCACTTGCTGGCAGTCGGCAGTCTGATACCTATAGTATGTTTGGCAATAGTACATGTACCTATAATTTTTGTGCAAAGATTTGTGGGAAGTTTCATTTGATATTCACACTCTTTGACAATAATGATCAAATCTACAAATAATGAGTGTACCTAATTTCTCCATTTTCCTTTTAAAAGTTTAGAAAGTGCATTCAGCTATTAACATTGCTTAGCAGCCAAGCTGTTTCAGTTTTAGGCTGTAGATTGCGCAAGTGCTTCACTTGCTGGCAATCGGCAGTGTGATAGCTAATTACAGTAAATACAGGTTTGCATGAATGTTTTCAATTTTGCTATTTGCAAGTATTTACCAAATGTAGATATGTATGTCATTTCTCCATTTTTTTTTTTTTAATGTACCTTGAGCTATCAAAAGTGCTCAGCAGTCAAGCTGTTTCAGTTTTTGGCTGTAGATTGCGTGAGTGCCCCACTTGCCGGCAATCAGCAGTGTGATAACTTATGATACATTCCCCTTGGTAAGTAATTTTGAATGGTGAGTACTGTATATTCTCTAATTTTTGCTGTCATACAGTGCAATCTGTCTGTGGATTGTTGCAATGTTAATACATTTTTGCTTAGGTGCCAAAACATGCATTTTAGTCACTGCTTTACAAAAAGTAATAGATAGATAGATAGATAAGTTTAATTACGCCTCTTGCAGTGCAAGCACTGAATTGCAGGCAGTGGTCTGCAAATACAATAGTAATACATTGATAATAAAGCACGAATACATACGAAATAATAAAGTTCACACTAAATTTGAGGCTATTGTATAGGAAATGTTATTAACAGTGCTTAGCAGTCAAACTGTTTCAGTTTTAGGCTTTAGATTGTGCGAGTGCCTCACTTGCTAGCAGTCAGCAGTGCGATAACATTCATATGATAAGTTATTTATGTTGGTTAGTTAACTTGTAAGGTAAGTCCAGGTATGGTATATTATTAAATTTGTATAGCCTGTGCAATGCAATCTACATGTACTATCTGAATTGTATAACCAGGCAGTGTTTTCCTAAATTTATACTGCTTTTCAAGTTATTCAAGCTTTTTCGATTTGAGTGTACAGTATATTTTCATTATCACAATACTAATTATGATTCCTGTAACTGATTTCTTTAAAGTGAAGATTCAGCAAATAACAGAGCACGTCGAGGCCAAGGTATATTATCATATACCAAATATGTATGATACAGGAACAAATTGAAGGTAATTTCATGTTGATTTTATATTGTGTGGTTCCAGAAAATATCCACCCCCCTGAAAGGGTGTTGAAACGTGATCTCCCCACCCCTCTGAAATCCCCCCCCCCCCTCATAATGAAGTATTTGTATGGAAAAGATCAGGAATTTCCAATCCCCTAATTTTTGGAACCACACATTGCATATTTCACAAAAGCTCATTTGACAGCTGTTTCTTTGGGGGAAAGTAAAATCTTATATTTGACACTACACACTTACTCTTATATACCAGCTGTCGAAGTACATTTCTTCACTGTTTCCTGCTGAGTTTAAACACTGTGAAGATAATGATATCTTCACACTTCCCAGTGAACGTAGCAATTAATAGCTTTCTAGTTTTAAAATGTTTCGTAAAATAATGTCGATTTGGTATTTCACTTATGTTTATATAATAAACAGAACATTACATGGCCATGTAATATCCTCTGTGTGTCATTATGTATGCAGTGAGTAGCTAATTAATTATGTGATTTGGAAGAGTACATAACATGCCCTTTTCTTGCTATTCTAAGAAAAAACATGTTTATAGGGCATCCAAAAGGTTTTTTTAGGGGCATCATAAAATTGACATTACTTTTAGAAAGTTCCCTTTTCTTCTGATAATTGAAGATGTGCTTTATACACAAGGATTGAGGAAATTTTCAAGAAGAATATTTTCTCAAAATTGATTAATTTTCTCATTAAAAAATCTCCTTCATACATTTCAGGTGTTTTGAAAGTGCCAAAAAGAGGAGAGATGGAAAGTATCAGGCACACAAGAAAAAATGCAGAAAGCACGGGAGAATAAGAGAGGTATGTATATCGGTATGTAGATCTCATGGTCAGTGATAAGCAACTTGGGAAGTATTATAATTGCTTTCTTTTCTTTTCTGCATTTTTCTTTAAATTTAAAATTAAATTACCATAAAAGAGCTTCAAATCCCCTGTATTATTTAATTGATTTATCTACATAATGCCAGTTTTTTTTTCTCGGAGTGAATTTTTTTTACTAGCTTAGTTTCCCTGATGAATAGAACATACAGAAATTTAGGAGGCAAAAATCTTTTATCTTTTGCTAAATTAACCTCATAAATAAATTTATTTGGGAAATTTAGAATAAGACAAAATATTTCTTTGTCTCCTAAATTTCCCTTGTTATTCTGTTCATCAGGGAAATTTTTATAGAATACTTGCAAAAGGTGTGCAGGGGTGGACCCTTGCTAACCATGAGTCAGAACACGTAGGCATCTTGGAGTGAAATTTTTGAAAGTTTGTGGGAACAAGTAAATTTGATTTCAATTGAAATCCATTTGGGATGCTTACTGTCTAATCATGCATGCTCAGAGCGTCTTGATGACATCACATAAGCCTGATTAATATTTTTACAACGTTTGGCATACCTTATATAAATTTTTGATAATTTCACTAGTTTATTGATCAAATGCTGCGGTATAACAAATCTGAGAATTGCTAAATGCAAATTTACAAAAAGTTACAAAGAAACTGTCTGAGAATTTCAGGGTGGCTGGTTGCAATGCTGGTAGACAGCTGAATCCACAGTTATACTACCATTTGCAAACACCAAGCATAAACCATTTTTCACTTTTTCTTTCTAGTTTGTAACTTGAATGAGTTTTCATAATTATTATGTAATGAACGTTGTACTTTCCTTATAACAACAGTGATCCATTCTTACTTTCAGAAACTGACAAGAAGAACCTTTATGCTGGAAAAAGTTGATTGGGCGGTAAGAGGCCCCAATGTGCTACCTTATAAAGGAATTGCAGTGGCAGAGCAATAAACTGAAAAGAAGGAAGGGCATTGTTGATGAGGCATTTGCCAAACAACAAACAAAGCGTGCCAGGTCACGCTTGTTGAAGCGTGTCAGGCGACCTGGTGTAGTATCTAACAGGACTTGCTCTGAAGGCTGCCCTAGTTGGGCAAGCCACAGTGCAGTTAATGAGCCGATAAATGCTACTGCTGACAACAATGACAGCCAAAATAACACAGGCAATAATTAAGTACTATTTAAAACATTAGCAGTAATGTTTTATCAGGCATAGAATCTCGAGCATGCAGAACATGCAGATAAAACACTTGCTGCGAGAGGCTTCTAAATATTATTTATACTCTGGGGACGGGCGGCATTTGGAAATTCTGAATAGGAGGGGGATTTTCAAAATCGGAATTCTGTCTGCATGGGGAGGGGGGGGGGGGGGGGGGGGGGGGGGTGGCTCTCTAAGCTGGAAGCTAGTTTAACGTCTCAGGAATTGACCCATGCAGATAACAAATAAACCCAATTTTATGAAATATACAGTTTTTGTTATCTGTGTTACGGATAATTTACACAAGTTGAGTTTTAAATTAATATCGCAAATTCGTCAGAGTTATTAGTCTGTTGTACTGTTTGGTACAAACGGATAAAAAATATATCGAATCCATGAATCAATGATTGCATCATTTTGTCATGTTCAGAGAGTAAAATGGAACGAATGGGCTCTTCCAAAAAACCATACCCCTTATCGAGGAACCTGGAAATTCCACCGGGTCGCTGTGTTTGACCCTGGAATTTCCACAGGGTCTGTGATTTTGACCCTGGAATTTTCACAGGGCCTTTCATTTTACCCTGGAATTTCCACAGTGGTTGCCTCAAATTTCCACAGGGGTTGTACAGGAGTCTGGAATTCCCACAGGCGTAGAGAAAGTTTTTACAATTTGGAGTTCCTCGATAGGGGGGTACATTTTGTTTGGAACAGCCCAATGTGTACAGAAAAATCATCCCACCGTCCCCAGAAAAACACATCCATGGACGGATGGCACAATCTTGAATTATAGTCAACACTCTTGTAAGCGGAAGCAGAGTGGTCTGGGGATGTGTAACTATAGAGTTTGACCGGGATCGAGGTAAAAGTTTAGAACTGTGTGTACAATGAAGTTCGAATAAGTCGCCAGAACGCGAGTCTCATTAATATGTTAAACGTGTTAAGGTTAAATGTCAATAAAAAAGTTGAGACTTGGCAAAATGTGTTTTTATTTGATGCTAAGTCAGTCTGTTCTTTCCGTGGGGTATTGAATCTCCCTAATGTTTTTTTTTTTTTGCTAACCCGGCGCCGAGGGAATGAAATGTCAAGGAAAAGCCCTTGCTAGCAGGGTAATTTTGGCTTTGTCAGTGAAACTCTTTTTCATAAGGGCTTACCTTTGCCCTATTTTTAATTGTACATCCATTTCTTGCTCTATAACTGTCTCAGAGGGACGTTAAAGAACCACGAGGACCGTCGGAAGTTGCCCAACCTCTGTGTCACAGAACTCACAATGCTAACACACACTCATGTCTATAAAGCTGGTTTCTATAGGATGCGCTTTGAGCCGCGAGGATAAGCGCCAGGGGCACCCAACGAGACAATACCGTAAAACAGCTCATAATACCATCACAAGTCGTTGCACAGCATACAAATGACTGTAAACCGGGTATTTTTAATCCCTACAAATTTTCTATCTGTTCGGATTTCATAGCTGAAAGTTTAGGGGTGCGAAAATTGTAGGGATTGAAATCAAGTCTTCCGAAAATCCTAGGGGAAAAACTCTATCCGAAAAATTTAGGTGACCTTTTTAACGGCAAAAATCCCCCCCAAAATAGTAACATTTCACCTTTTTGTGCAATTCGAAAAATCTAGGGGATCTTAGAATCTATATACGAAAGTTTAAAGCTTGAAATTCTGAAGCGAAAGTTTTAGCTCTCATTGCACCATCCGAACAGATATTTTACCGAAAATGGTCATTGGGTGCCCCTGAAGCGCTATATGAGCAGGGTTACTTCACTTTACTGTTTTTTTAAAACCTCTCCCCCTACGCCCATATTTCTTTTTTGTTTTACCCAGTTCCAGTTTATGAATTTCTGATATTTAGATAGTACTTAAAGGCTTCTTATTGCCATGTTTACTTCATCTTTAAGTGGAACTTAAAGACACTTAAAGTCGAATAGCCGGGTGATTTGGAGCTTTAAGTCCCCTTAAAGACTCCTTAAAGACTGTAAAACTAGGTTTACACTCATTACTGTTCCTTTAAATTTGCACTTAAAATCTTCTTTCACGCTATTTAAGTGCCAACCTTAAATTTTATAAATTGAACTTTAAGAAGTATTTAATGCATTAGTCTTAAATTTCCATAAAGCTTCCATTCCTAGCGTTAAGCAGTAACTTAAAGGCTAATTAAACAAATATTTACAAATTTTACGTTTTATCTTAAACATTACGTAAAACATTCTTTAAGTGACCTTTAAGCTACCTTAAAGGGAACTTAAATTCATTATTAGGCCCTGTGCCTGTTCATGTTATGATTATGTACAAACAAAATTGGCTCTAAAATTGGCTATTTTTAAATTTAGAAAATCCCCAACACGTTTTTATAAAACATATCTAAGCCCATGGTTAAAGAGCCAGTGTCAGCCACTCCTTTGTTATTGTTTTAGTTTGATGTTAGAAGACAAATTACGTGTAGAAATCTCTTAATAAACATCTAAAAACAAAGTTTCAGATTGGATTAACCTAATTCAGTCGAGAACATTGCTCTATATTCTCTAAATCAGTCGATGGAAATGAATGCTTTCTCCGACTTGGTATGTTGCTATGCTGTCAAAATGGCGGATGACGCAGGCTCTTTAAATGTTGTTAAACAACAAAAGCGTCGTGAATCCGCGAGGGCGGAGTTGAACTGATGCGTCGGAAAGGAAACTCCCTAAAACATATTTCTTAACAAATTGAACAAATAAGCTATTCATAGTCGAGGAGAAGAAATAAGCTTTATAATGAGGTATCACTTCTCAAGATGCGAAATTATAGCATTTAAACGGAAATTACCACGAAGGTAGTCCGTAACCTTAAAGGGAATCCCGGCTGATTTTTGATTTTAGGCTCAAAACAGCATTTAAGTGTCCTAGAGTCATGCTGATTGCTTTTAAATACTCAACCATGTTTGTGGTTCCGATGCGAAGTGTTTTGATTCTTGTTTTCGTTTCTTTGAGTTTCGCGGCCGCCGCCATCTTGCTTTGCCCGAACGGAATTCTGGGACTGTGACGTCATTATTGCGCAAGTCAGTACTTTCAACATGGCGGCTGCAAACGGAGTTTTGCCCTACAGTTTCGAGCCAGAATACGACGAAGACGAGGAGTTTTATGACGAAAACGGATCCAGTGACAGTACTGACCAAGAAAGTGACGAGGAAGAAATTATTAGCGTTGAGCATTTTTGCAAATGCAAGAAATGCAGTACTCAGACGTTGAATTCGGCAAAGGAATGTTTGTGTTGTAAAAACATTCCATCAGCAGTTCTACTTATGGGAGAGATAAATTGCATCACAGATCACTGCGATTTTCCAAACGTGTGCCTTTCTAGAGCGGTTCTGCGAACTTCACTCCTTCGCCTTAAACATTCCGTTCAAGGATTGAGTAATTTCAACAACCTGCCACGTATCTTGCCGAATGAGTAAGTTCTCTTGTAGGTCCGCATGTCTTAGTAATAATTAAATGCATCTTGTCACTTGATTGTTGTTTACCTGCCTTGTTTTGCAGCACATGTAGATGGCTAGCTTATACCCAATTTACGTATTGGATTCACAACAAATTGGGCCAAGGAGTAAGAAAGGTTGTGCCTGCCTGTGTCGTACAGCAGATAAGAGCTACTTTTCCCTCGGATGATGGTCTTTATGTGGGATTCAAATATTCAAATATCAGAAACATTCCAATGTCTTGATTGAAGATTTACCCTTCACTTTAAATGAACACAAAACCAATTGGACAGACACAGAGGTAAAGTGGAGAGGTTCACAGCCACTTGGCACACATTTGGAAAATTGTACTTTACTGTGTGATGTAATTAGTTCTGTTTCCCCATAAGATAGAGCTGCTGATGGAATATTTCTTGAGCAAAAAGAAAAATCCGCTCAGGTACTGCATTTTGCAAAATTCTGAACATCAGATATTTGTCACTCATCACTTACTTCGTCTGTATTTTTGCATGAGGTATTTTCTGAGCTCTTATCAGGGTATATCTTTGTCACTTCACAATTTCTATGATGATTTATTTCTATGAATAAAATATTTAATATCTCAGCTTTCCTATTCAAAGTTTTTTTGTGAAAGAATGGGTGTTTTTTAGGGGTAGAAACCCCCTGAAAGTTGAGCAAGAACATTTTTATCAGATTAGTTACTGCACTCGCTGTGGAAGTATCACAATTAGCAAGAAAACAAGCATACATCAACACTTTTACTATTTGGGTATTTTTTGAGGGTTTATTTTGATCAATAACGTGTTTCTTCAGGTCACGTTTTTTTACTGCTTGGTATTTTTAGGGTAGTTTTACCAATTTTCCAACAAGCATCTCTATCACTTTCACCCCTAAGAACGTTTTCTCAAGCAAAAGGCATTTTTGAATCGAATAATAGATCCAATAATATTCCAGGAATCAACTCATTATTGAGCTCTAGGATAATGCTTGAACGTCTTTGGCGCATCATGATGCAGTCTGGCCATTACTTTGAATTTTTATGATACCAAAATAATCAGAAAACATTCACAGCAACGTTTGAATTTGGTGCACCACTGGATTGAGTAAAGTTTTTAGTTTAATTGCTTGCCAATTTTGGCTTTAAATGTGCATCAGGGATGCTTTTTAGTTCTAATTACAAATGCAAACTACCATGGTAGTTTGCATTTGTAACAAGAACTGAAAAGGATTTCTGTCATCCCTGACCATGGTAGTTTGCATTTGTAACAAGAACTGAAAAGGATTTCTGTCATCCCTGATGCACAGTTATAGCACAGCCTAAACCTAAAATTGGCAAGCAATTAAACTAAAAAGTTTAATCAACCGAGTTATAACACAGCACTGGCTTTGTACAATACGAATTCTAAGAGTCACTGGCATTGTTATCTGTTTTAAGTTTCTTAAATCTGGAGAATTTTGTTCGTCGCTCTATCAGTTCATTCCTTGGGGGTCTTTCTTTTGGAGCTAGCACATGTCGCACTGTCTGGGGGGCCCTAACCCTTGGAGCTTGACCATCCATGTTCTTGTTATTCTTTCGGGGCTTGGCATTCTTTGCAACATCAAGAGTGTCAGTCATCATTTCTTGGAGGTAGCCATATGGTTTTTTTTTTCAACAAAGGCTCAGCATCGAAACGGTTGGTTACTTTGCTCCAGGCCATTCGATACCTCAGATCCCCTTTATCTGTGCCAGTCTGAATAACTGCCTGAAACAATATCAATGACAAATAATAACTAAAAAGAACCTTGTTTAACCAAGGATAACATGTACTCAAATCACCCTTAGCAGTCTATTTTGAAGGCTGCGTTCTGATTGATTGAGGTACTAGTAGGCTATATTTGAAAGCCAGAAAATGGCAAATCACAAGACCAGAAAGCGGTTTTGGTTATGCAACTTGATTTACTAATGATTGTACTAAAAAATTACACCATTCCCCCTCATGGCCTCTGAGTCAATAGGCCATTCCGCCTCACTGGCTATTGACGCAGAGCCCATTCAGACATGAGTAATAATAAATATCATAGGTTGGTGTGTGATAGCACAATAATACAAAGATCAAACAGCAAATTACAGATTAATTCTTAAAAAAAAAATTCATATAGCTTATATCTGATGATACTTAGAAAGTGTGGTTTAGAAAGTGTGGTTCCAGAAAATACCCCCCCCCCCCCCCCTACTTAGAAAGTGTGGTTTAGAAAGTGTGGTTCCAGAAAATACCCCCCCCCCCCCCCATGGAAGGGATTGGAAATTCCAGTGGGTTGGGGGGTCAATTTACCTTAGGGGGTTGCAGATATTTTCTGGAACCACACATTGCAAAGTGAACAGTCAATAGCTAGGGTTTGTTTATGGTTTCAGTCTAGTATGTCCTATACCTCTCAAGTACAATTTTTGATGTCCAGGTTTTTAAAAACTTACTTGGTCTCTCGATGTGTGGAAATTGTGGTCCAATGCTGCAAGCTTACTGCCTTCACACATGACATTGTGTGTGAAGTGTATGCGTTCAGGTAGGTATTTAGGTACAGGCTATGGTATGTCTCAAGTGCGGAAGTATGAACAGCATCAGTCAGGTGGGGGAGGGTTTTCAGAAGACTGGTATTGTGGATTATTTTGTAAATTTCATTGTGTGCCGGGGATCCAGGCTGCAGCCATTTCTTCCGTCTTGTCTCATCAGGAGCCAAATCACCATGAGCACAGGACAGGAACTTCTTGTTCTGGCAAAATGAGTGCCGATTCACAACATGTTCGGTTATTGAGGTCCACATCTCCGTTAATAGTTCCGCATCACCATTGCAGTTTTCTATACACCACCAGTAGTGGTTAGTGATTGATGGCACCCATTCTGCGATTTTACTGCACCTTTTTTTTAGCTGAAGCATTCAGTTTTTTAGTAGTGTTCTTGCAAGTGTGCCAAGGGTCTATGTGGTGTTTTTTGTCCTTTTGTTCCTCCCTCATATACTTCTTAATCTGGGGATGGGAATCAGTAGAAATACCACTGACATCAACTCCTTTGTTCTCTATTCTTGTTAATGTTTCTATGAATCCTTTTTTCTCCATTGCACTAGAATTTTTCACCTGGCACACTGACACCACTTCAAAGTCAACTATTCTATTGCTCTCAACTTCCATCATTGTATATGTGCCATATTTTGCGCAATATCCTGGTGAATCACATCTACCATCACCAGCAAGAGTGACTGGTTCACCTCTGTCCTTAAGTTCTTCGATAACTTTTTTTTGTTCCCTCTCCCAGTGTTTATTGATTACAGGAAAAACAAACTCCTCTCTAAGTTTGTAATATGTATCCTCTTTTATCGATTTCAAATTTATAGTGTCAGCAAATTGCAAAAATTTGTTAAATTCGATCCCACTGAAATATATCCCGGCTGTCATTGCAAGATTGCCCTCACCACATTTGGAAGAGATGGCTGTGAGCTCCAACAAAAATCGCAACCATTAAGACAGGTAATGTTCACTGAAAACTGGGATCCTTCATTTTCCGTCTCAGTCAAATCATCTCTGATCACCGGGGCACCACACTGAGGGCAAAATTTTAACAATTGCTTGAGGTTTTGTTCATACACCAGCAGTATTCGGTTATTGGTTGAGTTTTCTGTTCTGCTACATGAAGCTGAAGACTGCGATGACTGCGATGATTGTGAGGAAGGCAGATAATCATCTTCAGACATGGACTCCTCTGAAAGCTCAATACATTTCTCCACATAAGGGATTTCCTTGCAATTCAAAGACTGCAGAGGCTCATCCCCTTGCAATAAAGTACAATGGGCTCTGTCTGGTAATCAGATTCGTCATCATCAGATTCCTCTTTAGAGTCTGATGAGTCTGACTCTGAGGAGGGTTCGCTTTCAGTTTCACATATTCTTTGACTAAAGTAAGCATGTTCTGTTATGATGTGGCTGGAAACATCTAGTGGAAATTGCATGGAGGCATCTGTGGTGCTTGGTAAATTTGCAGGAACTTCAGCTGGTAAGTTGACACTGGGACTAGCGAGTGCTTCAATCACCTATGAATAGAGATAAAACATGTGAAAAATAGTGTCTTTCTGTTAATGAGTCAATAAACCATATTGTGCATCTGACTCAAACAAGAATATTTTGCTTCAATTAAATTCAATGTAGGTTTTTATTTCTTTGTTTTCTAAAAAATGTGTACTAGCCTCAAAATAACGGCTAAGTTCATTTTCATAGATAATTAGATCCCTTGAAATCTGACAACCACAGTATGACCCCAGGCAAAGCTGCAATAATTAAACATAATTTTGTGTTCACTTTACCATGTTTTCATTCTCCATTAAATCAGCAGGCGGTCTTGATCCAGCTTGATTTTGTTGGGTATCACTGGCGACAGCTGCAGCAGCCTTGTTTTCTTCGACTCCCACAGTCACAGACCTAAGTGCTGCTTGAATTGTCTGCAAATAAAAATGTAAAAAGACATATAAATTAAGATTAAGCAAAATCAGTTTGGGACGAATTTTTATGTAAGGGAAATCTTACCTCTTTGTATTGTCTTTCTTCGGCCCTCCTTTCACTTCCTTCTCGTACTTTGCATGCTTTCTCCTCTTTATGAGGCAGCCGATTCGGTACAGCATCCTCCTTAAGCATTCTTCTTCGTTTTGGAGCCCCTGGAAAGCTGTTCTGTAGTTCAACTGATTCATCGAAGCAGTCTTCTGAGAAATGCTTTGAACAAACAAACACGTTTTCGGGGAGGTTTTGGTCGGGTCGTCCGATTTTCTGCAGCCATAGTCGTCTTGTTGTTGTGTTAGATGGAAGTTTAAAATAGCTAACATTTTCTTTTTTCTTTGTGTTCTTTTTTGATTGATTACTACACCCAACAATGACACAGTGAACCATTTTGATTTTCGCAAAAAACGGTGCAAAACTCGACGGGACGACACCCCGGCGCAGCGCAACAATTACGTCACACATCCCGACATGCTCCGCGCTTAAACAAAATGGCGGCGGCCGCGAAATTCGAACTGAAAAGTAGCTTCAGAAACATGCGCTACAGCTAGAGCGCAAAAGTCGTTTTCGTCTCAGAAATCACTCCGGATGATTGATTTATGTTGTAAGTTTCTTGTCAGGTATTAAGTGGAAATTAGCCGGGATTCCCTTTAAGAAAATATTGAATAACAAAATTCAGAAGGCCAAAATTGTACCAAGCCGAACCTTAATCGGGCAGAATGGAGTCCTATTTTCCTCCGATATGCTCCGCATTATGGTCTTTTTTTTGAAAACGTATTTCGACACTAACAAGTCAGCGGTCACTTTTCGACGTCAATTAAATGCAAATGAGGACGGTATATAGCCCAAAGCGCGCTTCATAATACCCAGTTCTTGCCTTTTTGCATATAAGGCCCTTCATCACACTTAGTTCACGTACACCGTTTAGCGAGCCTCTGGCTCCTAGGTGTTGTTACGTGGGTAAATGAACTTTTAACGTAATCGTTATTATTATTATCTATATTATAATTTTTTAATCCGTTTGAAAAGGCTCCGAGGTGGAACGTCTGTCGAGCTAACTCCACCGTGGATGTGATACATACCACTCACAGGGGTGCAAGCTGGTTTTATTTTTTTGAAATCAATGCGAGGAGAGAAGCTGCCATTCAAGCATTTTCTTTAGCGGGGAGACGCTCCGCCATGTTTGGCGTTGCTTTACAAAGAAAGCTAAATTTTCCGTGAATGAAAGCTTGAAAGTTAGACCATTTCATTTAACGGCAGCCATCCATTTCAGCTAAATCAGTTTTATTTTTACAATATGTAGCTGAAACCCGGGCAATTTTTTGTTTTAGGCTTTGTTTGGCAAAAAAGTGATCTCGCCGAGCTCCGTGCTCTTTCGCATGGACGTGATTGGGAAGCCATTAAAGTGCGCGCGCCAAGGCTAAACTCCGAGCTGAGTCGCTTGCTGCTGAAAACTAAAGTCGTTTTGGGTTGTCAGATCGTTAAATGTTTTTAAATCAACAACAATCAGTACCTCAAAACACTATAAGGGGCGATTTCAAAAGTAAATGGGCTTTGCTTGAAGTACATCCGTGGCAGTGTATGTTAAAAGAAAATATTAAGAAAGTCAAAAGATTCACTTTGAAATATTATAAAATTCACTGTCTTTGTAAAAAGCTTTCTGGAAATACATCCAAACTACATTCTAAAAGTTTTATCATGGGTATTTGCGTCCAAACATCACCATGTAGTTTTCCTTGGACAAAAAAAACTGTGTGAGTATTTTCAAGTGCGTGCGCCAATAAGAAAAACAACAAACTGAAGTCGCTGTTTTGGGGTTTTCAGTAAAAATCGTTAACAGTCTGTTTTGCCATCCACTCGAACACTCTTCAAAGACAGCATGAGTGAATTTATTCACGGGCAATCAAATAGTTATTATTACTATTATTACTATTATTATTATTATTACTATTATTACTATTATTACTATTATTTCTATTATTACTATTATTACTATTATTACTATTATTACTATTATTACTATGTGAAACTTATGGTTGTCTTAAAGCCTAAATACAGAAAGGGGCGATAAACGTAATCCAGACTGTTTATCATCAGAATAAACCTGTTTAATATATAAATCATCTTCAGGGACTTAGAACTAACGTATGCCAACCAGAGAAAACTCACCTGGATTTAAAAAAAAAAATCCAGGCTGAGTGGGATTCGAACCCACGACCTTCGGGTATCTAGACCGCCGCTCTACCAACTAAGCTATCAGCCCGTTGGGATTGGTGTGTGGATCGAATCCATATCAATGTCAGTCTTAGGCAGGATATTCCTACCATGTAAACTGACTACTGAGAAACTCAGAGCGAAGATTTCTGGTTTCGATTCAATATAATATAGATTTAGCCACTGGCTAAAAGCGGAGCTCCCGGTTACATATTTTTCTGTGTGAAAAAGCAAAAACAGGTTGCCATTGTACATAGGTTTGTTACATTATGAAACCTGTCTCTTGATATGTATACAGTGCTTTCTTTGGTTCCTGCTACACTGTCACAAGCTTGGCCTGGTGAAGTAAGGTAAAAAAAAACCTCAGAAAGAAAAAGGCGAGCTTTTGCGTTGGGTTTCAGGGGACAGAGAAGCCTAAGAGAAACCTGAAGTACAGGCAATAATATTCAAATACAAAGGAAAATTGCAAAATTTATAGATGATAGTGCTCTCTCTCCTAAAACACATTATGTTGAAGAGTTTGTAAAATGGGAACACATGCTTTTTTATTTAAATTTATTTGGGTTTAAAGTCTATATACATTTTGTATACGATTCCAAATATGTTTGTCTGTCTGTCTTCCCCCCTTCGCCCACTACATTTCCATACACAGTCTCTAATCAGCCCCCTCACTTATGTTCTGCCGCCCATGTACTACAGTCATTATGTTAATATTATTTTTGCCTTATGCCATGGATGGCCTGTCCAAGACCGATCTCTGGCTGCTGTCACCGAAATTGAAAGAGAATTGGTAACCAATAAGTCTGATGAATGACTTTAACACAGATCTTCTTTTCCAGTCTAAAAAGCGTATAGCGATATGGATATTATTATACATTTTAGTAATGGAACATAGTCCATTATCTTTGTAAAAGCCATAAAAAAGAATAACATTCAGTCTTTCAGATTCACCACTTTAAAAAGAGTATATTGAAAATAGGTTGATTTTTTATCACTCCCTCTTTCCACTGTTTGATTGCCTGGGAGGACTCTTTCATCCCAACATATGGCAATGGAAGCATTAGTTTCAGACACATTTGTACTTATGCTATGGTAAGAACTTTATTTAGTATTTTAGGAATTAGTTGCTTCCGATAGATTAAATAATATGCTTAGAAATGTTTTATGTTGATAGTGTTGGCCAGCAGGCACTAATTCAAGGATTTCTGGTGCATTAACGGAAGGGGGTTGAAAAAGTGACACACCCCTCTGGATTTTCCAAAGGAAAATAGCTGAGTATTTGCATAAAAAACAACAACAGGTAAATTGACCCCCAACCACTCTAGAATTCCAAGCCCTCATGCGATGAATACTTTCTGGAACCACACAATTTATGTATTTGCCTTACAGTCAGTACTGAGGATATTCCACTGGGTGTGATGACTGCAGGAATTAGCAAATCCTCACAAGATGACTTTGAAAAAAAATTACATGAAGCTAGTCACAGATACAATGATTGTTAGGTTCACTTTTTCATTTTTATGACTGGTGAATTATCTGTGAATTAGGGACGGACCTTTTGATACTTTATGGGGGGGGGGGGGGGGGGGGGGGTGGCTGATTCCCCAAAAAAATATCGAGCAAGCCTCTGACCTAGAAAAAAATAACGCGCAAGCAAAGCTGGTGCAGAAAAAAATCGAGCAAGCTCACTCTAAAACTCTCTCCTGATTTCTGTTTTCAGGGAACCTGATGCCTTTGTAAACATAGTGTTTTTTGGTCGGCTCGCGCTACGCGCTCGCCACCTACAACACTAAATAACTTTACTAGCTTTGCGCGCATAAAAAAGCAGATGTAGTGGTGCAGCATTAACAAACTAAAACATCTTACTGGGCTATGATGTTTTTTTCAATGACTCCATTTCTTCAGCGTGATTTTCGTCTCCCAGAAATAAGAATTTCATTCACCTCGTAGTTTGATTTTCAAAATCGCGGCGCGCTTCGCGCGCATCGAGAAACATAAAGCAAGCTGCTCAGTTGGTCAGCCCTCGTTCGTAAATTCGTGGACCCGCCAATGCCTGAGGCATCTTGAATAGCCTTTGTTTAGTTAGGAGCAAAATGAAAGTTTACAAAGCATTATTACAGAATGCCTCGAAAGTACTCGTGCAATCTTTTGAAGTCTCTATAACTATTTTGAAATTCAACTTTTACCTCTGGAAATAGGAAAACTGCGGTGGTTTTTAGTAGGGGTAGGATATCTACCGACCAGTGCCGCAGATTTTTAACCAATTCCAAAACAAGACTCTGTGCTGATACACCAAAGAGCACCGATAAGAAAGAGAATCCTGAAACCGAACATCTTCATAGTAGCGAAAATCCGTAATCCGGTGACCAAAAACCAGAACTGATCCGGTTGGCTATAAGCATACCAATTTCGCAAAATGCTATCATAACAGGAGATCTTGAAATCGTAATTCATTGAAGGGATCAATTGTCGTTTTGACGGCGAAATCATTTAAGTGATATCTCAAACCAAAAAAATTAAAGAAATATCCAGAAAAAAAAATCGAGCACAGTCACGTTCTAGGGAAAAAAATTCGAGCAGCAAGACTGGACGCGAAAAAAATATCGAGCAAAAAATAATTAGCCACTCCCCCCATCAAATATCAAATGGTCCGTCCCTTATCCGAGGTTTTTATTGAACTTGAAAGGCCAAATATCATGAGGGAGATTATAGCGGAGCTCCTTAGCGGCCGAAGGCCGCAGAGCGGAGCACCATAGGTATCGCAGGAAGAATACAATAGCTAAGTAGAACTCAGGTATACGATCGACTTCATTTTTCATGGTTCGGCGGTATCCCATTTGGGTATCGCGGGCGCGTCCGTGCGTGTCGGTCTGCGTGCCCCACCACAGGTAAACCACAAGACCCTTTTCCGTTTATTATCATATCTCAGGAAGGGATGAAGCACAGGCAACCAAACTTGGGTATGGGGAGGGTCGGGGACGGGAAAGTTGCGTTAGTTGCAAGGGGGGTGCAACTACATGGTCACGTGGTATGACGTCATCCATGACGTCATCATAGGAGAAAAAGAATATATCTCGGGAAGGGATGAACCTCAGACAACCAAACTCGGGTGTAGTTGTGTTAGTGGCAAGGGGGTGCAACTGCTTGGTCACGTGGTATGACGTCATCGATGACGTCATCAAAGGAGAAAGATAATATATCTCGGGAAGGGATGAACTTCAGACAACCAAACTTGGGTGAAGTTGTCTTAGTGGCAAGAGGGTTGCAACTACATGGTCACGTGGTATGACGTCATCAATGACGTCATCATAGGAGAAAAAGAATGAATCTCGGGTAGGGATGAACTTCAGACAACCAAACTTGGGCGAAGTTGTCTTAGTGGCAACAGGAAGTTAAAACTACATGGTCACGTGGTATGACGTCATCGATGACGTCATCATATGAGAAAAAGAATATATCTCGGGAAGGGATGAACTTCAGACAACCAAACTTGGGTGAAGTTGTCTGAGTGGCAAGGGGGGTGCAACTGTCTGGTCAAGTGGTATGACGTCATCGATGACGTCATCAAACGAGAAAAGAATAATATCTCGGGAAGGGACGAACCTCAGACAACCAAACTTGGGTGAAGTTGTCTTAGTGGCAAGGGGGTTGCAACTACATGGTCACGTGGTATGATGTCATCGATGACGTCATCATAGGAGAAAAATAATATATCTCGGGAAGAGATGAACTTCAGACAACCAAACTTGGGTGAAGTTGTCTTAGTGGCAAGGGGGGTGCAACTGTCTGGTCACGTGGTATGACGTCATCGATGACGTCATCAAACGAGAAAAGCATAATATCTCGGGAAAGGATGAACCTCAGACAACCAAACTTGGGTGAAGTTGTCTTAGTGGCAAGGGGGTTGCAACTACATGGTCACGTGGTATGACGTCATCGATGACGTCATCATAGGAGAAAAATAATATATCTCGGGAAGAGATGAACTTCAGACAACCAAACTTGGGTGAAGTTGTCTTAGTGGCAAGGGGGTTGCAACTACATGGTCACGTGGTATGACGTCATTGATGACGTCATCATAGGAGAAAAATAATATATCTCGGGAAGGGATGAACTTCAGACAACCAAACTTGGGTGAAGTTGTCTTAGTGGCAAGGGGGTTGCAACTACATGGTCACGTGGTATGACGTCATCGATGACGTCATCATAGGAGAAAAATAATATATCTCGGGAAGAGATGAACTTCAGACAACCAAACTTGGGCGAAGTTGTGTTAGTGACAAGGGGGTGCAACTGCATGGTCACATGGCATGACGTCATCGATGACGTCATCATAGGAGAAAAAATAATATATCTCGGGAAGGGATGAACTTCAGACAACCAAACTTGGGTGAAGTTGTCTTAGTGGCAAGGGGGTGCAACTGCGTGGTCACGTGGTATGACGGTGCAAGGCTATCTATGTACAATGGCTACTTTTTGTCTCATTAACACAAAAAAATATGTAACCGGGAGCTCCGCTTTTAGCCAGTGGCTAAATCTATATATTATTTTGTTCTAAGAAAACATGCTATTTTGAAGTCCGTTATTTGTTTCTTTTCCTGATTCCCCTTCAACTGTGAATGATGCACTTTGTGGTTTTATAAGGCTGCATTCATTATGTATACTACAGGGGGGGGAGAGGATTTTTTGGGGGGATCTCAAAATTTAGGAACTGGAAAAGGGGGGATGTCAAGTTTTTTTCATAACATGAAGGGGGATGCATGTTTTTGTTGAGATATATATTTAAGACAAGGTGCAGTTTGATAGTATGAAGGAAGGCTCAATTGACACCGAGTTTGAACCTCCTGAAGAAATATCACTTGCACTACTATTCTCGTGTATTTACCCTCTTTCAACTGATATGTTGAAAAAAGCTGTGCGCTTCGCGCGCATAAACATGCATAAAGAATGATAAACTTAAAAAATTCATATAAATTGAAATATATAGATAGATAATATATAGATTTAGCCACTGGCTAAAAGCGGAGCTCCCGGTTACATATTTTTCTGTGTTAATGAAACAAAAACAAGGTAGATAGCTTGTCACAGTATGCTTTACAAGAAAAATGTCTCTTGATATGTATACAGTGTCTTCTTTGGTATGTTGCTACACTGGCACAATAAAGCTTGGCCTGTCGTCAAGTAGGGTAAAGAAACTTCCTTCAGAAAAAAATAGCATACTTAACCCCTCCCAATGGAATAATTCTAACAAAGAACAAAAGTGCAATAAGCAGAAAAGTAATTATTTGCCATGAGTTTTAAAATATGTTATTCTAGAAAATGCCAATACCCTACCCCTTTCTTATACCTCTAGCCTGAAAACCCTACCCCTTTCGGGCCGAGCATCCCCATACAATCCAATATATGGTATACCATGAATGAGAATGAGCTTTCCACTCATACAGCTGCACCTTCCTTTTTAATTTATTAAGAATTCCACTGAATGGTAAGGGGAGTGGGCCTAGAAGCTCAGAAGGGAGAGGCATCCACTTTTGAACATATTTCTTGTTTTCCCCCACCCCCCACATTGCCATATATAATGTCTATCAGCCCCCTCACTTATGTTCTGCCTCCCATGTATTACAGCCATTATGTTAATATTATTTTTGCCTTATGCCATGGATGGCCTGTCCAAGAGCGATCTCTGGCTGCTGCTTTGTCACTGAAATTGAAAGAGAATAGGAACCCATTAATATATAGATTTAGCCACTGGCTAAAAGCGGAGCTCCCGGTTACATATTTTTACTGTGTTAATTTGACAAAAAGGTTGCCATTGAACAAAGATCGCCTGTCACCGTCATACCCCGTGACTAAGCACTTGCAACCCCCTCGCCAGTTAGATAATTTCACTCAAGTTTGGCCGCCTGCCTGATGTTCATCCCTTCAGGAGATATCTTCTTTTCCTCCTGCAATGACGTCATACCACGTGACCACACAGTTGCACCCCCTTAACCCTTAGATAACTTCACCCAAGTTTGGTTGTCTGAGGCTCATCCCTTCCCGAGATATATTCTTTTCCTTCTTCGATGACGTAATCGATGACGTCATACCACGTGACCACGCATTTGCACCCCCTTGTCACTTAGACAACTTCTCCCAAGGGTGGTTGTCTGAGGCTCATCCCTTCCCGATATATTTTCTTTTTCTCCTATGATGACGTCATCGATGACGTAATACCACGTGACCATGCATTTGCACCCCCTTGCAACTTAGACAACTTCACCCAAGTTTGGTTGTCTGAGGATCATCCCTTCCGGAGATATATTCTTTTTCTGCTATGATGACGTCATCGATGACGTAATACCACGTGACCATGCATTTGCACCCCCTTACAACTTAGACATTTACCCAAGTTTGGTTGTCTGAGGTTCATCCCTTCCGGAGATATATTCTTTTTCTGCTATGATGACGTCATCGATGACGACTTTGAGCTACTGTATTCTTCCTGCGATACCTATGGTGCTCCGCTCTGCGGCCTTCGGCCGCTTAGGAGCTCCGCTAAAAAATGTTGAAACTGTATAACAAAGATCTTTTTTCCTGTCTATTTACCAAATGAAAGCATATAGCCATGGATATTATTATACATTTTAGTAACGGAACATACTGGAGTACCATTATCTTTGTAAAAGCCATAAAAATAATGAAAACATTAAATCAAGGATGAATAACATTCAAACTTTCAGATTCACCACTTTAAAAGGACTGTATTGATTGAAGCAAGGTTGATTTTTTAACACTCCATAATCACAATGTCTCTGTTTGATTGTCCAGGGGGCACACAGGGCACACACACAGAAGCATCGTTTTGACACACTTATGCTATGGTAGTATTTTATGTAGTATTTTATGATATGGTAGTATTTTAGAAATTATTTGCTTCCAATCGATTTAAAATATGCTTAGGAATGTTTTATGTGGATAAGTGTCCAGCAGGCACTAATTCAAGGATTTATGGTGCATTAACAGTGTCAGGGCCGTAGCGCTTACCGGGGCCGGGGGACCCCCAGTTTTTCCCAAACAACCCTTAAAACTCCCAATTTTGCACCCTGCATTTCAAAGTTCTCCCAAACATGCGGCAAATTCACATTCAGGCAAAAGAGTTTAAACTTTCTTTAAAAACTGCTTTGAGGTTTTTTATGTTGTGCCCCCCCCCCCCACCCCCCCCCCAGTTTTTGGAGGCTTGCTACGGCCTGAGTGTTATGTGTGGTTCCCTCTCTCCCTCACTCCACAAAAGTGTGTTGAAAAGTGACACACCCCTCTGGAATATCAAAAGAAAAATAGCTGAGTATTTGTATATAAAAAAGCAGGTAAATTGGCCCGCAACCACTCTAGAATTTCCAAGCCCTTGCTTGAATACTTTCTGGAACCATAACGAAGGGGGTACCTTGATATAATAGTGATGTGGAGGTCTGACATTTTTTGGGGGGTATGAAATTTGTAGTAGAAGGAATTTTTTGGGTTTAAAATTCTACCAGGTATTTGGGGGGTGGGGGGTGGGGGTTGATCGAAAGCTAAAGCTATTTCGGGAAACATAAGCAGCTCACAGCATCATGTGTATGCTGGTATTAAATGGCCTTTTTAGACTAAGAAAGTTGGATAATAATAATAATAATAATAATAATATTTCTTATATAGCGCACACACATTTCTGTTCTGCGCGCTTTACAATGGTAGTAATAATGAAAATAATCGTTTAAATCATATAAAAACTGGGTATAAAATCTTACAATGCTAATGGAGAGAAAAATATATATATATATATATTACTAAAAATAATAAAAAGGGTAATAAAAGCTAAAATTATTACTAAAAATTATAAAAAGGGTAATAAAAGCTTAAATTATAAAAAAGAAACATTACACATTATACGCAATCTTAAAAAGATGAGTCTTTAAAACTTGTTTAAAACTGTTCACATTGGAGGAAGCCCTGATCTCAAAAGGAAGCGCGTTCCAAAGTCTCGGCGCTGCAACTGAAAAAGCCCGTCGCCCATAAGTAATTAGATTAAAATTAGGTTGCTTAAGACGTAAAAAATCTTTAGAAGACCGCAAGGCACGACCCGGTCGGTAAAAATCCAATAGTTGTTTAATATATGGTGGCCAAGTCATTTAGGGCCTTGTAGGTGATAAGGTTAATCTTAAAAATAATCCTCTGTTCTATAGGCAGCCAGTGCAGTTCCTTAAGAGTTTCCGTAATATGATCGAATTTTCTTTTGCATGAAACGATACGGGCAGCAGCATTCTGCACCGACTGCAACTTGGCGAGCTCTTTGTCAGGAATTCCAAAAAGAAGTGCATTACAATAGTCAAGCTGAGTACCAATAAAAGTATGGACTAGAGTTTCACAGGTGCTTCGACTAATGTATTTCCTGACTTTAGAGATATTACGGACGTGGTAGAATGCACCTTTCACAACATCATTAACATGCCGGGTTAAGGACATCGTGTTGTCAAAAATGACGCCAAGGTTACGAGCATGGGTCGCAGGATTTATAACGTCATTACCGACAGTAAGGGAAGGCGACGACGTTGGAGGACGGAAACGAGAGTGAATAAGTAAAATTATTTAGTTTTAGTTTGTTTATTGTCATCCAATGATTAATCTCAGCAACGCAGCATTCTAGGCGCTTCTTAGCAGAAGACAACTCTTGATCATTATTGCATGCGAAGGTCGTATATAGCTGGGAATCATCAGCATAAAAGTGAAAAGACAGGCCATGTTTCCGTACAATATCACCTAAGGGCGCAGTGTACAGGAGGTATAGGATAGGTCCTAAGACCGAACCCTGGGGTACACCGGAGCGGAGAGGGCAAGAGGATGAAGAAGTGCCATCAATTTGTACGAATTGTGATCTATCACTTAAGTATGATTCAAACCATGCTAAGGCGTTGCCCTTAATTCCAAATCTAGATGACAGTCTGTTTAATAGTATTGCATGGTCTACAGTATCAAACGCGGCTGAAAGATCTAAAAGAACGAGAAAAACGCAGCAATGACTGTCAATGGCTTTAATTATGTCATTCTGTACACGTATAAGAGCGGTTTCGCAGCTATGGTACAGCTTATATGCAGATTGCAATTCCTCATTGAGGCCATTTTTACAAAGAAACTCCCATAGTTGCACAGCTGCAACTTTCTCAATTGATCAAGGGATGGCTTCTTTAAGTTTGGGGATAGTGCAGCCTCTTTAAAGGGCTTGGGCATTACGGCACTTTCAAAAGAGAGGTTCACTACATTGATTATAACTGGTAAAAGTTCATCAAAACATAGATTAAGAAGGGCAGAGGGCAAAGGATCAAGACAGCATGATTTCTTTGAGATCTTTAATAATAATGGTTTCAGTTCGGGGATGGTGGTGGGAGCAAAGGCCATGAGTTCACATCCAGGGGAAGCATCATCATCAAGGAGACAGAGTGATGTAGAATCACTGGGCAAATCAGCAGAGTCAAGCTCCTGTCTAATAGCCGTGATCTTGTCAGAGAAAAAAATGCAAAATTTATTAACAAGATCAACAGTAGACTCACAGGAAGGGTAACGTTTCTCAGCTGTCAGGTTTAGCATACGGTCAATTGCAGAAAATAATACCTTATGATTATTTTTATTGTCAAATATTAAGTTTGAATAGAAATTTAATTTAGAAGATTTTATTAAGGACCTTACATGTGCACATTGTTCTTTAAATAATTGTTGGTGAATTGTGAGTTTGGATTTGCGCCAACGTTTCTCAAGCCTTCGTCGTTCACGTTTGGCTGCGGCGATCTCATCATTGTACCATGGTGCTGATGGACGCAATGTTATAAGGCGCTTCTTTAGAGGTGCGTGTTTGTCAATCAGACTCAGCAGATCAGTATGGTACTGTTCCGCCAGCGCCTCCATGTGAGTAGCGGGCGTTTGAAAGACTGATAGTGCCTTGAGTTCTTTGGAAAATAATTCCATGTCAATGCCACGAAGCTTGCGACTACACTTCAATACTTTCGGGGGAGCAGGTTAGCTATGGCAAGTTTGCAATGCACTGCATAATGATCCGAAAGGTCTGGATCTTTAACAGCACAATCAAGTACAGTATCCTCATTTGCTCTGGTAATGACTAAATCAAGTGTACCCTTTCGTTTGTGTGTAGGTTCATTGACATGTTGTGACAAATTGTATGAGTCTACTAGATCAAGGAATCTTGCAGCCAGGCGATCAGTTGATGGTTCGTTAACATGGAAATTGAAATCACCCATAACAAGAAGTCTGCCCGAAGACACAGAAAATGCTCAAGCAAATCATTAAATTCATCAAAAAATCCTGTAATTGTGAGGCGGTTGACTTTTGAGGGGGGTGGGCGATAGACGACAGCCACCCTAACAACTGCAGTTGGAGTGTGAAGTAGAAGCTCCAAGTGTTCAAAAGATGAGTACTTTTTAGATGTCAGCCGTTCAACCTTCAAGCATTTGTTATATAGAAAGCCAATACCGCCACCAGATCGACCAACCCTCGGTATATGTATGAACGCATAGCCACGAGGACTCAACTCATTAATCACACAGTTTGAACCACCGTCAGATTTTGTCCATGTCTCAGTAATATCCATATATCAACTGATGTTCAACTACATAGTCTTTTATAAAAAGCGCTTTCTTATTGATGGAGCGCGCATTGAGTAAGCACATTGAAAGAGGACATTGGTTGGTATCATGTACGGGCAACCGTTTGATGTTAATCAGGTTCGCGGGATTACATGTCCGTGAGCGAGGTACGGTTGGCTTGTTATAGCAACGAGTTGACCCGATTGTTGGAATGTTGCGACCTTGCGGACCAGGGTTTAATTTGAACACGAGGTCACCCTTCAGGGGGAGATGAAAAGTCGCAGTGGAGTTGCTATAGTAACGACAGGGATTGTTTTGCCTTTTGATTCTGGATTTCGACCAGAAAATCGGTCTAGAAAATTCAGGATAATAGGACCAAAATAAGTTGTTCAGGCCTGTGTTTCTGTTATCATCAGCCAGCGAAAGTGGCAGAGACATGAAAACGCCATCATGTAGACAACTAAAGTTAAGTAGCTGTCGTTGGCATAGAGGCGCCAGGCAAAGCATGATTAGAAATACCGCAGTCAACCTGCCAAAAAACATCATTAGGGTGCACTTTGTTGAATTGTTATATTTATTATGTTATTGATTGATGTTTTTATTTGGTGTGTATATATATATGATTTCTGTAATTGGTGATCGCACAGAATTATTATTTGTTGTTGCACTTGTTTAACTTTGTGTTTGGATTTCATTTTATTATTGATTAAAAATAATATTTAAAATATATATTTGATTATTACTGTACTGTACTATAAATTGATATACTTTATAAAGTTGTAGCAAAATATAGGAGTCACCCAATATATACAAAAACGTTATATTAATAAGGCTACCCTGGGTGGCAAAAGAAGAAAAAGTGTCCCGCGGGCTGTCCCGAGGACCGCGGGCAGAGGAAAACGGGGCTGAGAAAAGACAATGCAAACGATATGTAAATTTCAGTTTGGGAAGTTTATGGACGATTGATTACACTTGGTAAATCCAACTGCGAATTAATTAAAGAACCAGAAGGGAAAATATCATATGGTACAAATGAAAACCCCTGAAATCAAAATAAAAAATATATCCAGAACTCGACAGAGAGATCTATCAACAGAGTAATAGCGCAAGATAGAGTAGGAAATGTAGTGATAAGAACTAAGAAATATAAATACTCAGCAGTTTAAATATGGCGGGAAAGTAAAGATTGGAATGCTTCAGATGCTTGAGCGTGTGTAACCAAAATACAGTGGAAATCAGATAAATTCAGCAAAAAAAATCCATGATATGCAGTAAAGAAACAAGTATAAACACGATATCAGGCTAAATGTTACCACAAACTGGTACGCAGTCACTATCCCAACCTCTAGAACTGAGTCTTGTCTTGACTTGACTCCCGGGCCCCTTAAGTCGTCAGCCAAAGCTTGAAAATCAGCAGAATCCACGGGAATAGCCCACTAAGAGGTGATTAAATCTTCGATTTTGTTCATCAAAAGGAGCAGAGGAGGGCAGATTCGCTAAAATTTTCAGATTTTTCACTTGATCGGAGGAGCTTACAAAAACCCAACCGATCGCTACCACTACCGCTGACCAACGGATATTATGGATATTATGGGCGGGCGGTTTAAAATTTAGGGTTAACTCCGGTGTAATAACCATTCCCAGAGGACACCTTTGTGTTCAGTTCTTATATCATCCTGATTCGTTCTACCAAACAAAGGAAGCTTTGTGACGCAGTTCGTGCGCACTCACAGGTTATTACACCGGAGATAAGCCAACATTTATGGCTCATTTTTTTGGGTAGGAAATTTGGAGCTCTGTCGGACCCCCAGTCATTTCTATATCCAAGTACCCCCTGGGAACCACACATTTTATGTCTGGCTACAGTCATTACTGAGGATATTCCACTTAGTATGATGATTGCAGGGGGCCCGGCCGGGGGTGCAAGCTAATCCTCACAAGATGACTTATGAAAAACACTTTTTCATTTTTATGAGAAATATTAACTATCTGTGAATTGTCCTAGGTTTTTATTGAACTGAAATATAATTGCATCTAAACTCAAGCTTGACAAAGGCCAAATATCATGAGGGAGAAATATCATGTTGTAAGAAAATATGCCTAAATTTTGTTTCTTTTCCTGTATTAAGATAATCAATTTTCATATTCCCCTTCAACTGTGAATGATGCACTTTGTCAGTTGTTCCCAGCATGTCTGGTTTTGTAAAGTATACCTAGACTTTATTCACAATGTAAAAACTAACTTTCTTTTAATGATTTGGGAGACAAAAATATAATCTCAAATAAACTTGCGCTACCTACAAGATATATGCTTGAAAATGTTCGTGCCTGATCCGACAGTGAAACAAAATAATCTAATGATTACTTGCCTGTTATATGCGGTAAACACTGTGAAGCCAGAAAAACATAAGCTGGAAACCTACAAATTAAATCAAGCAGTCAATTATTCCTCAGTCAATCCTCAGGGCTCAGCGAAATGGATAAGACATTCCACAATTCTAAGAACAACAGGTTAATAAACTCAAGAATTACTGTACCATTGCCTAATCGGAAGTTCGGAGATTGCATTGCAGCGCCATTGTTTGATGACCAAAGCAGGACGTCATCTCTCCCGGTTTTGCGGGAGTCTCCCGGTTTTTAAGTAAAATCTCCCGGTTTTCTTTTGAAAAAAGATTGCTTCTGGACCTTAAAAGAACGCTAAATACAGCGAAAATGATAGACATTAGGTCTTTTCCTACCTAAAAAGCCCAATATTTTGGTGTCTCAAGGTTTTTCGAGCTGCAAGGTGACGTCCCTGCCAAAGTAAAGTTCGATGATGGCGTTCAATTAAGTATTCATTCAACATGGCTGCCTAATGCAATGGGCAAGCAAATACCTAAATTCTCCCTAAGTACAATAATTATATATCGCTCAAAGCTATGGCAACGGAAGTAGAATCACTGTCAAACTGAAATCACTTAAAAATGCGTATTACACTTGGAATCCTCAAACAAACAAGTAATGTAAATCTCCCGACAGCCACCATCGTTTTAATGAACTTTCATCATTTTCTGGCCTGAGTATCAGGCGGAATTTTATTTTTCTGTGAGAAAATGAGAGAGGAAAAATAGAATCATTTTTTTTTTCGAGGAGGGGAAGGTCCTGATACTCAGGCTAATCATTTTCTAAACTAGCGTAGCGAGCCGCCGGGACGCGAAAAAACTTGGAACGAAATTTAAAAGAAAATTAATTTAAAAGTTAAGTTTATAAAACTATGTTGAATTTTAAAGTTTTTTGTGAGGACCTACCTTGAGAATATTTTTCCTTGCACAGCACGACGACAGTCTTCTGAGTTTCGACCTTCGTTCTTTTTCCCGCGCTGTCGTTCTATCTTTCCTTCTGAGATTCTGAGAGGGAAAATGTTCTGGACACTTTTTTCCGTTGTATTTACTCTGCCTTTTTATCTTCAGGTTTCGACATGTTGGCTAGGGTTCTTTCATCCCCTACTGAAGACATAATTTTTCGCTCTCTCTCGATCGACGGCCGTTGTTGTCTTCCGACATGTCATTTGCTCGCTGCTGGTTCTTCTCTCTCTCACTCTTCGCCCTCAGACTTCGTTTCATTTTTCCTTCGTGAAACTCCCGTGTTCTGACATCGACATATCCATCTCGACGTTTCGACCTCATGGCAGTAAATTTGACTTTTAGACTTAGTCTAAAATACCTTGAAATGAGGCAGCTTGTCACAGAAACGTTTCATTTTTTTCGTGAAGAGCAAGAAAAAAAATAAAAAAACTTTGTTTAAACTCGAATTTGGGAATAGCTTGTAACAGTTGATGTACAGCCATTACAGCTAATTTCTCCGAGCAAGAAACAAATTCATTCTCTTGTCGAAAATTCTTCCCTGCTTAGCAGAGCCAGAGGCCTCTTCTCTCTGCATTTCGGTGGTTGAAAAAAAAATCCCTTGCAAATAAAATTCAAGGCGCGCGCGTGCTCATTTTCCCGCTCAAAACTGATGGGCTACATGTGCGACGACGGACACACACACAACCGGAAGTCCATGAAAATCAAGGTCGATGGGTATACACTTTTCTGTTATGTTTCCTTCTTCTCCTGTATGTAGCTATGGGGCTCCGCTATTATACTTGAAAAAGTGAAACAAAATAATATATTATGATTAAAATCTCCACTTGCCTGTTTTATGTGGAAAACACTGTGAAGTACTCCCTATTTATGAGCCAGAAAAATATCTTGGAAAACTGGCGCAAATTAAATCAAGCAGTCAAGAGTTAGCTTAGTAACTTGTTTCCTCAGTCAAACCTTTCCCTGCTCAGATGCCTCTTTTCTCTGCATTTGACGCTGGCTAGGGAAGTCAAACCTCAGTGAAATGGATAAAATATTCAAAAATTTTAAGAGTGACAGGTTAGTAAATTCAAGAATTACTGTACCATTGCCTAAATCGGAAGATTGGAAGCGTCTGGAGATTGCATTGCATAGTTTTTTGATGACCGACGTAAAGTTCGACGTTCAATTCATTCAAGATGGCTGCTTTTGGCAAGCAAATAAATATACTTAAATTCTCCCAAACTACAATATCACTCAAAGCTATGGCAACGGAAGTAGAATCGCTGTCAAACTGAAATCACTTAAAACATGCGACGATATTCCACTTGGAATCCTCAAATAGACAACTAAACGCAAATCTACCGAGCAGCAACGATCGTTTTTAATGAACTTTCATAATTTTCCAACTAGCGTGGCGAGCCTCCGGGGCGCGAAAAATTTTTTTTTTTAAAAGTTAAAACTGCGGTTGAATCTTAAACTTTTTTCGTGGCAAGGACCTACCTTGGGAATAATTTTCCTTGTCACTTCGCGGCACGACGACAGTCTTCCGAGTTTCAACCTTCGGTCATCCCGCGCTGTTGTTCTAGTCTATCTTTCCTTTCCTTTTTAACATCTTAAGGTTTCGCCATGTTAGCCAGGGTAACCTCCATCCTCCTACTGAAGACATTAATTTCCCGTTCTCTGTCGATCGATCGGTCGTTTTGTCATTCGCTCGCTGCTGGTTTTTCCCCTCACTCTAGTCTCTAGTGCCACTGACTTCGCTTCTTTTCCCTTGTGAAACTCCCGTGTTCATCGACATATCAGTCTCGACTTCATCCCGGTAAATCTGACTTTTAGTCTAAAATACCTTGATCTCACAGTTTGTTTCAGAAACGTTTCAGTTTTTTTGATGAAGACCAAGAAAAAAATTTCCTTCACTCTGTCGACAATTCAAACACGAAATGACAAAATATCTAAAGAAAAAAAATCCCTTTTCAAATAAAAATCGACAACTAAAATTTAAGCGCGCGCGTGCTCATTTTCCCGCTCAGAACTGGTGGGCTACCTGTGCGACGACGGAACCGCGGACAAACCGGAAGTCCATCACAAAACAGGTCGATGCATATACACTTTTGTGTTGTTTCTTTTCCTCCTGCATGTAGCTAGTGGGCTCCGCTACGCGGGCGCCTTCGGCGCCCGCGGGAGCTCCGCTATAAATCATCTTCAGGGACTTAGAACTGACGTATGCCAACCAGAGAAAAACTCACCTGGATTTGAAAAAAAAAAATCCAGGCTGAGTGGGATTCGAACACACGACCTTCGGGTATCTAGACCGCCGCTCTACCAACTAAGCTATCAGCCCGTTGGGAGTTGTGTGGGTCGAATCCATATCAATGTCAGTCTTCGGCAGGATATTCCTACCATGTAAACTGACTACTGAGAAACTCGGAGCGAAGATTTCTGGTTTCGACTCCATATATACATCATCTTCAGGGACTTAGAACTAACGTATGCCATACGTATGCCATACATATGGCATACGTTAGTTCTAAGTCCCTGAAGATGATTTATATATATTTTTTTCAAATCAAGGTGAGTTTTCTCTGGTTTTTCTCTGGCATACGTTAGTTCTAAACCTGTTTAACCTATAGAACAAAAAATGAAATCCGTAAAATCTATCTAAAAGAAACTCTGCTGTCCAGAATAAATTATTCAGTGTGATGTTGAGAGAACTTGATTACACAGCTTTCTGTATGCGCTTTAGAACGTCGCGACCGCGGTTTCCGAACAGCTCCCTCATTGAAGTATTGACTTCCTCTGACCATCCTCCAATAACGTCCACAATGATGTTATATTGTTCGATCTAGTTGCCTGTGTGTTGTTGCTTTAGCTCGTGAGTATGCTCAGCGTAGACTGGGATATCCCAGAATGCCTTTGCATTCGCAGACTCGTACACGGGCTCCGGTGCTATTGGCGAGTACCAGGGGGGGGGGGGGGGGGGGGACTGCTTCCAGCAGCTTAAGAGCTTTTAACTTCTCAAAGAGAAGGACCTGAAGTGCCGCGTTCTGTCGTGCCATGTACTTGTTTTGCGCCAGAGCTGAGCAGCCTGCGAGGACCTGTGCCATGCTCTCTGCTGCCATGCTGTGTCATGCTCTCTCTGTCATGCTCTCTGCTGCTATTGTTATTGGCATTTGAAATATTATAAAATTCACTGTCTTTGTAAAAAGCTTTCTGGAAATACATCCAAACTACATTCTAAAAGTTTAATAATTGGTATTTGCGTCCAAACATCACCATGTAGTTTTCCTTGGACAAAAAAAAACTGTGTGAGTATTTTCAAGTGCGTGCGCCAATAAGAAAAACAACAAACTGAAGTCGCTGTTTTGTTTTGGGTTTTCAGTAAAAATCGTTAACAATCTGTTTAGCCATCCACTCGAATACCCTTCAAAGACAGCATGAGTGAATTTATTCACGGGCAATCAACTAGTTATTATTACTATTATTAATATTTTTACTATGTTTGTCATAAGGCCTAAATACAGAAAGGGGCGATAAACATAACCCAGACTGTATATCATCAGAATAAACTTGTTTAAAAACTATAGAACTAAAAATGTAAAATCTATCTAAAATCTGTAAAATATATCTAAAAAGAAACTCTGCTGTCCAGAATAAATTATTGGGATAAGACGTTCAGTGTGGTATTGAGAGCACTTTATAAACACAGCTTTCTGCATGCGCTTTAGAATGTTGCGACCGCGGTTTCCGAACAGCTCCCTCATTGAAGTATTGACTTCCTCTGACCATCCTCCAAGAACGTCCACAATGATGTTATATTGTTTGACATTGTAACCTGGGTGTTGTGGCTTTAGCTCCCATCTTACTTGGCCTTATTTAGTTGTCTTCTTCTGCTCTTTTTTCGGCCTGTTTTCCATCCATGGGCACGACATTTCGACGGCAGCGACTTATTTCTTCTTATGGTCGATGAATCGCGCATCTACCCTGTTCTGCCTCACGTGAGTATGCTCCGCGTAGACTGGGATATCCCAGAATGCCTTTGCATTCGCAGACTCGTACACGGGCTTCGGTACTATTGGCGAGTACCAGGGGGAATTGTTTCCAGCAGCTTACTAGCTTTTAACTTCTCAAAGAAAAGGACCTGAAGTGCCGCGTTGTATCGTGCCATGTACTTGTTTTGCACCAGAGCTGGCGTTTGCATTGGCGTTGGCATTGTCATTGGTATTGGTGTTATTGCTATTTTTATTGTTAATATTATTATTATTAGGAATCAGATTAGCATTAAAGAATGCGAAAATCATTTTATTATTTATTGAAAGAAGTTAAAAGGCTGTGTGCACGGTGTTCGCGTTCCAAACTAGTTTGAGGTTTTCCAAAACTCAAAAAAATGGAGTCAAGCCATCACACAACTCTAAATCTCGAAACTTATTCAGAGCAATAATATAAATCAACAACGGACCCTTCTATTTGTTGACGCTATGTCGGTAAATCGTTCTAAATACATGACCATTACCCGATGTTGAAAAACACGCATTTTACACAGAACACAGCAATTTCATTTAACTCTTTATTGTGATACTAATTATTTCCTCTGACATCAAAATCAATCGCAAAAACTGTGTTGTAAAAAGGTATTATTCTTCTGAACACGAAAAACTCTAGTATGAAACACTATACATATCAACTTTTCTTGTGTTTAAAACCTACTACGCGTTTAAGCCCGAAACAATATGCTAGGAAATTTATAGCCATTTGAACCTCCAACAAATGGCTAGAAAATTCTTAGCCATTTGAACCTCGAACAAATGGCTAGGAAATTCTTAGCCATTTGAACCTCGAACAAATGGCTAGGAAATTCTTAGCCATTTGAACCTCGAACAAATGGCTAGGAAATTCTTAGCCATTTGAACCTTGAACAAATGGCTAGGAAATTCTTAGCCATTCGAACATCTAAATAAGTGGCGTTAAGTTAGAGTTAATTACCCGCATATAAGAACCTGGATTTTAACAACCTATTAGGCTAAGATGTTGCTTATAAACCACGTTTCCTGTATCTTCAGTTCAGATTAGCACTTGTTTTAAGCTAACATTCTAGGTTCTTATATGCGGGTGTTTGTGTTCTATAAAGAGTGAAAACAGTAATTTTGTGAAACAATTTAGTATTTTCAAGGGAATAATGATTATACTGGACATTGTTATCAAATTATTATTATTATAACAATATAGTTAATGTTCGTGGGTGTAAATATGTTTTGGGCCCGACTCAGGCTCATTTTTAAAAAGAGTTTAAGGAGCATTACCCTGTAGGAGTTGCGGACACTTGGAAGGTGTTGGTTGATGGTGTTCCCAAACTACTAGAACTGCCCACTGACTGGCAATGGCCTCTGGAGAAACTTCTGTCGTGCGAAAAGGTGCGACCAGCAGCAGTCGACACCAGCGTACCAGAGCACCTTCACGCATTACGGGATAAAGAAACGCGAGAAACTAGACAGGTTGATTCATATGCTATAATCAGGGAAAATTCCCTGCTATAAATCAGGGTCGCATTCCGGGTTTTGATTAAACCACACCTGTTGAAAATTTACTGTTAATTAGAAAGAAATGCAGATGACGATACGATAACTTGCCATCAATCGCGTTGCCAAAAATGTTCCGCGACGGCATTATTGTTAGTTAGTCATATTTATTTGCATCATAAGACATTTATTCCAAATTACTTTAATAAGCACAGAACGGTGCATCGATAATGTTTATTAACCATTTGGTATGGCAGTGATTTTAATTGCTATGCTGTTAAAGTAAATACATCTTAAAAGTGGTGGCAGTAAGTGAGTGTGCTACCTAGAGAATAGTACATTATCCTTCCTGTTTACTCATTAGCATTTATTAAGGTATGGAGAGTAACCCCTGATGAGCAAGCTCACAGGGAAATAAGCCAATGAGTAAACAAGAAGGGTGGGAGGGTGGGCGCGACTCTTCTTTGCTTGACGCTTCGCGGCAACTGACACATTTGCATAATTAATGCTTCCTTAAATAATGCTATGACGTCATCAGGAAGGATCATGAATATTCAATGAGGTTTGAATAGTACATTATCCTTCCTGTTTACTCATTAGCATTTATTAAGGTATGGAGAGTAACCCCTGTTTCGCATCTCCCTGACACTAACCTTATTTTGTTTGGATTGTCGCCCTAGGGCACTTATCTTTTAACCCTTCATCCCCAACATTATCACCCAACCTTATCACCCAACCTTATCGCCCAACCATATCACCCAACCTCAATTATATCCTTCAACTCCCACTGAACCCCAAACCAAACAATATTTCAAGACACTCTGTTAAACTTCTCCTAATGTCATTTATTTGAAAGCTTGTGAGAAAACCACACAAAACATTCTGATTGCTGCTACAGCTAGAGAGATTGCACATCCGCTCCTTAATCCATGCAGTGTTTTTCGTCTCTCTCTAATCAAGTACTGCAATTGCTGCACATAGAACAAGAGCCTGGTAAATCGAATGGACCATGAAATATACCCCCTAAAGGACTGGTATGCCTGATGAACATGTCTAATAGCAACGTCATATCTCCAGGCCAGCTATAGGGCACAAAGACGGGTATCTATAACACCTCGGAGCAACATTGTATTAGCTGATACAGTCATATAATGATTTCTTGACGCGGTGTGATTCAAAAGCAGCGCCTCCCTCTTTTAAACAAACAAACGGTTTGTGCACCCCAAATCTGCTGCTCTATCACCCGCAAAAATTGAATATTAAAGAACTATCAAGATAAATGTGTCGTTTTTGTGCGTGACGCGGGCTACCTGTGTTTGAATTTCCGGGCTCGATCCTGGGGCCAAAACAAAGATGGCGGCCTACAAGAACAGCGATTTTCTCCAAAACCTGCAAGTTTTGGCGAACGTTTTAACAATTTAGGCCAATACAAGAAATAAGCTAGAAAAAAACTTCTGGACTTCCAAATATGGTAAGTAGAAACTTCCATATGAGGAAATTTTAGAAAACGACACATTTCAACGGAAACTATCTTGATACGGCTTGATCACTTATAAGGGTAAACAATTGAGTAGTTATATTTTGTACTTTGCGAGAGTTTTTTTAGCAATCACCGGCAAATCCCCAATAAAGAAAAAAGAATCAACTTTAGTGGGTCGCGTCTAAGATTTCCGTTGCTCCTCTCTGATGGCTATCAACTAATTCTTTCCTTTACGACGCAGCGCGGTTGCATACCGGGCAGCGAGGCACTCGTCCAGAGTTCTTCCCCAAATTCAAAATATGGTTCTCACCTTTCCTATAATGAATTCGACAGTACCAGACGTTTTCGACAAGAACAAGAGGAGCAAAAGCCCAAATGAACAATTGTCTTCCCGAATTTTATTTCCAAACTAGAAAAAAAAACTGATGACATCATCCGGGCTTACTGTGGTGAAATCCCTTTGGGAAGAAGACTTTAACGAGAAAGCTAAATAACTCATTTTCCATAATGATGACTTTTGTTTTGAATATGGGGAAGCGCGCGATCGAGCAACTGATTAAAGACCTTTCCGCTACATTATATCTTCCCAGTCAATAACGACTTTTAAAAGGTGGCGACGACTTACAACTCTTTGTGCATCTCTTGTATCCACAACGCTAAGAAAACAGAAATCCCTGTCCTTTGATTAGGTGCATTCTGAACAGGATACTGACGTCATAAACAATCTCGGAACCAGCGGTAGCGACGACAAGAAGTAAATACCAAAATTCATTCAGTTATGTATTTATTTTTTTTACGTCAAATACCTACACAAGCTTTGCCAACACGTAAAACACACGACTGAAAATGGGGCTCGCCGTACTGGAACCCCCTCGTGGTAAGGAATATTAATGCAAACTACCCGTCCAGTGACCAAAAGCCATCCGCTCTGGCATATATAGCGTTGATGACTGGCCGTCAGTGAGGCAACGGGAATAACTTCGTCACCAAAACAATGCATGATGTTAACATTGTTCCATCACACTGTCCGATCTTGACAAAAACATTCACCCCTGCAAAGTTCTGAATGGCAAAGGGGGAGAAAAGTCATAGGGGGTTCCCATGCCTATCACGCTGAATGTTAGAGTCCGATGCCATTAGATCGAATGTGACTCATGTGACAGCCAAAGCAGTCTGCTGAATTGCGCTTTGAAAGAACATACAACAAAGTGAGGAGTTTCCTCTCTGTTGGTACCCTTTTACCAAGGGCCTGGATCGAGGACCCCGCCTCTGCCAGGCATTGAGGGTGTTGGTCAAAATTTTCAATGTTATCTTCAATCCTTTATAGCGCCCGGGAGCGCTTCCACGTTGATATAATTACTCAATACGTCGTCAAACCAATAATTGCCAATCTCAACATCACCAGGCGTCAGTTAATGACATGCGCAGTGCCAAATGCTTTTCTTGCCTCCTGGCCTCCAAGGAATACAGCTCTTCCAGTGATCCAAAAACTTCCAGACCTCAATTTCTTCTCTAAGTTCAGGAATAAAGACCACCTCCTTTGTTTCCCGACTATAGTTTCTAGTATAAAGACTTCGCGCCGGGGAAATGACAGAAACAACATGCATTTACCCATCAAACTCTGGATAGATTCAAGGGCTAAGAGGATTTATATGACATAACCGTGTCCTGTAGCTGCGCAAACGTTTTCCTCTAAAGTCATAGTTCGTATTAACTAAGACTTTACAGACAACGTATATTGGTCGCCTCTGCGGCCTCGCAACGAAACGACTTATCGTCCATATATCACAATATCCCTGTTGTCTAAAATTTTCCCGACTAATGATCATAGAAATGCATTAACCAGGCAATTCCGAGTTCCTTGAAACATATTGGCCCAAGGCCAACAGTCCTATACCTACCAGCCACCACCCTTGCCATTCCACCCAAAGTACTTATTGGAACATTCTGACTTTTGAATGATACTTTCCCCAACACGCACTGCCCCGTGGTATACGTCGAAAGAAAAGTTTGTTACTAAACGCAAAAGATTGATGTGCCCTTGAACTGAACCTTCTAGTTGGAGAGGCCCGTGAATTGTACTTCTCTCCTTTGAAAAATAAATGCATCAAGGTTGACGCCATTTTGATGCAGTCTAAATTTCGCTCTTTATGTGGACTATTGGCCAAAAACGCTTCCCACAACGAGGTATGATAATGCATCTCACCAGCTCCAAACGAGGCTGGTCCCGAAAGTAGTAGAGAGAGATCCTCCTTACCTCCCGCAATTTACTGTTGTGACGCCAGCGAGCACATTTCAGAATTGGTCATATTTCCTGAGCTTGAGACTCTCATGGATATCAACCAATTACATTTTCTATCCCACTCGCATTTCTTGCTACCAGAGTGGAGAAAATACCACGCCCATGTGAAACACTTTGAAAAAACTAGAAATGTAGATAACCGTAAGAGAAAACTAATCCAAGCCCAGGAAAGATGACCACCGTAGCTCGCTAAAGCGGGCTCAAGGGAATGTCCTATGGGACAATGCGCTTGTGGGGTCATTTCCCTTTACTCGAAATAGTCCCAAATTAGCCAAACAAAGAAAATTAACTAAAACATGCACAACGTACAACGAGTGCAGAAATTGTTTTATTGTGACGATAGACAAATATCCGTTAAATATCAATTGACCTGATCGTTATTTCTTTTGGGACAAGTACGTGAACAATGTCCTGGAAACCACACATTAGAAAAACTGCGGATTTCTGAAACTGCGGGACCTTCGCGTCCCAATGGACATTGCACGAGACTGATCGGGTCCGCCCAGCATGGAGATCCCCTACTGGGGGTTGACTTTAACTTTGAAAACTTTATTTATGGCCTTGGCCACCTCTGCCTCATCCTTACACGCCACCAGCTTTATCAGGACACTCTGTAGCATTGAGTTTGACACAAGAGAACGGCACTGGCGCAACATCACCGAATAACGCAAAACCCGTTTATCCTGCAGTTTTGGGCAGAAAACGACTAATGCAACCACCGATCCATGTTTGGTGGGTCATAATCGCGCTGTCCACTTCGTGCACTTTTCCCACGCTTAAAGCTCTTTAATCGAAGTTCGTTACTCTAACTCAAAACGAATTTTTTCCATTTACTCGATGAGACCTTAGTTCAGTCTGACCTGACTCGGCCTGACCCGAAACGCGGTCAGATCCTTAACTCAGTCCGACCCCTGACTCTTAAAAACAGTAAAACTCCAGACTCGTACCCAGTCGCCACGTTGTTTCTTCTAGCGGCGCGCGGTGCATCACGGTCAGGACGAACTCACATAAAATGGCGACTGGTCGTTAATTTTTCTGCGACCTTCCCATAATCCTTTGCACGCCTGTCAAGTAACGCAATATCGGCAACAGCCAGTAACGCAAAAGCGAAAAAATCGAGTCTGGTCAAACTCTTGACTTGATTTGTCCCTTAACTCGGTCTAACCCTTAATACGGTGACTATATTTGGTCCAACCCTCGACTCGGTCTGATCCTTGAGTCGTTCTGACCCTTTACTCAGTTTGACTCTTAATTCAGTGAAACCCTTGACTCGGTCTTACTCTTAATTTGGTAGAACCCTTCACTCAGTCTGACCTTTAATTCGATCTAATTAACCCTTCACTTGGTCATACCCTTGACTTGGTGTGAGCCATAACACCATCTGACCCTTAACTCGGTCTAACCCTTAACTCGGTCTGACTCTTCACTCAGTCTGACCCTTAACACAATCTTACCCTTAACTCGATCTCTAAACTCGGTCAAATCCATGACTCGGTCTGACCCTTGAATCCGTTTGACCCTTGACTCGGTTTGACCCTTCACTCGGTCTGACCCTTGACTCGGTCTGACCCTTGACTCGGTCTGACCTTTGACTCGGTCTGACCCTTGACTCGGTCTGACCCTTGACTCGGTCTGACCCTTAACTCGGTCTGACCCTTGACTCGGTCTGACCCTTGACTCGGTCTGACCCTTAACTCGGTCTAACCCTTAACTCGATTTGACTTTTAACTTGGTCAAACCCTTGACTTGGTCTAACCTATAACTTCATCTGAGCATTAACTCCAGATTGACTCTTGACTCGGTCTGACTCTTGTCAAGCCTAATCTAACCATCCTTACTCGGCCTGCTCTCGTTTCAAACTAACGGTTTTGATCTAAGCTAAATAGGTTCGCCAGGACTAAAACGCTGATATGTTCTATCCGTTCCTTCCGGTCCCAAGTTAAATTATCAAACCTAAAGTACAAAATAAATCTAAGAAGGGAAAAAAAATATAAAAAACAAAGCGAAAAACTAAAACGAACCTAGTGGTCTAAAAATAAAACAAAACAAAACGCTAAGTACGCACGCCGGAATATGGAAGTGAAAGACATAAACGACCCAATGAAGCATAACAAGCGACAAACTAAACAATAGCAAAAACTGCCTTAACTAAATTGACAAGCGAAGACGAATCTACAGATTACTCTCTAAATACTACGAAAAACACAATACTGCAAGGCTGCTAACCTAGTACAATGCCAGGATCCCACTTACTAAACCTTCCACGGCCGACAGCCGTTAAATAAAAAGTACTCCTATGCATACAGCCTAAGTTGAAGTATTCCAACTCAAACTTCAAACATCAACTAACAAAATACCCAACAATTGTCAGAATTGTGTAAAGCATGAATAACTATATTCACCTCAAACTTCTCTTTCCCTTTTCCATTGAGCTAAATTTGTTAGTAGAGCCACCAACCATTTGAATTCTCCGAGTGAAGAATTCAAAACTGAAAACGGCGAATAGTCGATGGGCCTGCCTTAGTGAACAAAGTACAGCCAAACGAAGTCGGGTCTTATATCGGGGTAATTGCTTGAGCCAACCACTATTGAAGGTACAGAATCCATACTTCGGCGGTTAAAACTCGCTGGGCGGACGATCAGTATCAGACATGATGAACGCGACTCCATTTTGCTTGACGCTTCGCGGCAACTGACACATTTGCATAATAGACTCCGAAAAGTGAGATGAAAGTTTCCAACCGTTACAGCGTTGTAAAGATACCATCTTCAAAGTCTAGAAAGCTACTGTGTTGGAAACTCTAGCAGCCTTCCAAAATACAATGCTAAAGGTTTGCCTCATACTCTAAGAAAATATGAAATCCTTAAACTTAATGCATTAATTTTAATTTCAACTTGAGTTTGTAAAAACCTCGGTATTCGTTATTAGTTATTTGTAAATTCGAAGTTAAAATTGTCAATGGAACCCGCAGCGTCAAACCAGGCGTCAAAACACCGCCGGATGAGGCCACTAAAATGAAATGGCAACAGCATTTCCAGTCAGTCATGTCGAACAACATACTAATATGTACCTAGTCTAGGTAAATATTAGTATGTTGTTCGACGTGACTGACTGGAGATGTTACATTTCGATTTCATATTTCGAACTATAACGTGGCTTCTTATAATAAGACGCAGGCAACTTCCTCGTGTAACTAGATCAATAATCGCGGAAATCTCAGACAAAGCACGGTCGTGATAGAAATAGATAACCGCAAACAATTTCCTGTAGCGAAGATGTTCGTCACAACTATTGAGTGCCTACATTTTTCTTACGTCCAGGTTTCCTACGCAAAGTTCTCCTATTAACCCAGAATGGTAAATAGCCGAGCCTATATTACTTATATTATAGACATCGGCGTTTACCTTATATTCCATATCACCCGAGTAGGAAGATGTCGCAATACGTTTGTTACGCCACTGGGTACCAACATCAAGCACATAGCCAAAATTATTTTATAGTTTTACAAGTGGTCAATAAAAGATTTCACGAGTTCTGTCGTCGCGTGATTGCTAGTGGTGACACAAGTTCTTCATACTAATGGTCTATCTTATATATAATATGCTAAGGAAAATTTCTGTTCTCCACCCTTCTACCGAAAAACGGCTGAGCTAGAAACCCCCCAAACCACACCATTTCTAGACGTTGCTGGAGAGCATTTAGCGAACTTGTTTTTATTTCAAAAAAATCAAGTGAACAGAAGTTCTCGTTCAAGCGTTTTTCTGAGCGAGGAGAACGTGTTAGCAAAGGCGCCATGTTGAGGTCTCACACAGAAACTAAAAAAGAACTCCGTTCACACAACCGAAAGCGTCATAGACATCCAAACCTAAATGGTTCCGCTACAGATTACTTCAGGCATGTACAGGGCTAGTTCTAATTTAAAAACTTTGAGCTGAGAAAAAATTTCATTCAAGTTTGAACACTGACGTACCACTGCCTTGGTTCGCAGAGCGCGCGCTAAGTCGAAATGAAAGATTTTCACAGCACAAAGCCAAGAATAATATCCTCTAAATATTAATCCTGATCCGGAAGTTCACAAACCTGACAAAAAAGGAGGAAATCACACCAGTGAGGTGTTTTTGGTGGGAAAGATTGACCTTGAGCTAAGTTCTAAGTGGTAATAGGTCACTAGTTGGTTTGTACTAAGCTCTATTAGCTTGAGTAGTAAGCCCGTGTGTTTTCTAGAAAAAAGAAACCCAGAAACGAAGAGCGAGCTTTTCTGGCTCACGCGGGAATGGGGCGAGCAAAGTCAAACTTCTCGCTGCTTTCTTCTCTCTTTCTCTGGGTTTTCTTAGTGCTTGCTAAGCAGGCTTATCTCACCCCCTCCTCTCGTTGCTCAAAAAACAAATCGCCACAGGAAGCCCGTATATGAACATTTGCCGGCGGAGGAGAGCAACATTTGCCTGCGGAGCTGTGGAGGCTATATGCTCTACTTTTCGCGAAATACCTACCGGAGGCGTCAGGCTTTTAGGGATATAATGTTGGCAGACTTTGTGGAAGTCTAGTAGTATATCCCTCTGTAAAATAAAAAAAAAGCGCAAATTGAAACACAAATGAGGATATGAAGAACATTTAGGGAAGTTTAAAATTCGCAAGAGGGGAGGGGTCCTGGGGTTCTATCCATTTCCACCATAAAACATCCACCGCTTATGGTGCTAAAAACAGTTACCAGGTGAACTGACAGAAATACCACAGACATCGGAGGGTGGGAATCACAATTTGTAGGCACGCGCCCCCATTATATCGGCGTTGAGTACTTGCCCATACCGAAGAGAAAAAAAAAACGGGAAAACACATAAAAGGGGGCCAACCCTTGAGCCCAACCAGGTTAACAAGGGGCGTAATTAATTTACCAGTAACAATAAAAATGCGGGCTAAAACTGTAGTAATAAACCTACAATCCCGGACAAAATTAGTTGTCGCGTCCATCAAAAATAGCCGATTTTGGGTTACCTATCACTAGTAAATTTTGTTTCTTCCTAAGACAATATCACTGGAACTCCCCTTTCCCCCGTTTCAATGTTGGAGGTAGTAGTGCTCAAATTGCGAGGATGAGAGCCGGTGGCAAACAACATTGTACTGGGGGGAGGGGCAGGGAAGATGGGGGACCCGAGTGGTACATAGAACCCCTGTTTATTGAAAACGTTATACATACGCGACAACAATTTTGTCCGGGATTGTATTTAGTACATTTTTCGTTTTCTTTAAAAAGAAACAAAGAGGCATGGGCTGATATATCGGTGGTGTATGAGACTCGATAGGCTTAATATAGAAGGGTAATTAGATTTGCTGCAATTGTCTAGCAACAATGAAAATATGATCAATAAGAGAATTTGAGTCACGCGCGCGAGCAAGGAAATGGTACACGAGAAAAATCGCATTCCAAGCCACAATTACGGAAGAAAAATAGCTTATTCTGCGCTTTCTGTGAGCGGAGGCTGCAGTGAAATGTTCAGTGCTCTCGAAAAAATATTGTATAACAGCGGAAATTCCAGAATATCGCGAATTCCCAGTAAAAAAGAAAGGAACAGAAGGGAGAAAAACACTCCAGATTGAAAAATTCGACACAGCGAAAGGACAGCGCTGGTACGGCCGGGAGAGAAAACTATACGCAATAAACCTATAACAGATAAAACTATAGAAACTTTCCTGAAGAATTGTCAAAAATCATCGACAGAAACGAAAACGGCTTACAAAACTAAGGAATGAAACGTGAATATTACGTTTTTTTAAATTCCCAGAAATGGACCGGATCTGACGTAATGCTGGAGCGCACGGCTTTATATCGCACACTAGCTTTTGGAAGATGTTAATTTTAATTGATTCATTGAGTTATTTATTTATTTATCCATTTCTATGATTTGTTGTAAATATGTATTTACAACAGCACTCACTTGTTACATATACTCGTTCTGAAAATATTGCACGGCTGTGATCAAAGCGCCGACGGGTTACACGGGTAACGCTTTGACAACAAAGAAAAGTAACTAGAGTCATTATTCATCTTTTCTAATCTAGTGTTCCCCGTGTTACCCGTCCCCGGTCTCTCTCGGTTGAATCTAGTGAGTTTATTACTGCATCGGCAAATGTTTCACGAGTTAAGAATTTTTCAATCTTTGCTTTGCTATAAGTTGTGAAGTCGTCTTTTCGCTCTTGTTTTGAGTGCAGTTTTTTAGCCTACAAATAACTGCTATCAGATCACAAACACCTTGCGCTCAAATCCGAGTTATTCGCCTAAATTTGATCAATTTCATAACCAAAACAGCACCAAACTATTCTTGAAAACTTGAATTGATACAAGAATTGCTTCAAATTCTGAGGAAACGTGCCTAACAAAGGCAAAAGTAGCCGCTTTTATGGGAACGCACGTGCCAGGAAGCAAAACCTTTTGAAACATCCTGTCTCACAAAAAAAAATCGTCTTTTTTGCCCGTTCTTCTGGAAACAAATAAATGAACAATGAAAACAACAAGTCCAATTTCCACTTTCACCGGGTTAGATTTGATATAGCTAATTTCACCGGTTTCGTATAGTGAAAATTTGAGAAATACGCAGAATAGCTGCAAATACAATCCCGGACAAAATTAGTTGTCGCGTCCATCAAAAATAGCCGATTTTGGGTTACCTATCACTAGTAAATTTTGTTTCTTCCTAAGACAATATCACTGGAACTCCCCTTTCCCCCGTTTCATGTTGGAGGTAGTAGTGCTCAAATTGCGAGGATGAGAGCCGGTGGCAAACAACATTGTACTGGGGGGAGGGGCAGGGAAGATGGGGGACCCGAGTGGTACATAGAACCCCTGTTTATTGAAAACGTTATACATACGCGACAACAATTTTGTCCGGGATTGTAGGTGGGGCTCAAGGGTTGACCGACCTACGTGCGGGCCAGGCTCACAGAAGAACGCTGTGTCTTCGACTACGTAAGATACAGTCAAACCTTGAGGCTGAAAGGGGAATTTGAGAAGGCCCATTTAGCATAGAGAAACCACCGGCAAAACTCATAAAACGGCGGTTCAACCCTTGAGCCCCGACAAGGCTAACCAGGGGCATAATTAATGGTACCAGTAACAAGGATGTAGACTAAAACTGTAGTAATAAACGTAGGTGGGGCTTAAGGGTTGACCGACTTACGTGCGGGCCAGGCCCACAGAAGAACGATGTGCCTTCGATTACGTAAGATACAGTTAAACCTTGAGAGCGAAGAAGGGAAAAGGAGGAGACCTACTTTAACATAGTGCTACGCGTGATACGTAGCAATGCCAATACGCACAAATAGAAAGGTGCTATGATGAAAACACCGGGCCGACAAACCTACGATAAGAAAAGCTAAAGCTGTAATCTGTTAAACAAGCGGGCCCAGTAACGCCAACACACTAATCCATAGGTGCCAGAAAAGTCAAGAAAATAATAGGCCAAACTTCATGGTAATCAACGATGGCGGTGTAAATAGAAGTAAATAGCCAAAAGACCACTGACAAACCGACAAAATGGTGAAACACTTATCTTACACACGTAGCTATAAGAAGGAGGACTGACAAACCTACAAAATATATTTTGTCAGTTTTGTCGGCACTGACAAACCGACAAAATGCTCAAACACTTATCTCAGGCACGTAGCTATCGCAAAGACGACTGACAAACTAACAAACTGACAAAATATATTTTGTCAGTTTTGTCGGCACTGACAAACCGACAAAATATTCAGACACTAATCTCAGGCACGTAGCTATTCCAAAGAGAACTGACAAACTGACAAACCGACAAAATATATTTTGTCAGTTTTGTCGGCACTGGCAAACCGACAAAATGCTCAAACACTTATCTCAGGCACGTAGCTATCGCAACGAGGACTGACAAACTGACAAACCGACAAAATATTTTTGTCAGTTTTGTCGGCACTGACAAACCGACAAAATAGTCAAACACTTATCTCAGGCAAGAAGCTATCGCAAAGAGGACTGAAAAAATGACAAACCCACAAAATAGATTTTGTCAGTTTTGTCGGCACTGACAAACCGACAAAATGGTCAAACATTTATTTTTTTTTTTTTTTATTGTCATCAAGTATGTATATATATATTTACATACACAATACAGCAAAATAAATACAACAAAAAGGACATGACAAACAAGCAAAAACAAAATAATAATTTAAAAGCGGTTTTTAAGAGGTTCCCATTTAGTTAAATGAATTTTTAGTTTGTTTTTCTTTGTAGCGATAGCTAGCTCAGTATCATGTATTTGTTTAACTTTTTTCCAGAAGAAGTCTAGGTTTTCCCAAGGTTTGATCATTTTTTGTCTGCAAAAATAAATAAAACGCTTAGCAATAATTAAAACAAGATTAATGAGATCTTTATATTTACATTCTTTATGAGTTATGCCTAATATAAGTTCACTTTCTGACCACTTATTTTCCAATATTTTAACGGCTTTTAAAAAGAGCTCAATTTCAAGCCAAAAGTTCTGAATATATGTACATCTAACCATTAAATGCTCGAGAGTTTCATCTTCTTTATAACAAAAGGAACAGAAAGGCGATTCTACTATATTCATTTTATATAATAACCTGTTTCCATATAAAATTCGGTGAAGAATTTTCCATTGGAATTCTCTCAACTTAGTATCGATTGTAGCTTTGAAGGGAATGGAATATATTTCCTCCCACACGAACACGTGCCCAGGAAACTCATGTTGGTGTTTATATCTAGAAGTGGGTATAACAGCAATGTTACTTAATATTGATAATATCTTTGACTCTTAATATACCTGCTTTCTTAAGATGACTTTTATAAACTGAATGTTTTCCCACTATAATATTCTTATTATTCCATAATCCTTGATTTGCAATAGTTTCATAGTCCATTAACGGATCGGTTGTTTTCGTTAATCTTAGCCACGCCACAAAACACTCTTTATAAAAGAAGGGTAGCGAAGATGGCAGCGTAGATAACGAGAAATTACACTCCAACAGAAAAGGCCCACCAACACATTTTAAATGGTATTGTAAGACTTGTTTCCAGATGCTGGGGTGGGGTTCCTTAAAACGTTTAAGAAATAGTATTCGTTGAGATTTAATGAGCATTTCTATGTTAGGCATTTTAATACCACCTTTATTGTAGTCTTCAACTACCACTAATCGTTTAACCTTATCTCTACCGCCGCCCCATAAGAAACTGTACATTAGCGACTCTATTTCTTTGCAGATTTCTTTGTCAAAGCATAATGTTGTTGCTCTATATAAGACTTTCGGAACTATAAACGTTTTTAGGATCTGTACTCTCCCAAACACTGTCAAGTTTCGCCACTTCCATAGGTTAAGACTTCCTTGATGTTTTTTGTTATCGCGTCAAAATTCAGCTCTTTTCTTAATTTCTTATTATAAGTAAAGTATACCCCTAGAATTAAAATTGGTAGGTCGACTTTTTTTATTGGCAATTTCTCGGTTGGCCCATAACGACTTGCCCCAAGCCACATGGCTTCTGTTTTATCCTGATTAACAAACAAGCCCGATATCTTCCCAAACATTGCCATGGACGTTAATAGGTGATCATAAGCTGACTTGTTTTGAAGAAAAACTGTCAAATCATCAGCAAAGATACTTAATTTAATTTCTTTGTTTCCGATCATTATTCCTCTTATCTTTTGGTTTTCACGGATGTGACAGGCAAGAATTTCTAAAGCCACTATAAAAAGATAGGGACTTAGTGGGTCACCTTGGCGGACTCCAGAGTTTATACTAAAAAAGGCTGAGCTATTTCCATTATTCATTACACAGCTCTGTAAGTTAGTTTGAAAAACTTCTACCCACCTTATAAAGGACGGTCCAAAGTTAAAGTGCTTTAAAGCTCTATACAAGAAATTTCTATCCAATGAATCGAATGCTTTTTGAAAATCAATTGCTACTAGAAGTCCTTGGATGTTTTCTGAATTAGTAAATTCTATAATGTCGTCAATCGATCGTACCGCATCGTAAATTGAACGACCTTCAACGTAGGCATGCTGGTCATACCCGATTATATCTGGTAATACTTTTTGTAGCCGTATAGCTAGCGTCTTGCTTCCTAATTTTGCGTCTACGTTTATTAAAGAGATTGGACGCCAATTTTTTAAATAACGCCTGTCTTTATCTTTTTTTCAATTACTTTAATAATAGCTTGTCGCTGGGAGTTGAATAGCTCGCCTTTTTCAAAGGAGTCATTAAGTGCTTCCACTAGCTGGGTACTCAACAAAGGCCAAAACACCTCGTAAAATTCGATAGTTAACCCATCGTTCCCAGGAGACTTATTCTTTTGAAATTTCTGAAGAGCCTCGAAGCACTCGCCAACTTTGAGTTTCCCTTCACACAATAATCTTTTTCTAACGTTAACGGTTTTATGTTTGTAGTCGCAAGAAAAGCATCTGTCACGTCTGCTTCTTGTTCAGTGTTATTAGCATACAAATCACGGTAAAAGTGTTCCAATTCACGCATGATTACTTTGGGTTCAGTAGTTAGTTTATTTTCAGTAGTGTATATTTTTCTTATCCAATTCTTTTTGTACCGGTGGTTTTCAAGGTTTAGAAAGAATTTGTTGTTCTTTTCTCCTTCTTCATACCACTTGACTCGTGATCTGACTATACTCCCCTTAGTGAGATGATCCACCATGTTTTCATACTTTAAACGAATAGATTCAAGGCTCGCAGCATTAGATTCACACGGGAAAGCATCATTTTTCTCTTCACATTGTTTTAACTTCTTTTCAACCTCTTTAAAATCAGACTTACGAAGCCTGGCCTTTTGTTTACTATAAATAATAGTAGTTTCACGAACTCTAAATTTTATAAAATCCCACGCTACCCGCTTATCTGAAATATCTTTTGTTTCTTCGATCCAATCAGGATATTTACTATTAATAAGTGAAACGTATTCAGGATCATCCACTAAACATGAGTTAAATTTCCAATAATATGGACCCCGATTCCCTTCTGGAGCTTGATTAAAATTTAAGACAATCGCAGAATGATCTGATTTTATGGATGGTATTATATCTACCGACTCGATATCTTCTTGAAATTCATCACTAGTCATCCAGTAGTCTAATCGCCTCTGTCTTAAAGGGTTCTTTTGTCGCCAAGTAAAGCGTTTCATGTTTGGATTTCTAAGGCGCCAAATATCCACAAGATCGTTTTCTAAGGCTAAATCATTTACTGTTTTGACCGAGGGTTTGAGCTTAACGTTGTCGGTGTCGCAGTCCAAATGACTGAAACATACATTCAGATCACCCCCGAGAATAATTAGACTGTTTTCGGCTTCCGTTTTTACCTCAGATAAGATTGTGTTGATTGATTTAAAAAAAGGAATCTGTTCTTTTTCTTTGTCTGGAGCGTATATATTAGCTAAAATAATAGGCGTTTCTTGAACAAAAGCATGGATAATAACATACCTTCCATTTTTGTCAGACCGTAACGATTTAACTTGAAAATCCAGGTCATCCTTGATCAGAGTAAGTACTCCTTTACTGGATGTGGTTCCGTGTGAGAAGAAAATACTCCCCTTCCATTCTGTTTTCCAAAGACATTCCACCCTTTCATCACTATGGGCTTCTTGCAGAAAAATTATGTCAGCGTTTTGTTTGTTAAGCCAGTTCAGGACTGATTTACGTTTAAAGGAATCGCGCAAACCTCGAGCATTTAAGGATAGTAGACTAAAGTTTAGATTTTTTGAATTCCTAGCCATTGTGCAAATGAAAATAAGAAATTAATATTAATGGAAGTCTCTTTGAAAACCACTTTCGGAAAAAAAACGTACCAAGTACACATATATTACATAAACAAAGACAATAGAATTCTAAACATGACCCTTTCATTTGCCTAAGCATTGAGCTCACTGCTCACGTTCCCGGCTGGCCGCTCCCGAGTATTGCAGTTTCTATTGTTTGATAATGATGGATAACATAAACAGTCATGAGAAATGCAAATACTGAGTTTTTCCTTTTTACAGTATCGCATATTTAATCGCTTCTAAGTAATATTTGTTTATTTACTCCTACAAGATAGACGATCTCAGCCGAACAGAAAAAGAAAAACTTAGTTTAAAGATAATAATAATTATTTTTTCCTGAATTTTCACTGAATATTTGTATTCCCGTACAAAGCGCAGCGCCTCCAATAAGAAAGGATATTAAAAAAAACACCGCGCCCTTAGCTCATGAGCCACTGCTGGAAGCTTCTCCGCCTTGCTTGTATTCAATGCCATCAATAAATAAACGATAAGGCTCTCTTTTGCTAAAGTATACCTCCTTCTTTTCTTCCCTGGCCTTGTTGTGAGCCGGTAGAAGTTTTTTCCTCATCATTACCACTTCCTTAGGGAGATCATGCCCTATTCCATACGGCGATCTATCTACGAAATCAGAGCGATGACTGTAGATACGTTCTCTATCCGAAAACCTTAAACACCGTACGATGATAGTCCTGGGCTTTACAGGCTTCCCATCACGACTTTGTGTTCTTTTACCAAGTCGATGCACTCGTTGAAATTCTATGTCTCTAGCGTCAGCCATGCCGACTTCTGCCTCGAGAAAAGAGTAGAGCGCTTCCTTTGTATCCTCCATTTCAGCCTCCGGGATTCCGTAGATTCTTAAATTTTCCCTTCTATTATAGACCTCATAATTTAAAAGTTGTAGTTTAAGGGACTCCAGCTCTTTTTTGTTTCATTCTCTGCTCGACTCAGCTTTGCGTTGTTCTGCTCGACTTCAGTATCCAGGAATTCAACTGACTTCTCAAGTTCTTTCGTCGCTTTCACGTTGTCCCTGAGTTCCCTTCGATCCGGAGGAACCTAGTTTCAAGATTACTGACCGTATTGTTTAGCTTGTCGATAGCTTTATGCAGACCTTGAATTTCATTCTTAATCAAACCTAACTCGTCCAGCTTTGCGATAATTGAGTCAAGTTTGGCCTGAGATGATTCTGCCATATCCAAAGCTTGAAAAACAATATCGAACTCCTCTGAATCTTTTGCTTTTTTAGTCGTAGGACTCTTCTCCGACGACGAGACACTACTCAGCGATTCTCTTGATTTCCTTTTGAACAAGTTATCCATCTAAAACTAGATACAAAACCAAGAAAACTCGGGAGCCTCGAAAGCAGCGTTCAGCCCGCCATTACTCTCGCCCCACTTATCTTATACACGTAGCTATAGACGATGAATTAGAAACAAACACGGACATGTTTTCATGGGTATTTTCCCCTGTTACCTGTGTCCTTCGCGCCTACTTGGCACATAAGACCTCATCTTTAGGGTATCTTTTAGGGTAATATTTTTTGAGCCACGCTATGGCCCATGTTGGTATCTTTAAGGTGGCTCCCGAGTATTTATTGCAGAAATAGACCTCAACTTCTAGCGTATGTTTGACCCTGAAAAAATTTTCCGATTTCCATAATTGTTCTCACAGAGCTTAAGCAACCTCTGCACTACCAAACGGTGTAGTTCATTTGATATATTAAGCTCGTCTGTTTGGGATATTTTTAATTTTCAAAGGAGGTGTTTTTAGAATAATTGTTATAACTTGAAAATTCGACCGTGAATGATCTTATTACCAGCTAAAATCGCATCCATAGTAACAAAGGTTTACTCAAAGAAATGCCCAGGTCAGCTTTTCGCATGCGATTTAAGTTGTAAACGATGTAATAATTTTACCTCTAAAAATGTCTTATTCCACTTCTGTTTAGTGTGCCGAGCGCGGATATCAGAAAAGTAGGGAAGCTCTTCAGGATTATATCGGCTAATGTTCACTCTTACTTATATAAAAGAGAAAATAGAATCGAGTATCTACAGAATGCGATATGCAATAAACGAATGAGAGCAACGTCTTGTCCAGAATGTGCTGTTGCTATAATATTCAATTCGAGCTTGAAATAACTAAATTGCTGGAATTGTTTCGCAAGTTTCTTTCGTGAGAGGTAGAATACAACCAACTGAGAAGACTTACCAAGTTTGGGCTCGTATTTCCAATACTATGTTGAGAAACATTATCCAAAAGGAGTCAGTATTTCGTCGCTCCAACACAACGCCAAGAAAACCCATATGTTTATGAAACTCAGCGTTCTCGTCTCAGTGCACATGGTGCTAAATACTTCACGTGCACGCTTTCTCGACCCGCGGGATCGGAAAAGCTACCGGATATTAACTTGTCTTACTTCGGGACTAGGAAGCGTCGCACGTGAAGAATTTAGCAAAAGTGCACTGAGGCGAGAACACTGCGCTCATAATATATGGGTTTTCTTGGCGTTTCTGTTGGAGCAACGAAACACTGACTCCTTTTGGATAATGTTTCTCAACATAGTATTGGAAAGACGAGCCCAAACTTGGTAAGTCTTCTCAGTTAGTTGTACTCTACCTCTCACGAAAGAAACTTACGAAACAATTCCAGCAATTTAGTTATTTCGAGCTCGAATTGAATATTATAGCAACAGCACATTCTGGACAAGAAGCTGCTCTCATTCGTTTATTAAATATCGCTTTCAGTAGATACTCGATTTTATTTTCTCTTTTATATAATTAAGAGTGAACATTAGCCGATATAATCCTGAAGAGGTCCCCTACTTTTCTGATATCCGCGCTCGGCACATTAAACAGAAGCGGAATAAGACATTTTTAGAGGCAAAATTATTACATCGTTTACAACTTAAATCGCATGGGAAAAGCTGACCTGGGCATTTCTCTGAGTAAACCCTTATTACTATAGATGCGATTTTAGCTGGTAATAAGATCATTCACGGTCGAATTTTCAAGTTATAACAATTATTCTAAAAACACCTCCTTTGGAAAATTTAAAATATCCCAAACAGACGAGCTTAATATGTCAAATGAACTACACCATTTGGTAGTGCAGAGGCTGGTTAAGCTCTGTGAGAACAATTATGGAAATCGGAAGATTTTTTCAGGGTCAAACATACGCTAGAAGTTGAGGTCTATTTCTGCAATAAATACTCGGGAGCCACCTTAAGGGGTGAAAAAATGGCCAAAAATGGTCAACCACACATCTAATGCTAATAAAGGACTGCTAAACTGACAGGGTCTAACATTACAGCCCGGTGTAACTAACTGATGAGTTTCCAATTTATAAAATTGACAATTGATATCAATAAAGTAAATTGTTACTCACTCAGATTTGGATCATTGACAATATCGTTTTTACAACAAAGCCAAGAAAGTCCGAGTCCAGAATAGCAAGCTCGTCAGGAAAATCAACAAACAGCTGTTTGCGCCCCTAGCAAGAAAAGAGTGCTGATGCCAATTAATAATGTATCTAGGAGAACTTGAGAGGCGGCTCTAATGATGAAGTTGTTTAGTTTATCGAAATTTTTTCTTGTATTTTTAAGACCCGAACTAAAAAATACCTTGTTTACTTTACTTTTAAAAATAGTTATATTAAATATCTTCAGGAGTCGTACACACTTATTGATCATTTTAGAATCTCATAAATTTTAATATCCAATTTTAATAATTTTTAATAGCCTTTTCACCCCTTGTACATATACGTAATTTAGTGTTATATTTATTGTAATATACATATATTTATATTTTAGAGAGGGCCACAAGTTTATCAGTCTTGACTGTAATGTGCTACCGTCATTAATTAAAGTTATTATTATTATTATTATTATATTATACTCTAAAAGCCAACTCATTAGCATCAAGATAATGAAAATATAATAGTTTGAGACATTAACACATATTGACGTCATATAGACGAGGTAAAATGCCATCTTGGATCTGATTTAATTTTGATTTGACTCTTCAGATAAATACTCAATGCAAACAAAATGGTCAGAATGTACAAAATATTCATCAAAGAAGTTTTTGACAAAAACAAAATAAAATTAAAACACGCTGGACCATTTTCGTGCTCCAATCGGCCAAGATCAATTGAAACCGCTCTAGTTACCTACAAAACAAGATGGCGGCCAGTCAAGCGGCTAGCACTGACAGGAATGAAAGTACATAGGAAAACTATGCTCCTTCTAACGCTGAGATGGAAATATTCATCAGAAGAGCCTTGTCGAAGGCAAAAATGAATTGCTTTGGGTTGACATCGAATGTGCACTACATACGAGACATTTATCGGATGTTTAACGCTATTCAAAGCTACTCGAGTTCGGCTGTTCAAGAATTCTCCCCAAGGGTTAGAGCAAGAGATCGTTTTAAGCACAAGCTGTGTTGCTTGTACCCGATTCTACAGCGCAAAATAAGAACGATTCATCGATCCATATTGCGCCGAATGTCTCCACGGATGAGCCATGCCCACCTCTGGAAAGTAGTGTGCTCATTTGATATGCCATTCGAAGTGTTCGATACAATGAAGAATTCGGTTTTGGTGGGGGTCACTTCGTACGGACTGGATATTGCTGGAGATACAGTGACATTTACTTCTAAACGCAGACTTGAATCGTTTTTCGAAGACTTTGTTGAGATCGAGAAAATAATCCTCAAGAAAGACATTCCACAGAGAGGGAACGTGGCTGCAATTGTTGACAAGAATGCGGAATGTAAATTTGAATACAAGAGACGGAGCGAATAGCTTATCATCACTTTGAGCTATGGTTTTTGGAACACAAATGGAATTGCACAACATCTATGAGCATGCAAATCTGTGCGAAAACCAAGAATATCAAGCACTAATGATGTACTTCGCATGAACAAACTTTCTGTAATTGTAAATGCATTGTTTTTTTTTGTCTTATAATTATGTTTCTGTTAGCCTTAGAGTCTGTGGCAGATTCAAGGGTGGTTGCTTGCTAGAATCAGTGTCTTTTTGTGAAAAAATCTTCACTGTACAGATCCTAATGAATAACAGTTGCCTTTCCCTTGCATGCCTGCGAAACTTTGAAATGGTCATCCCTAATCCTGAGTCTGACCTTCATAATAAAGTTTCTTTCAACAATATCCAAGGAGGTTTGTTTCTACAAATAATTTTATACCAAAGTAATGTAATGGGTTAGGGCAGTTATCCTAGTCCCCTTGAATCCAGCCCTGAAGTTTGAATCATTTACTATAAAATACCACATCTCCTTTCATGGAAATTTAAGTTTAATGACACTTAAATAAAAATTGTATTACAAGAGCTAAATGGTAAGCATTATCCATAAATATGCTATAAAGTCTTACAAATTGCTAAAATTAATTAATAGCATTTTCTTCAAGCTAACAGTTTTTCGTTCCATAAATGTATTAATAAATATTTCATGCTTTAGAAGCAATGGCATAAGTATATGTAAATTGGAATGGGTCACATAAATATAGAACAGACATTCTCCTTTGTTGCCAATAAATTCTAAATTAATGTAATAATAAATTTAGTGTCTATCATAAAATGACTTGCTGGACAATAATTGCTAACATTATTTAGTAATACTAGCAAACAATCCAAATTAATTTATAAGTAATGACCCAATGTGAATAAACTTGGTCTGCTGGACAACATAATGATGTCTAATCAAATAGGCAGTATAGCAAACAGATGTTTAATTTCAAGGTTAAGGCTAACAGGGATTCTTTATTTCGTTCTTACCTTGACAACACAGGCTATAGTGGAACAACAATTGCTAGGACCTGTATTGGGGGAAAAATTATGCAAATCTGGGGAAGTCTAAAGGCCTCACATCATACATGTCCTTGCATGTCTATAGGAAAGCACCAATATTATTGTTACCTACAGTACTGTAACTTCCCCTTGGCTATCGGGTCCTTTATCGGTGCAGTTGAGAGGACCTTTGGCTGCAATTAAAGGGAAAATGCATCACAATTAACATATACCGGTATGTATAGGACAATATTAGGCTCCTTCGCAGAAGCATTCGGCACAAAATGGATCGATGAATCATTCTTATTTTGCGCTACCTTTCGAAAACAACCTGAGCACTTTGGCAGTGCACTTTTTCTGTTTCACAGAGACAGCAACCTCATGCATAAGTGGGTGTAAGCAAATAGCGCATGGCTTCTGATGTCCACAAAAACAAAATGTTGCAGTATTCTGAACACGTGCTGGTACCACACTGTCTGATGCAGCATGGTACATATGCGCAGTGCCATTCATTTGGGGAAGGTATAGCTGGCTCAGATACTCGTGCTTGAAGACGTGTGACCACCTTTCTTATAACTAGAATTGTACAGATACGATTTGACATAACCATGTTTTGACTCACGTCCCTGTGTTGTGTTAATACCAAGCCCTGTGTCATACCTGTCCAATGAAAGCTGTGAATGGTCAATGGAGCAACAAATCCAACAGTCCAAACATTATTGGTCACCTCTAGAAATAGGCTGTGGCTTAGATAATACTCACTACATGCTTTCTGTAGCACATCTAGATCATTCAAAGAAAAGTTGTACATTGAAAACAGTGACACAGCAGTTCTAAGGCGGATACCCATGAAGGTGAGGATACACATCCTAAGTGCTGCTGCGTCATTGTGTTTACAACTTCCATAAATAGCAGCTAGCAGAAAGTTAAAACCATGCAGTATCAGCCTAGACTCTTTGCCAGTGAATCTATATTCAAACTCTTTTTTGCCCCGATCTTCAGCAAACCATCTTGTGATTTGTTTGTAAAGTCTGCCAGCCCCTACATCTTTCCTCAATGCCAGCATATACTTACTCAATACAGAAGATTGAGCAAGAGAATTAATTGATGTACAGTCAGCTGGTATGTTTGATCGTTTGATAGCTTCATCCAATAAGAGTGAGTGAAAAGCCTGCACACTGTTATTTTTAAGATGAAGATGATCTACTAGCTCTTTATTACATAAAGTGCCAATACGTGGTGGATTAACTCTTGCCTAGATTTCAGATTTTTAATAAAAGTAGTTACCTTTTGTCGCTTTGTGAGCGACTTTCTTGGCATCATCAATTCTCTTCTTGTATTGCCAAGGAGCCCAAGTTCCTCTTGGGCCTAGTTGACCATTGGGGTTGTCCCTGTTGTGGGTTGAAACATTTCAAAAACTTGAAAAATAAGTAGCAGAGTTACTTTCCCCATTTAAAGTTGTGAGGAACTTCATGTCACAGGGGACAAGCTCAAACTGAAACTCTATTTTTCCCAAAATCTCATACTCCTTTCTTTCAATTTCTTCCATCTCAAGTGAAATGCATTCAGCATATGCTAGGACAGCAGGGTGGGTCTCAGTTGAGTTTGCGCCAAAAATGAGATGATTGTGACGTGGACTAGCAATCTGAGGTCCAATGTTTAAAAACTCACAAGCCAACTAGTAGCACAATCATACCTACCTAAAGGTGCCCCATCCGCACCAACAGCCACAAGAAAGGTATTCTCTTTTCCAAACCAAACTAGAGAGTGCTTGTAAACAGACAGATCAAATGATGCCAAAAGTACCAGCATAGCCTCAAGGTCTCTATAGCATCCATCAACCTTGTTGTCTTCGGAAAGGTTGCTACAAAAATCTTCCCTCACACTTTTGAGGCCGCTTATATTTACCTCATTTATATTGTTTTGGAGGACATTGTATCGTAATAAAGGTGGAATTGGAATACAACCCCCTAGCAATATGTGCTTCTTTGCTTGAAACCCTTTTTTAGTCAACTAAAAAAGGTTGACTGTATAGACATATACGAACGAATAAGAATATACTGCCTTTTTGATGAGACACCATTAGCATATAACACACCAAGAGATCTAGCAAAATTCAAATTACTCTTGGAAAATTTAGCTGATTCCTGTTTAATATTTAAAAGTGCTGCTTTTATGACTTTGTTAGACTTTGATACAAAGCTTGTAAGCTCATGCAATTTGCAATTATTAACAAAAGTGCTTAACAGCCCTGCTAGTGTTGGGGCTTTATTGTTGCTATCCCCACCATGAATAGCAAATGCTGCATTCAATGTCTCCCTTTGACGTCTTGATGCTGACCGAGGCGGTCCTGATATTTTTCCTTGGTCATCTAATGATGTTGGCGACTTTTTACGGCACTCAGCTGTTTCTTGAATTATCTCAACCACTTGTGTTCTTCGATGCAAGAATTTGGACATTTTATCCAAAGCATCAGAGTGCTTGTCATTGCCTCTTTCAGAAGATGATCACTTTCCTCCAACTTGAATGTAAATAACATAATTAAAACCCTTGATAAACGCATTTCTGCAAAGTTATAGATAAAACTTTAGTAGGGAACTAACCTTGACTTTAAGCATCCTTAATTTGGCCTGTTTAGCCTTCAAATTCTTGCTAGAAATGAGGTATTCTTCTCTTGTTTTATAGATTTGCGAAGCATGTATCCCAATCGGAAATCTCTTCCTTCTAGGGCCAGGGGTTTTCTTGTCTTTCTTGTTTGCCATAACCCACAACAATTCGAATTCGGCCGCACTCACTCCCCTTTAAAATCATGTAAGCGAGAGAATAGATAAATTTAGGTCCGTGCGCTCGCACGGATCGGAGAACAGCTTTTTTAGTGCATAAACAACTTTTCCGCTCAAACAAAGGCAGCAATTTTATTCATTGACATCTAATCGAGGGAACTATCGTTGCCTTTTTCTTAAAATCAACTACAAATAACTCTTTTGACAGTTAAATCTCCCTTGCCTAAAGGCATGAATATGGCGGATCAAGGAACTATGATTTGGTTATAAGGCATTTTACCTGTTTTGATGCTTCGAAGCTCGAACATGTTCTCACACATCGAAAAGACGCCATGTTTCCCTTCTGCTTTGCATAACCTTCCCAGAATCCACTAGAAAACATTCGTGCAAAAACGCGGGCTCCCTGTGGTTTCCACTATCTTGAATGTAAAGTAGCGCGTCAGGCGTGGCGCAGCTTTGAGTCAGAATGGCCCAGCGTGAAAGGGATATTTGTGATTTTCAGAGCTAATTTTGGACCATATGTTAAGATGAACAAAATCCCCATACCTCCCCCCCAAAGATCCTATCCCACTTCCAAAAGATCCTCGGACCCCACCCCTCCTCGGACAAAATGTTCTCCATTTCTGTCTGACCTCAGTAGTTTGGTCTGTCAGCATGTTCTCCACATATGCCATCGTCAACTTGCAAACTTTGCAATTCATAGAACTGCACATCGGTATCGTCCGGCGCGCTCCCTCTGCAGTATTCGATTGCGAAGTCTTCACTATAAAAAATGTTCTTAGTATTACAGTAAATTTCATGAATTTACTTTCCATACGAGCTAACAAGATAATTATGCTTCTATTGCGATGACGAAATGGCACTGACATAAGTAAACAGAATCCAATCTAAAGATGGGACAATCTATAGGGAGAGTTCCCCTATAAAATAATAAAATTACTATAAGTGCATTTCGTATTTGCCATTCTATTTCCCACTTCTGCCACTTAGTGTAATGATGCACACTATAATCTCCTTAAGTTGTGATTAATCTAGGTTCTTATAAGAACCTGTTAACAGTTCAAAACAGTGTTTCGTGAAATCTGTTAGGCTTTACAGAACATTACAAGAATCTTTGGTTCCGTAAGCTCGACTTTTGATATAAATGTCCAAGTACATACCAATTTAAATTGCACACGAGAACAAGTACTCTCTTCTAGTTATTTTCTTCAGCAAGAACCATGATCACCGACCCATGTTTTCAATACGGTCTACTAACCTGTGACACTTTTCGCTTCACAAAACAGTAATCCACAAATGGTAATAGCGAGGCAGGCTGCAAGATAAATTTGACTGACACTTCGACCACGTCCCAACATATTTTTAAATGCAAATTTGTGAATATTGTCGGGGAACAGAAGTCCGATTATGAAAAAACACTTATCAGATGTTTTGATAGAGTTGCCTAATTTAGTTTCGATCTGTAAATAGTTGTTGTTTGTTTAGTTACACAAACTTTAACCTCGTGAACTGGTACCCGTTTCAGTAAAATAAATACGCGATACGGGATATCTGTGGTGGCGTTTTTAAACAGCGATATGGGATAACTGTGGTGTCTTTTTCTTGTTGACGAGCCATTTGAAGCCAAAAGATTATGTGATTTTGCTTGGCGAAGTGTTTCTTGCCGATTTTGTATCGGTAGGATGTCTTCATGGTTTATCTTGTCATCGATGCATCAAGAACGTTGTGTCAAAGCTTGAGGTCCTCTGTAGGGAGAGAGTGAACGTGGAAGAAGAGAAAACATTGTTCATGGGTCAAGCAAAGAAATGGCATGCTCAGGAGATGTATTATGGGGATTGTACGTTGTACCTGTTCCGTTTAGCGGATTACGTGGCGCGATGGGTTCTACGTCAAGGTGAAGCAGCTGACACAGAGTACTGTAAGAGAGTGAGAAAAGGGAAGGAGGAAGAAGGAGGAGGTGAAGCAGATTTGTGGAAAGAAGTGGTGCAGTTAGCCAAGACAGCGGTGTGTTACGTCGAGGATGAATTTGGCGGTATGACTGTAGAACACGTTGATGGTGATAGAAATGAGAAGACGTACGAGATCCTTGAAGTTGGAGAACAGTTTCAAAGCATGCTTGGAAGTGCAGCCGAAGCGATGGCGGTACGGGAGCGTCTTAAACTGAAAGAGTCACAGCAAAACCAGATGCGTAAATACAATCAGAGTTGGACGAAGAGTGGCGAGACTGTGATGAGTCAGTTGGTGACAGGGATCTTTTCCGAGGTGTGTGATAATTTGGCGCAGCCCTTATGGAGAGAAGCGTACCAGAAACGTCACGGCACTAATCCAGACTTGAGATCATGGCTCACCTACTTTAAGGGAGATGATAAAAATGTGTATTTGTGGGATGACTTCTCACCGGAGCTCCTACAGCAACTGCAAAAGGCTATATCTCCACGCATGATTGTACCGGGCCTACTGAAAGAGTTACATCGATTGGGTTGTCGTGTTGTACGTAATACCAGCTCAATTCGTCGCGCCGGTATGGACACGTTAACAGCGTTGATGTCCCAAGGGCATAACATGCTTCGTGTCAAGATGGAGGAATGGTACAAGATGGAGTGTATAAGGCACGAGAAGAAGGAGGAAAAGGTGAAAATACCTCTGACCAACCCTGAGAAAGAGGACGTCGAGGGAATGGATGGTCGTGGAGTGTATCTTGCTACGTTATCACGTACGATCGTCGGCAATGCACATGCCCACTTTTCCTTCGTGGGTGGGTTTACACCGTCATCACCTGAAGCAACCACATCCTTTGGTGGATTTGCAACATCACCGACCGACAAAAAGAAAGTGGAATGGAGTAAAGTGACCAAGGAGAACTGGGGACGATACTTGTGCGAAGCTATGAAGGAAGTGGTCTACGTGTATGATGATGTAGCAGGGGGATGGGGCAGGGGGTATACTATTCAATCGCAGCGTATAACCCTGTTTTCAGCCTCACCCCAGTACCAGCATATGATCTTGGATACGCGCAAGGTGTTTGACAGTCAGTATACAGATGTTTTGAAGCCTAGCCTAGCCTCCACCATTTCATTATCATCATCATCATCTAAATAGTCTATAAAGTCCACCGCTACAGGCTGATTTAGTTCCCACATGGGTTCCATCATACTATCATCAGAGTCCTGCTCTACGGTGGGTGTAAGTGGACGAGGATCATCATCAGAGTTGTATCCTGAGTCATCGTTATCATTAGAGTCCTGCTCTATGTATTACAAATTGCGACGGACGTTACTAAAACGGGGAGCGGGAACTCGGAAAAATCCATCGAAACTCGTCCCCGCCCTCGGCTCCCCGCTCCTCGGGTACCCAGCGTGGCGGGTAAGATAAGGATCCACAACCTTTCCAACCAACCCCAGAACCTCGGGCGTAACGAACACTTTGCGCAGATTACTCACCTATATGACCCACCTCCCAGCCCCAAGCCTTGTAACCCACCAAGCCCACAGAGCTCCAAAGCCAACCCTGCAAGCGCGCCACATTCTAGCAATGTAAAGCTAGACCCCGCTGACCTGCTCCCTTCCGATGTCATGTCGCAATTCCAAACTCTCCTAGAAACACACGACAACGTTTTCAACCCAACCATAACTGGGTATAATGGAGCGTCGGGCCCATTTGAGGCTCGAGTAAACATGGGACCAGTGGAACCGCCACAGCGCAATGGCCGCTTGCCCCAGTACTCGCGCGACAAGCTGGTTGAATTGCAAGATAAATTTGACTCGTTGGAAGAGCTGGGCATTGTAAAGCGCCGTGAAGACATTAATGTCTCTGTGGAATATCTCAACCCTTCTTTCCTTGTAAAGAAACCTAACGGTGGGCACCGCTTAGTCACCGCATTTGCAGATGTTGGGAGATACAGCAAGCCTCAGCCATCTCTAATGCCTGATGTTGAGACCACTCTCAGGCAAATAACACAGTGGAAACACATCATAGCAACCGACTTAACTAGCGCGTTTACCAAATCCCATTGTCCCGCGATTCTCTGAAGTATTGTGGGGTCGTTACACCCTACCATGGTGTCCGTGTATACACCAGGTGCGCAATGGGAATGCCAGGGTCTGAGACCGCCCTGGAGGAGCTCATGTGTCGGGTGCTAGGAGATTTACTGAAGGAGGGTGTTGTGACCAAGCTAGCTGATGACTTGTACTGTGGCGGGAATACCCCTCAAGAGCTGCTTCTCAACTGGACAAGAGTACTTATCGCCCCCCACAAGAACAACCTTCGCCTTTCTGCGTACAAGACCATCATTAAGGTATGAGTATACCTTTGTACGAGGGATGTCGCTTTTTCGCGAAAAAAATCACTGTCGTGTCATTATTTACACTACAAGGGCCAATTATATATCGTTTTAAAGCTTATGGAATGGCCTTACTTACTAAGTGGTATATTTCTTTGCAACGGTAATCTGATGGATAATTTTCGTCATTTTGTGCTTCAGAGGAAAAGTACCAATTTTTGCTTATCAAGAGTTCCTGCCACTTCCAGTTAATGTTAAAAGCTCCAGCTTTCTGCAAAATGTATTCCTTAAGGTGCGATCTGAAAAAAGGTGTGCGGGATTATTGATATTTTACATATTTGCGGAAATATCACGTAAAAAAGGCTGAAAACAGATATTTTTGGCAATGCTAACACAAAAATTAGCATAAAATATGTTTTAATTAGGAAAATAAAAAATCCCGCACACCTTTTTTTAGATCGCCTTCTAAAGAATAGATTTTGCTTATATTTGGAGCTGTGCAATTTAATTGGAAGAAGATGGAACTTTTTAAAGAAAGTCGGTCGTTTTTTCTTTAGAGCTAACAAAATATATGTTCATGTACAATATAATGAAAACAAAAGTATTCATCAGATAGACCAATCTTTTAGCTTTAAAATGATATGTGAACGACGTTTGTGGTGTAAATTGTGACGCGATACGAATTTTTTCCCCGCGAGACCCCTCAAAGGTATACTCATACCTTAATCCCCGTTCTACTACCATACTCGGGTCTCAGGGTACATTACAAGCAAGTCCCCATAAAATCTCGGCTCTTGTAGCGTGCAAAACCCCTGAGACGGTAGGAGGCCTCAGATCTTTTATCGGTGCCTATAAAGTACTCGCCCGTGTCATCCCTCATTGCTCATCTATGATTGCACCCTTAGATGATGCGATCGCTGGACGCAAGTCCCAAGAGAAACTCGACTGGACAGACGATACACTGGCAGCTTTCAGTGACGCTAAGAGCTCCCTATCCTCAAGCAAGACTATCACCCTACCCCGACGAGATGATCAGCTGTGGATTGTGACGGATGGTGCTGTCCGGAAACCAGGTATCGGCGCAACCCTCTATATCACTCGTGGTAACCGCGTATCACTGGCAGGCTAATTCAGCGCAAAATTACGAGGGCATCAACCATCATGGCTTCCATGCGAAATCGAAGCGTTAGCCATAGCTGTCGCAACGAAGCACTTCAGTCCCTACATAATCCAATCCTCAAAAAGTGCTTGTATCCTTACCGACAGCAAGCCATGCGTGCAAGCTTTCTCAAAGTTGTGTCGTGGCGAGTTTTCGGCGAGCCCACGTGTCTCAACCTACCTGTCCACCGTGAGTCGTTATCAGGCATCAGTACAACATGTCGCTGGAGCCGCTATTTTGCAGTCTGACTTCGCAAGTCGAAATGCCCCTGAGTGTACCTATGAGGCCTGCCAGGTCTGTACCTTCATAAGGGACGTTGAACATTCTGTTGTCCGAAGCACGTCTATACAGGACACACAATCAGGATCTTGCAAGCTCCCGTTTACCAACCGCACAGCTTGACTATCCCTTCAACAGAATGCCCCGACCTTCGACGGACGCACGCCCACCTCAGACAAGGTACGCGCCCGTCAAAGAAACTTACCAATGTGCGAGACGTTAAGCGTTATTTAAATGTTGCGTCCATCGCCAAAGACGGGCTTCTTGTGGTACGAAAACAAGAGCCTCTTGCCCCGGATCGCGAATGTGTCATTGTTCCTCCACGGTCTTCTTACGGCTTTGCACGTTCAACTCAATCATCCAAGCTGCCATCAACTAAAGACCGTCATTCGTCGATACTTGTTCGCACTTGATATGGATAAGGCTGTTGAGATTACTACCAGCAACTGCCATCACTGTACCTCCCTCCGTACAGTTCCACACACTTTACAGGAACAGTCTTCCGCCCCACCTCCTGAAGTTGTCGGTGTTTCATTCGCAGCCGATGTCATCAAGCGCAATAGACAACAGATACTTGTGCTTCGCGAAACCGTTACCTCCTTTACCACTGCTACGATCATACACGATGAGCGTCATGAGTCTCTGCGTAACGCTATTGTCATGTTATGCATAGAGCTCCGCCCACTAGATGGCCCCCTAGCGTCCATCCGCACAGACCCTGCTACGGGATTTCAAGCCCTTAAGGATGAAAACTCCTTCGGAAGCATCGGATCTGTATCGAAATCGGACGAGTGAAGAACCGTAATAAAAATCCCGTAGCCGAAAAAGCTGTGCAGGAACTTGAGAGCGAGCTACTTAAACAAGACCCTCTCGGCAACCCTGTAACACCACTCACGCTTTCTGTTGCAGTCGCTACTCTCAATACCCGCATTCGGACACGCGGGTTATCGTCACGTGAAATGTGGACCCAACGCGATCAATTCACGAGCGTTCAGCTTCCGATCAGCGATCGAGAACTAATCTCTACACAAGCCCAGGACAGATCACGTAATCACGCCTACAGTGCTAGCTGCAAAGCACCTCTCGGTACGACAATCCTGACCCCCGATATATCTCCTGGTGATCTAATCTACTTATACGGTGACCGGGACAAGTCGCATGCCAGAGACAGGTATTTAGTTACATCTACGGACGGTCCTTGGTGCAATGTACAGAAATTCAAAGGTACCCAACTCAGAAACACTTCGTATAGAGTCAAGAAAAGTGAGTGCTTTGCGGTTCCGTCTAACATAGACATTGTATCCCGTTCACGAGGTGATTCCACTCCCCTGCACTTGATAGACAGCGGGTCCGCAGCTACCTCAGCACTCGATGAAGAGCAAACACCAATTCCGTCTGTGACAGCTGCTCCACCTCCCCCAGACATACCGATATATATCTACACCCCTCGATGCCGATACATCTCCTAAGGAACCAGTAACTCCTGTGCAGATAACCACTGGGCATGCTCCGGACGAAGGTACCTCAACGCCCGACTCAGACACATATCCTGCTCCCGCTAGCCGTAGGAAGTCTCCGCGTCAGAGACGTCCCCCTGAATACCTTACGGACTACATCACTGACTTTTGATAGATAGTTTTAATAGTCAGGCAGTATACATCGTTATAGTGTACTATCGTTCATATTGACACTGTTCCCGTTACCAATATTAACGCCGCTGCTACAGCAAGGTCGATAGAGCTGCCCTGTTGTCTCATGTTTGAAGAGAAAAGGAAGCCGCGCCAGTATACAGATTAGTTAGGACCGGTCAACCTGTGGTTGCCGGGTCACCAAGCGCGATTCGCTCTCGTCCATCTTGGATTTCTGTCTACTCGTGTATATCAGTTAGCCCCGTTGATAAAGTTATATTTACTCATCGTTACGTGTTTGATACGGATCTCCTTCATCCCAACTGGCGCAGATTTGAGCTGCTAGTTCGCCCGCTAGATCCAAATTCTTACCTAGATAACTTAGTAGAAGACTACAGCAATCGTAGGCATAAAAATCCAAACTGATTGATTCAAAAAGCCCATAGTTTGCCACATTTATCAAACAGATCCTTTTCGTCCCCGGAAATCCCCTGCTAGATCTTTTTGGGGAATGCACAAAGAAAAAATACTAAATATTTGTCGATTCCCTCGAGTTTAGCGTCGTTGGAATCATGAGAATATACGCTTCCTTCCCTGCTATGTTTAAATTTGTTATCCATTAACGTACGCCTGCGTGAGCGAGTTGAAGTCCGTTGAGGGTAAAATTTGGGTGCCAATATCCATTGCGTGACGGGGAAAAGCGGTGTCATTTTCACTCCAGGTCACTAATCTCCAAATCGCCGTGATGGCGATATTCCTCCATTGCTAACGCCTTTTCGCGCCGCTCAAATCAGACGTTTCCCAAATCATCAGCAGCGAATGGCAAGAATATTCAATCGAAGACTGTCTAGATGTAGAATTATTGTCGAGCACACGATATAGCACGTTAAAACGTATCGTTGTGTAGGAAGCATTTGGCGCCACTCGAGGTGGTTCCAGCCAATAGTAGTGGAACTTTGCACTTTTCTTGCTCAGCGTCACGTGGTACTGTTTGATGATTTATAATAAATTGTTTCCAGGGAATCTGATTGTCACTTCAGTATTTTATGAGCTCAGCTGTGAGTGGCCGTTTTTACTATAGTGGCTCATTAGCATGTGGAGTTGGAGTTATGCGAAAGATCTCTATTACAACAACCGATCTACAGCCAATGTGGAACCACTCGTGCGTGCGATTACGATAATCGGAAACTTTAAATGCGGTTAAGATTAAAGGTTTTAACTTCACTTTTTTTCAATCAACATACCACTGCTTGATCTTGTTTCCCCCTTAACCCCTCTAGCTTTTCCCCTTCGCCCAACCTTCAACCACAAATTACATTCAAAATGCATCGTGTAAATAACACTAATAATAATACTATTAATGTTGCTTTGGTTTACCATTTATTTCAATAAAAAAACTACACACAAACAATTAGCATGATGTTTAGATTATGTCTAGTTTGTTCATTTCATGCAGTAGCCCATGGAGGAACAAGATTTGTCTGTCCTGTCACTGTAATAAAATGCGTACTTCAACTGGAAGCCATTCTCCTTCACAAATGCTTTGCACTGTTGACGACAGAAAACATGCATTTTTCCATTAATGGCTTGATTTTGGCTTGTATTATAGCATCTCGCGAGTGTCGAAACATACAGTATGGCGGAACGCTTTCTTTTAAAAGCCCCGTTTCCGTGCAGTTGCAGCTGCAAACGTTGTTGTGCAACAGCTGCTACTGCAGCAGCTATATGGAAACATGTGGCGTTCGCGACTTCTACAACACGATGCGTCTCTTGCGACTGCTGCAACTTCTGTTGCAGGAATAGCACGTGTTCTATCTATTCCACTACTGCAACTGGAGTTTCACGGCTTCTGTGACTGCTACGACATCAAGTTTCCATATACTGTTGCAGCTGTCGCAGAACAACTTTGTTCAAGACGGCTGGGACAGTGGAAACTGGGCTTTATAGAACGACACAAAAGGACTATTCATATTCAAATAACGCAACTATATTGACATTCAGCCATGAAGCATATAGACAAGTTTTAATAAAGTGATTCTTTTTAAGGAATGGTCCATGCTTAGCGTGCGTATATCCAGTTCTGGAAGCACGCGGGTAGTTGAGAGAGCACGAAGGTAGCGTAAGAGTCACACGAGGCGTTAGCCGAGTGCGACTCTAGCTAGCTGAGTGCTCTCTCAACTATCCAAGTGCTTCCAGAACTGGATATACGCACTGCTAAGTATGGACTATTGCTTTTATAACATAAACAACGAAGTTTCGCAAATAAGTATAGGTAATCATACGACTTCGAGTTCAATTTGGGATTAATTGCACGAGTGAGTTTTTCAAAAAGTATCGAAATTGCACGAGCCCGTTAGGGCGAGTGCAAATTTGAGCTTTTTGAAAAACTCACGAGTGTAATTAATCCCAAATTGAACGAGAATAGTCGTATGATTACTTATTAATAATTTAGATGCAAAAATCAGTGAAAAACTAATCAATGCAGTCACGCGAGTGCCACGTGATAAACCTTTATTGCTGATTGGTTCTTACAAAAACCGTGGAATTCATCGGTGATCGTCAGTTCTTTTGTCATTCTGATAAGTACATGAAAGTACAGTTCTGAAGCTGAAATACTGCTTCAAAGAGTCTTTCAAGCCGTAATTAGGCTAAGAGTTTAAGCAATTCAAGTGAGACGGTACAACTTTTAGACAATGTTGAAAGCGTCACCGATTTCACTACAGATGCAGTTCATTGAGAATCGCTTTCAAGAATGTGATACCTCCGTTTGCGAGCACAAGGGGCCGAATCTGGCGAGGACTTGCTCTCATTGTAGAAATTGAACGCCACTTGACAGTTGTTAAAGGTATCATGAGATTCTGGGCTTGAGAACCCATCGGTGCCATGGAAAGAGCATGGGAAGTCGCAGTGCTGTACGAAGTGGAAGCCGGCTGAGTGGAATTGGAAGGCTGTGCAACTGGAGGCAACGACGAGAGAAGCGACATAGAGTTTCCAGCTGGCTGCTTTTGTAGCATTTTTGACTGATGATGGCTGCCTTGGAGAGCTTCCAATTCATTGGAACTGTTGTTTCGTCTGGAAATTGCGGCTGAAAGCTCATACTGCTCTTGCTCGTTCGCTTCATCATAGTCATCGAGGGACTGCAAATTTCTATGACCCGTCACCTTCACAATTCCCGCCCGCTCAATGTTGACATTCTTCAGCTTGCTTACTACGGTTTTTCTAGCGCTGTGATTTGTAAACTTCTTGCCACTTGACTCAAGGCTGGTTCCTGCCACGATGTTCTTCATCATGTTATTTATGGTGTTTTCTCCCATCGCCTGGGCTTTAAACCAGATCTTGTCGTTTGCCGTCCTGTTGTGTTTTATAGCCAGGTAAAATGGTCCAGTGTTTTTAAAGTGGTTTGGCCTCCGGCTTAAAAACTCCTTAAAGATACCGACGGGGCATCTCCTTCCACCAACTGTAAACATTCTTGGCTGGAAATCTCTTGGTTTGTGGTTAAGGCCGCCTTGTCTTGTTTTCGTTGGACCCTCGGCGAATTCTACGTACTCAAGGCCGCTATCATCTTTGCAGAGACGGAAATCCTCGACTCTCATTTTGTGGTGTTCTTGACGACCCCTGAACCCAAAATGTTGGGTAAGTAACCACCATACTGTGTTTATGAGAGCCTGTGGTGTTTCATTACCAAATTTCCCTTCCGTCCAAAGCTCTTCCTCTTCGTCTGTTGCGAGTTTTCTTGCTTTGTTGGGGCGCTTACCGCGGCCTTCCTCTCGGAGCTTTTTCGCCTTCCCCTCCAAAACCATCTTAGAAGAGTGAAACTCTCGGTCTCGTATCAGGGAATACTTGTAGCCTTGGTCTTTGAGGTGTCTGTCAACACCTGCTAACATCACTTTAAGGCTGTCCGGCTCATAGTCCAGCCCGTTTTTGGTCTTAACTTCTCTAGGTGAGCATTCAACTCGCTTGGCTCAAATATCTCCATTTCGCTGGATATTTTATTATGTAAGCACCATTGCTTCCATACAGATACCCAGAAATTTGTACTTTTACTTGTATTCTGGTTTTTTGAGCCATCTTTTAGTCCTTGGATAGTAGTTTCAGTAGCTTTGGCAAATCTTTCAAAATTTGTGGCAGCCATTTTGTTTGTTTACCACAAATTTTTACTTGAAAACAGCGCCTGTGTGAAATCGTCTCTGATTGGTTCTTATAAAATTATATTGTTTATTAGCCAATCAAAATCGTGAAATACTTGCACTATGTTACTACATTTTGCACTCAATTACCTCTGAAATTGCACTGCTCTAAGCCAATCAGAATTGAGAAATTTTTGCATCTAAATTATTAAGTTGGAAACAAAACGCACGAAAACAACAATCCCCCTTAACTTGCAAGAAAAAATTAGCTTAAATCATGCTCAAACGGGAATAAAATGCGGTTGGAATTATAGAACTGGATATACACACGTACTGACAAATCTCTTCTCTCTTTTTAGCCGTTTTAGTTACACTGTAAGTGGACTTTTCAAAAGGTAGTGGAAAACAATACATCTCTTTGTGAGGTGGAAATAATAAGCTTACATCGCTTTGTTTTTCAACAACATCGTTGCATTCAGCACTGAAATTTTACAAGGAAACCCTTTTCAAATTAAATGACAAAATCAAACTTGACTATTTCGTAGAAAATATAATGAAAACATAGTCTTTTCTGATTCTCATATTTTATTAGGCATTGCAGAGAAAATAATACGAAGAAAATCGATAGCAGCGAAGGAAACCTTACTCGCCAAAAGAAAATTTGCAAACTACTAAATTTGAAGTAGCTCATTTCAGGGTTAAAAACATTAATCCCAAACAAAATTAATTTGGATCAATTGATTTGCTTACCTGCTAACTTGTTCCTTTCACGAATTTTTCACATGACAGTTTTGTGGCCGCTGAAGTGGAATTCTTCCGGACTTGAATAAAAACAGCACTCAAAACAGAGCGCTCAAAATTCGCACGAAAAGGAGCAAATTTTGCACAAATAAACCTATTTATCAGTCATCGGATTTCCGAAACTACATAATCCATCTGAAACAGGTTCCTTTTCACTTGCTTTCAATTTCCAGAGCTTGTTTTAGATCCAGGGTGTTGTTTTTGACAGCTTTTGTGACATTGGCCTCCCGTTTCGCTTGATTCCGAGTGTGACGTACTTTCTATGGGAAATCTCTATGGTATATCCATTTCTTTCACATAGAAAATCAGCCAATCAGAGCGCGCGTTATATCGTGTCTATGGTATAATATGTTTTCATATGCTTCGTATTCACGTGAAAATGAGTGAATAAATTTCAGAAAGTGTGACAAAAGCGTTATAATAATTTCAACTTGTCAAATGGCTGTAATGGGTAATATGCACTACCAGCAAAAATGTACTATGCACTCTTTATAAGAAGATATATTTTTGTTTGAGGATTTTTGTTCTTAAAATTTACAAGCCCCCTGGACAGCCAAGGATTAAGCGAGTGACGCAGATCTTGAGCGAACTGTAACTATGTTCTTAGTATATAAATATTTTCTTTTTTAAAGGGAATCCCGGCTGTTTAGCCTTTTCAAGATAAGAGGAAACTTAAACAACTAAACATTCTACAAAAGTTTATAACTGAAAAGAAACCCAATTGGGCAGTCGCGACTCATTTCGCTTTGACGAGATTCTTATTTGAATTTCGCGGACGCCACCATCTTGGAACGTGACGTCACTCTTGTGCTATAAATTATGCATTTGTTATTGAGGACGGCGTATTAAGCTTATCCTAAATCGATTTTCTTCTTTTTGCCCTCTCAACATATAAATTGTTTTATTGGTGCTCTTATTCTGGTTATACGTGTAGCGAACAAAGCCTATTTCGGCGCATTTATGGAAATGCATAATTTATAGCATTGACGCGTGAGTGACGTCACGTTTCCAAGATGGCGGCGCCCACGAAATTAAATAAGAATCTCGTCAAAGCGAAACGAGTCGCGTCGGCCTAATTGGGTTTCTTTTCAGCAATAAACTTTTGTCGAATGTTGTTTAGTTGTTTAAGTTTCCTCTGAGCTTGCAATGGCTAACAGCCCGGATTACCTTTAAGCGGAGAGGTGCGTCTATTTGCCGTTTGATAGGAAAGAAAATGTATTCCACTTTTTTGTTCTTTCTGTTCGAGATACCTTTAAGGGTGGATTTACCTATCTCGTTACCATGAAAACCGTCGTCAAAGGCTGAAGACGCGCGCGCTCAAAAGAGCGGGAATCTTTTTTACTTCCGGTATTTTTTCTTCGGGGAAACCCGTACGAGTTGTTCACTTTTCAAGAAGCTTTTTACTTTTATTCTTCCGAATAACACAGCACCGCTGGAGAGTTGAGTAAAAGTATTTTTGCTGTCAAATTGATTTGAGTTTGACAAAAGATGTAAAGAGACAGTTGATGTTTGTCGTTTTTGGAAGAGAGTTGATTCCAGAAAGTGTTAGTTTTTTAGTTTAAAATTACACTCTTGTTGTGTCCCATATAAGTATGAGTCTTTTTTACAAGCTACAGGTGGCTCTTGGCACAGAAATAAAGTTGATTGATTGATTATACGGAACGCTCGTTTTCCCGTAAATAACAAACATATTTTCTTTTCGAATGAAACTAAACACGGTTTGCAAACTAGCTAAAATGTTTTTCAAACACTAGGAAACTAAAGGAAGGAATGCTAATGGATACAAAAGAACAAAGTATACATATCACAGTACATATTCAAACAGCTACAATAACTCACTAACCTGGATTAAAGATTTTCAACGAAATGCGCTTTTGTTCTGATTTTTACTCAATTTTGGAGTGTAAACAGATCGTGATCCACTACATTTCAATCTACTCAGTCCTTGATTTCTTTCTCTTCATTTTCAGTTCTAATATATAGATTTAGGCACTGCCTAAAAGCGGAGCTCCTAGTGATTATATATATGAAAAAAGGTATCAAGGCCGGGGGGGGGGGGGGGACTCTAAGGTTAAAATGCTAGGGGTGACCGTCGTTAAACTCAAATTTTGACCCTTAAAAATACCTGGTCGGAAAAAATTTCCACCCTAAAAAATACCCTTCAGTCTGAAAATACCCTAAAAAATACCAACAATTTTGACAGATTAAATTTTATTCTGGCCGTTTATTAATATACATCAAATGTATCCTCTCGACTTTTAAAAACACTACCTTATTTGCGTGAGAACCCCCTAAAAATACCTATTTTTCTTACTATACCGTTTTTTATTTTCGGACCCCTAAAAAATACCAGATCGCCGATTTCAACCCCTAAAAAATATGACGGTCACCTCTAGCATTCGAATATAGGGAGCCCCCCACCCCCCCCCCCCCCCCCCCCCCCCGATCAAGGTTTAGAAAAATATATTTTGTAATCTGATATCATAACTTCAATAATTGCATCTGATTTTGTGAAAGCTTGACAACATAAAATACCTGTGGAAGTTTACAGTATTTATAAATGCTTTTTAGATCATCATTGCATGATTGCATGCAAACATAGTGATAGGAAAGCATTTGTTATGTATGTTTTTTTTTTTCTAATAACAACTATTGAAAGGATCCACTAGTATGCTCCTGATTAACTTATCCATATTATATACTGACATAATATTAATATTCTTAATAGCCTCTAGGGGCACAGCCAAAAATATTATAGCGGAACTCCTGTGGAGCCCCATAGGCTAATGCGTGGGGAATGCGTGTTATGTATGTTTTTTTTTTCTAATAACAACTATTGAAAGGATCCACTAGTATGCTCCTGATTAACTTATCCATATTATATACTGACATAATATTAATATTCTTAATAGCCTCTAGGGGCACAGCCAAAAAATATTATAGCGGAACTCCTGTGGAGCCCCATAGGCTAATGCGTGGGGAAAAAAATCAATTAAAAAATGTAAAACATATCAAGAAAATTTCGCCAAAAGCTGTCGTTTTGCCGACGTTGCAAAACTTCCTTATTAGGAAATTCCCCCTTACCTTATTTGAAAGGTCTGTAAGTACTTTTCCTCATATCTTAGCGAAAAAAGCAGGAAAATTGACCAAAACTTGCAGATACTCGAGAAACATCCTTCCCTTGATCGCCATTTTGTTTTACCCCCCGCCGAGGGGCCTGAGTCACGTTTTGAACACCACAGGCAACCCGCGCGGATTTGCCATAAAAACGACAGCACTTTCTTGATATGAAAAATCAATTAAAAAATGTAAAATAAAGAGTAACCCACCTAGTCGAAAACGTTTGGTTTATGGGGATATCCGCTGCCCTTTAAGTAGCGCCGGCTCTTTCTGCCCTGCCCCTAGACCCCAGTGCCTCACGGTATGAAAATTCAGGCAAACGAAAGGCGAACGGACGCCTGGCTGTTTTTCGAGTTTTTCTTCTGCTGCTTTAATGGTAGTTTCTTGCAGCCCAGCGTATATACTAGGCACACAACTGTAGACGAACTCTCAGAAAAGATAACCTTTGGGTTATCTGTCTATGGCTGTTCGCAAACTGGACGTGGATTAGTTGTCTTGCCCGGATCTGACAAAACGGAAAGAAGTCAACCAGTCGAGAAGTTAATTCTTGCTATGAAAGGCTTTTGAGTAACAACACAAGGGAAAGAATCTCCAGCTTTGTTTTAGCTAAAGCACGGAAAGAATTAAATTGTGAAAAAGAAGCATTTCTCGTGGAATTTTAGCCACGTTGTATCATCGACGCTCGTGAATTACAAGTCACTCAAGCTCTAAATACGAGAAAGAACAATGTACTGCGACTCGTTTTCTCGACAAAGAAATACCGAAAGGTGCAGTTGCTTTGGCAGCAATATTCAGGTAAGCGTTTAAGTTAAGCTTATTTCGAGCTTTTTGGTTTTGTGTGACTGACGAATTTCTCACTGAAGAAAAAAAATGTTCCTCTTTGCTGCATGGCTGCAGATGTGAGATCAGTTATTCTAATTAAATGCAATCAAGAGAGTAAATTATTTAACAATTATTCCTCGAGCCCGAATGGGCTCTGCGTCAATAGCCCATGAGGCCGAAGGCGGAATGTGCTATTGACTCAGAGGCCATGAGGGCGAGAGGAATAATGTTTTTAGTCAAATCACACTAGTAGGTCAATTTGTATTGCCAAAAAAATGTTTTTGTTCTGGTCATTTGCCATTTTCTGGCTTTCAAATCCAACACTTTTCGCTACTAGTAGGCTATAACTTATAGCCTACTAGTAGCTCAACCAATCAGAACGCAGCATTGATAATAGACCACTAGTGTGATTTGACTAAAATGCTATATTTATGGCAGTAGCATAGGATTATTTTTGAGTTTTGACTTTCTGAATAGAACCCCCAAAACTTAAGTTATGTTTTGCCTTTGTGCTTCAGCTTGCTCTGATTCACACACATCAACTCATACACACACAAAAAAGAATAAATGAATATTCAAAGCTGAGTTTAGTGGATGGAAATTGCTGTGTTTTTGCCAAACAATAATGTTCTCTAAAAAGTCCCAGGATGTTCATGTCTGTCTGGTCTCAACATTTCTCACCAATCCGCCTTGACCTTGCATCCTGTGCTAAGTTCAATAGGATTGTGATCCAGGCATAAGACAGTGATGAGACATGAGACCAGTATTTACTCAGATCATTCTTGAGTTCGTACTGTTCTCGTGTAATCATCACCTTTGTGATTGTGTTTACGTGAGACTGGTATGGACTCGAAAGTTGTTTGTCGGGTCAGCAACCAAAATAAACTTGTGCACCTCTGGACTTCTTTTCAGACTGACTTCATGTATACGCATGTAAATAATTTAAGAGAGCCAATACCACTACAAACTTAGAGTGGATCTCAGATCGCTCTGAGTTCATACCTGTATCATGTAATCACTGCCTTAGATATCCTAACAAGATTCTGATTAAGTACAATGTAAAGGGAGAAGCATGCTCATGCACATTTTGAAAATATTTTCTGATTTATTTTTTACCTGTACAATAGGCTAAGGGTATAGAATGGGCGATTCCAGAAAATAAAGGTACCCTCCCCACGGCGGCACTAGTTTTTGACCCCCCCATGCATCCAGAATTTCCAAAATGGTTACCCCCTCATGCATATAGAATTCCGGGCAGGTTAAAGAAATCCAGCTTCTTCAGTCACATTACAAACTCAACCAGGAGAGCGTGACCCGAAGTCACACTCCCCCAGAATGGTAAGCCTGTGCACCAACAATAAACTGTATTTGCTATGTTTTCACTTTTGTTTTCCTTTATGTGTAATTAATAATGTTAACAATGAATGATCAGTTATGCAGACTTTGAAATCCTGGTATCCTAGTTTGATTTTGATTCTTTTTTTATAGCGGAGCTCCTGCGCGGGCCGAAGGCCCGCGCAAGCGGAGCACCATACCTAAGGGAAAAACGTATAGTATACTATCGAGTTGATTTTTGAACGTCACGGGCATTTTGGATCATTTTGATGACGTCATTGATGACGTAAGGGCACGTGACTTTGGTGTAGGGCTCCTCTTATGGTCTTTGAAACTTTGTCCAAGTTTGGCTTCTATAGAAGCTTCCCTTCGGGAGATATGATTTTTTCTTTATTGTTCTGGTAATATATAGATTTAGCCACTGGCTAAAAGCGGAGCTCCTGGTTATAAAATTTTCTGTGAATGAAAGGGATTCCCATGTGTACATGGTTTACATGGTTGCTTTAGAGTCTTCCTGTCACGAGATATTAATTTTTCAAGCATAGATGACGTCATCGATGACGTCATATCACGTGACCACTTCATTTCGCTCATCTAGTTACCTAGACTACACTACCAAAGTTTGGTTGGTTTAGAGTCTTCCCTTCACGAGATATTGATTTTTCCAGCATAGATGACGTCATCGATGACGTCACATCACGTGACCACTTCATTTCGCTCATCTAGTGACCTAGACCACACTACCAAAGTTTGGTTGTTTTAGAGTCTTCCCTTCACGAGATATTGATTTTTCAAGCATAGATGACGTCATCGATGACGTCACATCACGTGACCACATCATTTCGCTCATCTAGTGACCTAGACTACACTACCAAAGTTTGGTTGTTTTAGAGTCTTCCCTTCACGAGATATTAATTTTTCAAGCATAGATGACGTCATCGATGACGTCACATCACGTGACCACTTCATTTCGCTCATCTGGCGACCTGGATTACATTACCCAAATTTGGTTGGTTTAGAGTCTTCCTTTCATGAGATATTCATTTTTCAAGCGTAGATGACGTCATCGATGACGTCATATCACGTGACCATCTCATTTCGCTCATCTGGTGGCCTAGACTACACTACCCAAATTTTGGTTGTCTTAGAGTCTTCCCTTCACGAGATATTGATTTTTCAAGCATAGATGACGTCATCGATGACGTCATATCACGTGACCACCTCATTTCGGTCATCTTGTGGCCTAGACTACACTACCCAAGTTTGGTTGTTTTCGAGTCTTCCCTTCACGAGATATTGATTTTTCAAGCATAGATGACGTCATCGATGACGTCACATCACGTGTCCGTGTTACAGCACCCCCTTGTGGCATAGACAAAATATCCCAAGTATGGTTGTCTTAGCATGTTCCCTTGAGGAGATATAATTTTTTCTTTGCATACCACAGGGTTCCCATGTGTACACGGACGGACGGACGGACGGACGACGGACGGACGGACGGCGTACGCTATAGGATTAATACCAGAACAATAAAGAAAAAATCATATCTCCCAAAGGGAAGCTTCTATAGAAGCCAAACTTGGACAAAGTTTCAAAGACCATAAGAGGAGCCCTACACCAAAGTCACGTGCCCTTACGTCGTCAATGACGTCATCAAAATGATCCAAAATGCCCGTGACGTTCAAAAATCAACTCGATAGTATACTATACGTTTTTCCCTTAGGTATGGTGCTCCGCTTGCGCGGGCCTTCGGCCCGCGCAGGAGCTCCGCTATTAAACCTATAGCGTACGCCATCCGTCCGTCCGTCGTCCGTCCGTCCGTCCGTCCGTCCGTGTACACATGGGAACCCTGTGGTATGCAAAGAAAAAATTATATCTCCTCAAGGGAACATGCTAAGACAACCATACTTGGGATAATTTTGTCTATGCCACAAGGGCGGTGCTGTAACATGGACACGTGATGTGACGTCATCGATGACGTCATCTATGCTTGAAAAATCAATATCTCGTGAAGGGAAGACTCTAAAACAACCAAACTTGGGTAGTGTAGTCTAGGCCACAAGATGACCGAAATGAGGTGGTCACGTGATATGACGTCATCGATGACGTCATCTATGCTTGAAAAATCAATATCTCGTGAAGGGAAGACTCTAAGACACAAAACTTGGGTAGTGTAGTCTAGGTCACTAGATGAGCGAAATGAAGTGGTCACGTGATGTGACGTCATCGATGACGTCATCTATGCTGGAAAAATCAATATCTCGTGAAGGGAAGACTCTAAACCAACCAACTTTGGTAGTGTAGTCTAGGTAACTAGATGAGCGATATGAAGTGGTCACGTGATATGACGTCATCGATGACGTCATCTATGCTTGAAAAATTAATATCTCATGAAAGGAAGACTCTAAACCAACGAAATTTGGGTAATGTAATCCAGGTCGCCAGATGAGCGAAATGAAGTGGTCACGTGATGTGACGTCATCGATAACGTCATCTATGCTTCAAAAAATCAATATCTCGTGAAGGGAAGACTCTAAAACAACCAAACTTTGGTAGTGTAGTCTAGGTCACTAGATGAGCGAAATGATGTGGTCACGTGATGTGACGTCATCGATGACGTCATCTATGCTTGAAAAATCAATATCTCGTGAAGGGAAGACTTTAAAACAACCAAACTTTGGTAGTGTAGTCTAGGTCACTAGATGAGCGAAATGAAGTGGTCACGTGATGTGACGTCATCGATGACGTCATCTATGCTGGAAAAATCAATATCTCGTGAAGGGAAGACTCTAAAACAACCAAACTTTGGTAGTGTAGTCTAGGTAACTAGATGAGCGAAATGAAGTGGTCACGTGATATGACGTCATCGATGACGTAATCTATGCTTGAAAAATTAATATCTCGTGAAGGGAAGACTCTAAAGCAACCATGTAAACCATGTACACATGGGAATCCTTTCATTCACAGAAAATTTATAACCAGGAGCTCCGCTTTTAGCCAGTGGCTAAATCTATATATTAGTTCATGGTGCTGATATTCTGTGGTACATTAGGGCTGGTTAAATAATTCAAGACAATAGCAAGGCTTTCCAGGGCCTGAGGTAATCAAACCTGAAATTCAAGACTCATATTACACCACTGGAACCCACTGGTATTCTGAGGTCCTTTAGAGTGAAAGTGATTGCCTGGTGTTCCCTACTGTACGTTGCCAGTTACTTTAGAGCTAGCAAGTTTGTGCATTCTCCAACAAGTATATAATCCCGCTCTGGAGTTTCCAAATCCATTCCATTGGAGAGGTAAAGGTTTTTTTTCTGGAATCACATTATTGTTCTATTGTGCCCTGTGGTAATATCCAGTTGTGTTAAGATACAATAGATTCCTGGATTATAGGTTTGCTAACTCCTGATTGGTATATGGTTTCCCATATGATCACTGTATTTTTCACAGGAAATTCCAGAGAGGTGGGGGCTCACACCTCAACCCAGTTCCGTGGGAGAGGTATGGATAATTTCTGGAATCACACAATAAAACTTTTGCTGCAATTTCTTTAGGGTTGAGGCACAGTTCCAAGGACAGACTCCCCTATTTTTCGGGTGGGGGTGCTCATCGTAGCTTTTAGGGTTTTTAAACAAAAAATCAGGCCTCTGGTACCTTTTAGGGGGTACAATTTAATAACTTGCAATATTTTCCAGATAGATATCTGTTAGAGTTCCATTCTAGTAAATAAATAAACAATGGTTTTATCAATATCACACCTGTTAGTAGCCTTAATTTCAGACATATTTGCCCTCATATTTGCCCTATAAGGAAAAAAAATATGTCTGAAATTCAAGCTAACTTGGTTCCTTTCAGGGGTCAAAATCAACTAAGCCACTCCCATTTTGGTACCCTGTTGGGTAAAATCAAAAGTTCCTGATGAGTACCCCTGCCCCAAAATATGGAAGTCCCCCCTCCCAAAGAGAGCAGCATCTTCCAGCAAATGCTGCATCTTTAGAGAATTTTTCATGCCCCATATTATTAATTTCTGGCACAATTTGCCATATTTTTCTATGCACAATCGACAACATTTTCCACATAATTAACTCCCAAATTCAGCAGAAATGATTTTTCACTGCATGCCCTGCATAATCCCAAGTGAAAAACAACATTTTTTTTTTTCATTTAGGTACCTGTTAGGGGACCATTCTAGCAAATAATTCAAGAATGGTTTTATCAATATCACACCTGTTGGGAGCCTGAGTTTCAGACATATTTTCTCCTGTAAAAAAATACAAATAGAGGATATTACATGGCCACGCGGAGATACAAATTTTATCTTCGAGTGTTGAAAAATTATCTCACGAGTGAGCACAGCGAATTATTATATGTTTATTATATAAACATCAATGAAATACCAAATGCTAATTTTATTTGAGTTGAGCTTAAAAATCGAGCATTGAGCAAGGCAAGTGTGATATTTTCACATGTGAAAATAACATGTTATTTTCACGTGTGAAGATATCAAGTTTTCACGCAGGAGATCACTTGGTATTTCATTAGTGTTTATATAATAAAAAAATTAGGAGGGAAAATAGGACTGAATTTCAGGCTATTACTTGTTGGTACCTTTTAGGGGTCAAATCAAAAGTTCCCGCACGTACCCCAGCCCCAAAAATAGGGGATACCCCCTCCCCCCGGCACAGTTTTCCATGGATTTTAGGTTACTACACTTTATTTTTCCTGGAGGGCACGGTAACAAATTCTGCATTCTGATTGGTTCTTAGAGAGCGCAAGCAGGGGCTATATTTTCCTATCTTTGACCCAGGTCACGGTCACCATTTGCATTCGCTTGTTTCCATCGAAAAAATCAAATTGTAGAGTTGGAAAATAATACATAATTATTTACCAGCTTTAGGTCGGTCCATATAGGGGACCGTTCATTGTTTATGAGGCCCCGTCCACACTACGCCGGCTAAATTTGAAAAGGGCTATTTTTTTATACGGTTGTGCCTTCCGTCCACACTACGCCGGCTAAATTTCCCACTGAAAACGGAGCTTTTCGAAAACGCTACTGAAAGTGGCTAAATTTGAAAACGACGGCTACGCGTTTTAGTGTGGACGGCAAAAACGGATCTTTTCGAAAACGATGACGTCGTACCACATGTCTGTGAGGAAGTTATGACCGCGGGCTCTCGTTTTTCTTTTTCGCACATGCGCTTAGCTGGCGTTCTTGTGCGTTTTCACATTTAGCCGGCATAGTGTGGACAGAAAATATTTGTTCCGTTTTCGAGGCAAATTAGCCGTTTTCAAATTTAGCCGGCGTAGTGTGGACGGTGCCTGAGAGGGGGGGGGGGGGGGGGGGGGGGGGGGTGAAAATGAGGGGGACCCTGTATTTTTTGGGTGGCCCCGTTTTCATGACCCCGTTACTCGAGGGAAACCTGTGAAATGCATGTAAAATACTGATGTGGGTAATTAGCTATTTCAAATAACATTTCACAACGTTACCATGTGAAATGCTGATGTGAACTAGTACACCTAATTGCCCGATGTAGTTGTGAATGTGCAACCTTTTTTCATTCATTTATGAAGTAGGTTACTGTATAAAAAGTGTAAAATAACATCTTAATAATGAAGGATCTGTAGTTTAATAAATTATGTGGCCAGATGGTCAGTGAAGCTTAATTGTTGTTATTTGCGAGTTCCGCTTTTAGGCAGTGCCTAAATCTATATATTATTTAAGCAATAAAAGTACTTCCGCGTACTCTCTGCTTTCTTACAAACACGAGGGGGATGTTGGGAGAACTGATCAAAACTTGAAAGACACAAGCCGAAGGCGAGTGTCTTTCAAGTTTTATCAGTTCGACAACATTCCCCGAGTGTTTGTAAGAAACCAGAGAGCACGCAGAAAGTATTTTTATTGCTTTTAGAAAATAACATACACATGCCCGATGTAGTTGTGAATGTGCAACCTTTTTTCATTCATTTATGAAGTAGGTTACTGTATAAAAAGTGTAAAATAACATCTTAATAATGAAGGATCTGTAGTTTAATAAATTATGTGGCCAGATGGTCAGTGAAGCTTAATTGTTGTTATTTGCGAGTTCCGCTTTTAGGCAGTGCCTAAATCTATATATTATTTAAGCAATAAAAGTACTTTCCGCGTACTCTCTGCTTTCTTACAAACACGCACTATGAAATAAAAAGTCATTAATAAGTCCTTAAAATAGTAACAACTTTTAATGACAAAGTAATTCTTTTATCACGACATTTTAATGGGTTGAAACTAATGATATTTTAATGGACACACAGTCGTGAAAAAGCAATTAGAAAACCATTAAAACCTTGTGAATTTTGACAAATTAATGGGTCTAAAACCCTTCACTAATTGGAAAGTAATGACATTGTAACCACCCAGGTATGTGTGTGTGTAATGGCTTTGTAATGGCCTTGTGGCTGAGGGGAACTCACCCTTAAAATGCCATTACAAAGTAACACCATTTTAACGAGCTCAAAAACCATTAAAATCCTATTAAAAATCATCAACCAGATAACATTAAATACCCATTACTATTGAAGTAATGGGATTGTAAGGACCACGGAACTTTTTAATGGGCAGTTAAAAATCCATTAAAACCTAATGGTTTTTTGACAAATAATGGGGTCATTACTTTTCCTTGAAAGAGTAATTGGAAAGTAATGGCATTTTAACAGCGATTCCCAAACTCAAAACACTCATTAAAAAACACTTATTTTGTAAGTAATGGCCATTTAATAGCATTTTAAACAGGGTTTCTTTAAATCAATTGCTATTACAAAACCCTTACTTTTAAAGTAATGGTAATTAGATTGGTTTTACATACTAAATTGTTGTGGAACGCAGTTGCACACCTGGCCTTGTGGCCACAACTGGCTATTTATTTTTGTTATAATATGTACAAAATAGAATAATAAACCTGTAATAAACACCACAGCACAATAGACCTCCTCGGCTTGGGCGCAATGTTTCCCACTTCAGATCATGTGGCATTCTCATGAGTATTCTCTCCTTCTTTTCTCTGCTTCGCACCAAGGATATGAATATGGAAGCATTCCAAACAAAAGAGAGAATACTCATGGGAATGCCATGTGATCTAAAATGGGAAAACATTACGCCAAAGCCAAGGAGGTCTATTGTTCAAAGCCTAGTGGTTATCTATTATCTACTCGAAAGGAATTGAAAACAAATGTCAATTGATCTTGCAGATAACAAATACAAATGCAGCTGGAAAAAATGATTTAATTTTTTTGCACTTGGCTGCAGTTCTTTTGTTGGTAAGAAAAGGTTGCAAAATCAAAAAGAGGTTGATTAATTTATAGATGGTTATCTGACATACAGTTAGATGTGGGCAGATTCTCTAATATCTTTAAAATGAGCATTTGTCTCTCTTTTTTTGGGGGGGGGATGGGGGTGTCAATCATAACAGTTTTAGACAACAGTTGTGGGTCACCATTGATCATTTATTGTGATTACTCAAAGCATTAGGTTCTTACCCAATCTAGTTGCACTATAAGTTTATATCCAAACCAGGTAATATCAGTTTATATCATGATTTGCTGTAATATATTTACAGTATCTAACTTGGATCCTCTGTTACCTTTTCTTCAGTTGCCCCTAATTGCATATACGTAATTCCATCTGTTTTGTAGCATTTTTTGAAGCCGTAATTTTACCCTGACTGACATTGTTTCTCAGCTGAGAGATGGCGCAGTAGCATCAATCTGAAATAATAATTATTATAAAAAGTATTGAAGAACTGGAAGAACTACACTGCTGTATGATTGAAACAGTGTGGGCATAATATTGTTTTCTAAAATATATACTCAAACACACTGCAGCAGTATTCTGCAATGACAAGGAACAATACCATCCTTATACTGATAACAAGAAAGAACATTATTAATTAAATGGCATTTGCAGATTATAGTGTGCAGTGTCTTTTAGTCAGGCTGTATCTCCCAGAAAAGATCTTGAACTTTCCGATATCTGATTAGGGACCGGTCATTATTTATCACCTGGGGGGGTGGGGTGCCTGATACTTACTCTTCTTTAAAATTTAGTGACTGCCCGTCAGGCCTATCACATTTTTGGTAGAGTTTGTTTTTCCTCGCCAAGATACACTCGTTCTTGTGAACAGTGCGAAGGTATTGTCTTCGTTGCGCAAGTTGCCAAAGACTATAGACCTTTTTCAAAAATGGTGGAAAGCTGCATGGAAACGAGGCTAGAAATATGAGCATACATGGCAGCTGCCTAGGAAAGCCTTACATGTGTTGTGTTTACACCCATGTTTTGAACTTAAGTTCAGTCAGAACTGAACCTAAGTTGGAATTTTATAGTACATAAACACCATTCCGAAAACTTCCAGAATGCTGGTAGCAACAAGGAAAGTCAACTGAAGTTCAGTTAATCGGAACCGTACTAACAGGCTGGGTTGAGAGCACTCAACTTACAATGACAGATAATTGACAGCAAAATGTTTGCACAGTACGCAGTAAGCGCTGTGATATCCATTTCTTTATTACCAGTTTATATTCGGCCGATTGCATAAACCAGGATTGTCTATTATTTGATCTCTTTCCATGGATAACGAGGATTTCGATCACGCAAGGTTAAGGAATTGAATTGATATACTGAGATAAATCCAAAAACATTTTGAAATATTGTCTAACGAGACTAAACTAGAAGCTATCTATCAAACAGAAACTCACAGTATTCCGCCGCTACTCTTCTCAGAAGCTGAATTTTTTTTTACTAGAAGCTGAATTATTTTGTTGCTAATCTATCAAACAGAAACTCGCAGTATTCCGCCGCTACTCTTCTCAGGTCATTCATTTTGTTATTACCGGCCACGCCAAGGCAGCAAAATGGTTAGCTTCATATTTACTTGACAAGCTGATGACAGATTTTCTATACTCAATCATACACAACTGAGGTTGAATACCCTCATGTAAACAGTTTCATTACCAACTGGGGTCAACACATGGTGAACTGAACTGAGGTACAGATTTAGGTGTAAACACGACATTAGCTGGTGAATAGGGACAGATAAGAAAAAACATCAGAAAACACTTGACACTAACGGTTTTTCAGTCTCCACTCACCAGCTAAGGCTTCCCTGGGCAGCGGTAATGTGTGCTCATATTTCCAGCCTCGTTTCCATGCAACTTTCTGCCATTTTTGAAAAAGGTATATTAGATTATATTCTTTATATGAAATTTTTATTATGTATTGAGTGAAGTGAAGTACAAAAATGCAAATGTTAGAGAAGTTGCTGGTGAATAACTACCTAGAAAACTTCTTGTGGTCCCCCTTTCAGGGCTTCAGGCTTTGTTCCCCCCTTTCGCTCGCCCAAAATGAAGTGATCCCCCCTAAAATCCCCCCCTCCCACAGGCGATAAAAATGACCGTCCCTTATTGAGTTTGAGCAGCAATGCTCAATCAAATTCTTGCTACCAGTATTAAGAATCATAATTAATGTATATACATTTATCCCAAAAGTCAAAGAGTGCTCAATGCGGAAAAAGCCGTAGAGCAGAATACAAGTATTTGACTGATAGAAAACGAGAACGAGTACTCTAATTGTTCCAGTAGATCCACTAGCATACTACCTTCGAGTTGCTGCTAAAAGATGATCTTAGAAAGTTTTGTGCCAGCGTTAATTTCGCTACTCACTATCTATTACATGACAGATAGAGAGTTAGCAGAGCCAATCGGATTTGCAGGATTTGTGATAGTTTGCGAGTGGGTTTCTACTAATACATGATAGTAGGATTCATGGTAGTACCGGTATGCAAGTGGGTTTTTCCTAACACTGTATGAATGCAGGTACTAGTACTCCCAGGACCAGGAAGTAACATCAGTAACTTCCGGAGTGTGATGTATATTCTATAGGTAACAAAGACTCACCATGATAGAAGAAAAGACACCCCATTTCGAATCTGAAATTTCACTCATTTCAGAGGCTTCTGTCATATCTCGTCAGACATTGCACTGTCTCTAACAAGATTCTGCAAATAAATTATGTATTATTTAGATTTGTAATGTAGCAATTTTATATTCTAATGGATCATACTGAAATTTACAACACCAAGCCGAATCCCACAAAACTACATGCCTTTAGCTTTCTTAAATGTAATAGCTCCAATGTGATAGCTCCAATGAGAGCTCGGAGCCCATTTTTCACATGCACACAATCAAACCTTTTTTTTACATTGATGAAGGCCAAGTAAACGGTGTATGGTTTTGCGGAGAATTTAAACGGCAATGCACTTTATCTGTAGCTGCTCAATTGTAAAAGTTCTGCCTTTCATAACTAGAGCTCCAAGTTGTGAGTTTTTCCCTGCAACCAAGCAGGAGGCAACGTTTTTTCTCCGTGTGTAGATATAAGTAGCGCCCATAGGTATACCCTGCATGGCACAGTACAGTAGATTTCGTGTAAAATACAGGGTTTATGATAGGAAAGTTTGAGCGAATTTTCCTGGGGCCGCGGTAACCAGTGTAAAAAATGTGCCTTATCCATTGGATAAAGGTATCCAGAGAATAAATTCTGTTCCTGAAAGTGTGGATAGTGTTATCCTAAGGTAACTAGCGGAAAAACATTATCCAACCTCGCGATCGAGGAGTGGACTTAATTCGCCACATAATGTCAGCCCTTCTAAACGTGTGCATTTTTAAGCTTTAAACAAACACGTATCAGTCTTTTGTGCTTTAATCGATTCCACAAAACGGTGCCGACAAAGTGGCTAATGCTTACTCATAGCAGGGAATTTACGTGTAAGTGACTGGTGATTCAAATCTGATCGACGATAAACGTAGCTTGGATGATATCAACATAAAGTTTACACCCCCAAAGTAGGTTTCTGGTATCGCCGATTTCTTAGCCTAACAAAGAAGTATTCAAGCCAGACATGCCTACAAGATGCTAAGCAGAATACAAATGCTAATTTAACTTAGTTTTAAGGAACAGATCATACCTGCATATAGCGTTTTTTTTCTTCATTCTTGTAGCGATCTTCTTCTGTTGAAATTGTCCGTTGGAATTTATTCCAGTAACTCGACCGCTCAAAAATCGCTCGTGACTGGCCTCGTGACTGCTGATTGGCTAACCAGAAACATTCTTCTGTTTTGATTGGCTAACAATATTGGAACGAAGTTGGGTCAGCGGTCACTGCCCACCAAAAAAAATGGCGGAGCACTCGAAGGGAAAAGACTGTTGGATAAACCCTTGCATGTTCTTGTCGTTTGCCTGGCTGTATGGAAGGCGAATTAATAAGCAAATCGATTATTTGCCAAGTTTTAATCTTCAGGCTAAAACCGTTAGTAAACCTTGGAGTGTTTAAGAGAAATTGATTAAGATGGAGGCAGATGGATGTGAATGTTATTGTGATGATCTGCAAAGAAAGATGGATGTTTTGCGCTAACCTGGAAATGGAATAATGACTTCTCGATGAGGTTCACATAGCTCTTAGATGGAGGTCGGAAGCAAGTTAAAAATCAAGCCATGCTTGCTGTTGTTGAACAGAGTGGTTTTTGGCTGTAGCATACCGAGCGTTGGCGATGCAGTTTGTTGAAGTAGCAAGGTAAGACTTGAGGTATCAAGTTGGCAAACTAGACTAACAATCCTTTGACATCAACAAGTTAGGGTTTTAACATAAAAAGCAAGTAAACTCAGGAACATAATATGCATTCCTACAGGGTTCAAAGTAGCAGCTGGCTACCGGTAGAATTGCAGAATTGCTTTGTGATTCGTATACCCCCGGCGTGTTCAATCGAGAATCGATATTAACCGATACCACCTGATAAAATTGATAGAAGCTAGCTGATGCCCGTGAAAATTCATGGAGTGCAAGGGAGAAATTTATCTAACTTATATTATTCTCTTAAAACAAACGAAAAAAAAAAATCACAGCAGACATAGAATATGATGTTCTTGCTGCCATTTCCATTTAGGGCACGCTCAATGAAAGCAAGTCGCGGTGTACATTTTTTTCTAACACGAATGAAAATTATTCTCAGGTAAAAGCTTTGGAATTAGAATTATCCCTGCAAATAACTGTAAGCAATCTGTAACAGAACCACTTGGGTCTGGATGTCTATGGTGCTTATGGCTGTATGAACAAAGTTCTTTTTAGTTTCTGTGAGAGACTCAAACACGGAGGCTTTGTGATTCGCTTAAGAAATCGCTTAAGAAATCTGAGGACTGTTCTTTGTGAACCAAGTGTTTGTTTATAAGAATGGCGCATGGCTTCATGCAATGTGCAAAACAATTTGAATGGGATATATTATTGTTCACTCTAATCTTTTTGGAAAAAGGACTTTTGAATGAACATTACAGTGTTATTTGTGAGAGAATCGCATAGGTTTGGACGTCTTTGTTGCTTTCGGCTGCAAGAAATTGTTTATTTTTTGGTTTCTGTGGATGACTTAAAATGACGCCTTTGGAAACTTGATCGTTTTGCTTGCGAAAATGCTTCAATTAGATCTTCCGTCCACTTTATTGATTTCGAATAAAATGTATCCTATAACAGTTCCCCAAGTATGCAAGAAAATGGAGTGGTTTTGCAGATCCGTGGTGCAGCAGTTTTTCCAGGATACTGGGCCAAGATCGATAAGGGAAATCCCTGTGAGTAATTGATTATCAATTTTTTGATCAAGGTTTTCGGTTATATAGATTTCATCAATAAATATCAATTCTCAGACGTTAACATATTAACTTGTTTTGTACTGCATATATGGCACAACATTAAGAATAGGCCTAGTGGGAGCCCTCCCCAATTATCAATTTTTTGATCAAGGTTTTCGGTTATATAGATTTCATCAATAAATATCAATTCTCAGACGTTAACATATTAACTTGTTTTGTACTGCATATATGGCACAACATTAAGAATAGGCCTAGTGGGAGCCCTCCCCAACACAAATTTCAGGCACCAATAAACTTCAATTGAGGTTATGAAGGGACACAAGTGGTATTTGCCTCAATAATTCACGATGTAGTTATTTCATATCGTAATCTATCAGCAAATACAGTTTAGATAACTATGCGGAATGTTGAATGTACATTGATTGTGAATTCAATACAATGGATAATAATCGATAAGCTGATTGGAGAGAAATTTGTGAGTATCCAAAATTATCAATTAGCCGACACTTAATCAAGTAATTATTATCGATTTTTTATCGATTTATCAATTGGATTTTTGAGATCAATTTTTATTGAACGAACACACCAGGCATTACCACGTCTTCTCAAATGCACTGGAATATTATCTGCTTCGATTTTTTGTCATTCAGGTTATTTTTGGTACTAGTGCCCACAAAGCCAGCACGTTTAAGCAGATTTGTAAAATTATTCTGAACCCTGTCCTAGCAGTCAATTGCAGGGTGACCATTCCAAAAGTAAAGCGCGTGCTCTCAGCCAATCAGAATCAAGATAGTGAGTACCGGTACAATGTATAATATAAACATTGGGGTGGCAATTCCCACCCTGGGGGCTAGCAAAGATGGTTAATGGTCACCGCTGTGCTGGAATTTAATGATACATTAATCTCTTTATTTGACAAGCATTTAGGGAATGAACAGGGGTCCTCCTACCACTCCAAAGGACAATGAAAACTAGAAGATAGATTAGATAGATAGATAGATATGATTGGAACTGTGTATGACCCCCTTTGTATTTCCACTTAGTGCCATGTTGTAATAATTATATAATGTACTGGATTTTCATCACATCAATCTAAGAGATGCACTGAGATTCAGGGTAAAAAAAATGCATGGTGGTACTATCCCCTAGGGTATAAAATATGCCAATGTGTATCAGCGGTGTCTCTTACGGGTGACCAAACAGTTTGCTATCCCTTAGGGATCAGTCTCACACCAAATGTGACATCGTTACTTGTAATATGATATAAAATTTCAATATTATTGTTCCTTGTGATTTTATAGTAGATTTTATAGTATTTTAGAGACCCATAAAAAGCTTCATCTGCTTGCTTAGTCTTTGCAGCTGCTTTCTGATTGGCTGGCACATTTTAAATTCATAATCATGTTTGTACTCAATCCTGGGATTCCTAGGCATTGGCTAACATTGGGAAGAGAGACAAGGTTTGAATGCTAGCTAAGCAATGGGGGCTGAGATTAGAAAATACAGCAATCTCTGAACAGCCCAGGATTCCTGTATAACCTTCTATTGGTGTTCCATTAACTTTCAAAGTAACTAGTTTTTCCTTTTCATTCTGAGAATTGCTTGAATTTTAAGAACTCAAAGCTAAGCTGTGGCTTACAGAATCACTTAGCCTCCCCTACAGATGAAAAGCAAGGTTTAATTTTGTGTTCAAGTATGTACTCAAGACACTTACTTTTCAATATATCTAGAGTAAGATCCAACTTTCATTTTCATGGCTACATTACAAAGCAAAAGGTTTTATTCATCAGTACATAAATTTTAGGCTTAATCCAGACATAAAAATATGTAATTGGCCCAACCTCCTCCCCTTAATCAGTGTTCTAATGGTCCATTCCATAGATAAGCCATGGGAAGTCCTTTTGATGTTTAAAAACTACCTGCACATAGCATTTATGCAACCACAATTGTTTAGTTTAGTAATGGGATTTTAACAACCTTGTAATTTCTAAGGGCTTAATAATGGCTATTAAAAGGTTGTTACTTTGATCATAATGATTCAGTAACCACTTTTTAATGGCACACACTATCCTTGCCATTTCTAAGCGTTTAATAATGGCCATTAAAAAGTTGTTACTATTATTGTTTGATTCAGTAACCTCTTTTTAATGACTTGCACCTTTCCTGAAAAAATTGTAATGCATTTTTAATGCCTATTAAAATGCCATCAATTTCTAAAATGCAAAATTAATGGCCATTAAAACCCTTGTAAGGGGATTTTAATGGAAATTTAATGGATTTTTAACGATTTTGAGTTTCATAGTGACGAGGGGGATGTTGGGAGAACTGATCAAAACTTGAAAGACACAAGCCGAAGGCGAGTGTCTTTCAAGTTTTATCAGTTCGACCAACATTCCCCGAGTGTTTGTAAGAAACCAGAGAGCACGCAGAAAGTATTTTTATTGCTTTTAGAAAATAACATACACACGCGCGACAGCGTTGCGTGACAATCGTGTTTCTCAGGTCTCTTACAAACTCGCTTTTTAACCAATCAGAATGCGCACATTCACAATACAACATAGGTGTTATTTTCTAAACTGACATAATATTAATATTCTTACTAGCCTCTAAGGGCACAGCCAAAAAATACTGTAAAGTACGGGAAAATTCTAAATGTATAGATGAAATAGCAACAAAAAAGCCTTCCAACCCCTTTTGAGAATATTCTGGCTTGGGAAGCCCCATCTGCATAGCTGGTGGGTTTGGGGTGTTTTCAAGACATTTTTTCGGTGTGTACAAAAATTATTCACAAATTTTCATGCATTTCTGGTTGCCTTGAGGCCTAAAATTACAAAACACTGTGTATAACAATCAGAATAATTAGAACTCATTATGTACATCGTAACTGTGAATTCTTCCAATATACTTGTCCATTCTACTCTCAAATCCAATCAGTCTGCTGATCATTTCCTAAATCCATGAACTTATGTTGCCAAAACCCAGAAGTGAAATCCGGGACCTTGAGAAAAGAGCACTGAATCTGATTGTTGTTTTGTGTGTGTGTTTTGGCGGTGACCCCCACAAGATTGTCAAATTCCCATTTCCATTCACTTCATTGTAGGTCCATAAAGCCTACCATCATGATCTCTTTGTAGTTAAAGGGCTATTTCTCAAACCTAGACTGGTATTTTGCAGAGTTGATACAGGAATTTATAAAAAAGAGGGGGGGGGGCATTGGGACTTCTAGCAGGTGACTTTTAATCCCAGTAAGAATTAAATTAGAACCATTCTTCATCTTTGAAGGCTCCAGAGGAAAAACAATTCCCCAAACCCATGCAGGTTACCATTAATGGAGAAAATAAGATTTCTCATGTCAGACTTTGGAGTGAACACAATTATAGACTAATTATATCCAAACTAAATTCAATATAAGCTATTTTAATTGTTGTCTTTCCAAGTCTCTATCATCTATAATTTTTGCTTTACCCATTCAATGTAAATATCTAAAAACAGAAATTTAAACACTTCCAGTACCTTAAATTGTAGAATTCAGTTGTGTTGCTTGAATGCTTTCCACACCAGTTTAAGCTTATGTAAATCCAGGAGGAGCTTTTCAGTGATTCATGCCCAGTCAGTTTCTCCTCCCATTGCTGTCGTAAATGGCTTCAAATCAAAAGCGTGTCTACTTTACTCTACGTCTTATAGACGGGAAAGTATAAAAGTCTTATTTATTAAATCAAGATGAGTTTTTGTTACGCCGATTGAACTTCTCACTCGTTCATGAGAAAAGGGCAAATCTTGCACGAGGTCCGCATGGGATTTCACAAAAACACATTCCATTTCAACGTTCCTCCTTCAACTTCAAATCCCAAAGACGAACTTCAAATCCAAACCTCGAGGTATAGTGGATTTCGTGGTATCAGCAATTCATACTAGTAAGGCATAAAATCAACAGCACTTCTTCTTCTTCTAGCAACCAAAGTTCAAAAAGTTCATGCCTTAAAAAGTCGGCAAGACAGCCACGAGTCCCTCATTTAGTCTTTTCTACAACCTTGTCCTTTGCCGTTAATATCCATACCGACATCTGGAAATATTGATATACTTAATTTAAGCTTTGTTGAATCCATTTCTGTGACGCGGCCCAGAAAACTGACGAGCGATAAAATATGCTTCCAACTTGTCAAAATTCGCCGTATTTCTTTCACGTCATTTTCCTTCCGAGTTAATCCCGCTTGACTGCATCTCCCTTTGATTGTAAAATGCACACGAAAAAGCTCAGAATTCTAACCCCAGCACAGGTAAATGGTAAAATATACTAGCAAAGAGAAATAATAACTACTTACTAACCGAGCGCGAGGGCAGTACGGAAAATTTCAGACTGAGGGATGAAATTTCTGCTTTACGGACCGAGCCTCTGGGCGACTTCAGCCCGAAGTCTGGAATTTTTCCGTACTGCCCGAGCAAACGAGGTTAGTAAGTTGTTTATTATATGGCATTTTCAAACAAAGTTAATAAAACAAAAATACAAAGGGAGGAGATGAAGCGAAAGTCAAACTAAACAAGCCGCACGACTTTTAGTTTTAAGTATAACTTAAATTTGTGAACGACCAACTCAAGAACACATAAAAAGCCATGAAATAAAAAGAAAAATGAACAGTATTTTAGCCGGAAAACGATACAAGTGAAAAGAAACTGCAGAATAATAGCAAGCAGAATGATTTGATGGCGAAAGGCAGCTTGCAATTTATCGAGCGGAATAACTTACTTAACTTACATTAAATGGAGTTTTCTTACCGTATTTTTCCATCATTTAGTACTTTCCAACGACGACTAAAGTTTCCAACCAAAGAGTTTAAAGAATGTTCATCCAGAGAACCTTTGAGGATTTCAAATGATAATTCACAACTTCTCAATCCGGAAATAACCGACGAGCCAGGCGAAATTATTTTCACTGAAGTGGTTATTGTTAGTTTTGTATCCGTGATTCATGTTCACTCTCGAGAACTATAAAGTTTTCAAAATCTTCGCTTGTATCCGCTGTTAGTTGCCCCTTATATTTCTGTTACATGTGAGTGAGAAGATTGTCTATGTGATGAATATAAATTTCTTGAAAATCCATGTAAATCTGTTTGTCAACAATGAATCTCAACACGAAAACACGACTAGTCTGCCGAGCGAAGTTCTCTGAAACTTCCCGAAATGTTTCCTTGTATTACACCCATCATTTCAGTTTCCACTCAATCCAGATGGTAGTTAAGTTTATAGAGGTTTTACAGTTCGGAAAGAAGAAAGGTTTAGCTTCCTCAACCACGACGAATGTTTTCTCTGTTGAGGTTTGCTTCACTTGAATGAACTCTGACAGCCACGCGCGCCGGTTTTGTAAAATGGCGGGAATGCATATTGCCCACGGGCAATACGGTAAAATTCTGCCCGCTGATTAGCCAATCAGAGCGCGCGTACTATCGTTGCCATATAATAATGTCGCTTCTGTTCTGATCTGCCGAAGAAAAATGTTTTTCAAAATAAAAGTCCCCAGTCCCCCAGATGAGCAGGCGCGCGCGACAGATCTCGACATTTCCCGCCAAAAGTAGTTTGACGGCATTGGTAGTGACGTCATGTCACGTCAGCCAGGCATTATGTGCCCCTTGCTCTCTATATAATTCTCTCCAAGAATGGCTTTCTCACGTTTTACCCTTTTCGAGATATTAAATTCTAAAGGAATAACACAGGGATCCCATGTGTACACGGACGGACGGCGGACGGACGGCGGACACTATAGGTTTTTATACAGAAAATAAGAAAACAAATTATATCTCGCGAAAGGAACCACCTACGGCAACCAAACTTTGACACAATTATCTATGGGGTAATTGCTTTTCAACGCACTAATCAGTTGGGCATGGCGTCATCAATAAAATGAAAAATGAATTTAATTACTCGTGACGTTTCAAAATCAACTCGATGGTATACGGTTTTTCCTTAGGTTTGGTGCTCCGCTTGCGCGGGCCTTCGGCCCGCGCTGGAGCTCCGCTATGATTGCTCATAAGAGGAATCGTTAAGTGCAAATAACCTGCCTTTATTTTCGTCTACGCGAACATGAAAACTAAAGCCAAACCGGCCCGGCACATTCTCATCATGATGGGCAAATTTCTTGACTTTTTCGCCTTTTCCAACACACATACAGGTTGTTGATCCTTTCTTATGGTTTCTTGTCGAATTTATCATTAGCTGTATTTACACTAGAGCTGTGTATACAGCTATTATCTTTTTAATAATATGGATGCAAAAATTTCTCGATTCTGATTGGTCGAGAGCAGTGCAATTACAAAAGTAATTTGCACTCCAAAAAAGTAATTGCACTCAAATGAGTGCAAGTATTTCATGAAGCTGATTGGCTAAATAAACAATGGATTTTGCGAACGAGCCAATCAAATGCGCGCTAGCTGTCACGCCACTCGATCTGTTTGAGCCTTGTCAACAAGATGGGAGATCGATAGATGGCTTTGGATGGAGGGAGAAATTCGGTTCTTTTTCATGAAAATCATCTTCCGAAACCCTTGGAAAGCAAAATGTGAATTCCTTATGGACTGGAGCAAGACTTGTTTTAGATTCATTCTTTGTTATGGAAGGATATGAAGGGAAATCTTCGTTGACTGTGAATCTAGCGGCGGGAAATGCCAGCGATGAAAATGAACTGGATGGAAGTCTACAAGAACACATGCGATACGGACAGTTTTCCGGATCAAATTCCTGTCAATCTTGGTTGTTTAGCTGTTACAAGAAAGTTTACACAAGAGAATACTTCAGGTATGTCTTCTGTGGAAGTTTACCTAGCTATGTTCACCTTTCTGGACAATATTCTGCCCGTTTTTGGTGACCGAAAATGCACAAGCAACTAACTTAAGTTAAGCTTTCAAAAGCAATTCAAACTGAAAGAAACCAACCAATTAATTAATACAGGCTCTCTTATGTTATTTTACCTCGGAATCTGAAATAAAGTTTATGATTGTCAAAACAGAATTCCACCTGCTTCTAGCATAAAATAATTTGTTGTGTCAAGAATACTTATGTCAAGTTAGGTTTTGTAAACTTTGCTCCGGCTTGTCTCGCACGCGTTCAGTGCATTTGTGGCCGCTGCAAATAAGGTCTTTCTCTGAATTTTTTTGCATCCATATTATTAATAAGTAATCATACGACTATTCTCGTTCAATTTGGGATTAATTACACTCGTGAGTTTTTCAAAAAGCTCAAATTGCACTCGCCCTAACGGGCTCGTGCAATTTCGATACTTTTTGAAAAACTCACTCGTGCAATTAATCCCAAATTGAACTCGAAGTCGTATGATTACCTATACATATATTTGAGGATATTATTTGCTTGTTTTCGCCATATAAAGTGCATCACAACCTTCAAAAAACAAGTGCCGGTTCTCGGAAGAGCAAGCATCGAGATGCACAATGCCTACACGGTTATATAGCCACTAATAATATGGATGCAAAAATTTCTCGATTCTGATTGGTCGAGAGCAGTGCAATTACAAAAGTAATTTGCACTCCAAAAAGTAATTGCACTCAAATGAGTGCAAGTATTTCATGAAGCTGATTGGCTAAATAAACAATGGATTTTGCGAACGAGCCAATCAAATGCGCGCTAGCTGTCACGCCACTCGATCTGTTTGAGCCTTGTCAACAAGATGGGAGGTCGATAGATGGCTTTGGATGGAGGGAGAAATTCGGTTCCTTTTCATGAAAATCATCTTCCGAAACTCTTGGAAAGCAAAATGTGAATTCCTTATGGACTTGAGCAAGACTTGTTTTAGTTTTCATTCTTTGTTATGGAAGGATATGAAGGGAAATCTTCGTTGACTGTGAATCTAGCGGCGGGAATTGCCAGCGATGAAAATGAACTAGAAGTATCAAGAACACATGCGATACGGACAGTTTTTCGGATCAAATTCCTGTCAATCTTGGTTGTTAATAGCTGTTACAAGAAAGTTTACACAAGAGAAGACTTCAGGTATGTCTTCTGTGGAAGTTTACCTAGCTATGTTCACCTTTCTGGACAATATTCTGCCCGTTTTTGGTGACCGAAAATGCACAAGCAACTAAGCTTTCAAAAGCAATTCCACCTGAAAGAAACCAACCAATGAATTAATACAGGCTCTCTTATGTTATTTTACCTTGGAATCTGAAATAAAGTGTATGATTGTTAAAACAGAATTCCACCTGCTTCTAGCATAAAATAAATTTGTTGTGTCAAGTATATTTAAGTGTCAAGTTAGGTTTCGTAAACTTTGCTCACTCGTCTCGCACGCGTTCAGCGCATTTGTGGCCGCTGCAAAAAATAAGGTCTTTCCCTGAAAATTTTTGCATCCATATTATTAATAAGTAATCATACGACTATTCTCGTTCAATTTGGGATTAATTACACTCGTGAGTTTTTCAAAAAGCTCAAATTGCACTCGCCCTAACGGGCTCGTGCAATTTCGATACTTTTTGAAAAACTCACTCGTGCAATTAATCCCAAATTGAACTCGAAGTCGTATGATTACCTATACAAATTGGTCAGGTTCCACTGAGAATTGGAATACAAACTATAAGTTTTTCTGTTTCGATGACGTCACGATGACGTCAAATTTTTTAAAGCTTTTCCAAAATGGACCTTTCATGTAAAATATTATCCTTAAACATATTAATTTCGCAGAGTTATGATTTTTTTAAATTTTCCCTAGCAACGGCTCAAAAGATAGATAAATCCACCCTTAAAGGAATTAGGCCTGGCCCAAACGGTTGAGTTTTACAAATTTGAAAGGCCATACTTACCATCTTTTTCGTTCTGGGTGTGAATCCCCAGCAGATTCTCTCTAAACCTTTATCTACTTCTTCCTGTAGAGAGAACATAATACAAAACTCTAACAAACGCTTAACAGAAATATTGCAATCAAGCAATTTTAAAGTATTCCATTATTAAGAGAGGTTTCATTTTGAGCAGCTGCTTTTGCATCACCATCGCACAGCAAAAGGGTCATTATACAGAATTTCACAATTTTGAGAAAAGAAGTTCAGAATTCTCATTAATGGCGTACAAAGAGCTATAGCACAGAAAACAGCGATCATATCAAGCACCGAAAAGAGCTCCGGCATTCTGTGGGATACAAAATGAGCGTTAGATTCAAGCAGCGACGAATCGTATTAAGTAAATAATATAGTGCCTCTTCAGAACTGAGGCACGTGGTCAGTTGTAAGTGCACTTACCTCCACGATGCATTCTGGGATTGTCCTATTCAAGTACTCCATTATGAATTGGCAAACGTCACAATTTTCCTGTCCAGGTACCCTAAGTAGCTGTACTTGGGAAGTCTCTTCTTTCTTCTTCAACTTCATTAATTTGAGGCATTGTAAAGCCGTCTTATATGAAAGCGTTTTGTCATTAGACGTTTTAGGCTGATCTTTATTTGGTTTCTCAGGTATTGTACTTCCTGACACTTGCGACTCATCAGTTTGATTGGTAGACAACTGAGTGACAGATAAATGATTATTTTTTAACTCCTCTTCGACGGCTGGCCGATCTCTAATTCAGAACTGACAGCCTTTAGGTTTCCTTTTTTCTGATTGCTTAGCAACTGGTCGCCTGTCGTTTGGTTGCTAGGCAACTGAGTGCCAGACGTCTGATTTTTGTTCAATTCAAGGTTGCCGTTTGTTTGTGGGACAGGTTGATTTTCATTTGTCGACAGGGCCGACATTTTCATCTCAAGTTTAGATGAGGCTAGTGAAAGCTCCATTCGTTGACTCGGAATCTGTGTTATGTTGGTGCCAGATCTATCATCTTGGAGCTGCCTTGCTTGCAAGTGATGAGTAGCTGCAATTGACAGTTATCAAAACATTTTTTTAATAAGAAGCACAGTACCAGAAGATTCTGCTTTGTAACATGAGCGAGGCAGTGTACGCTTGTCTTCTCGTTTATTCCCGTTTACTGGAAATAATTCGTTGTAGGCAGTTGGAATCTAGCGTTCCGCGATCAATACTATACGCGTTTTTAAGTTAAGAATTCCAGAACACATGGCAATATAGTCTATCAACTATAGTTTTACACATAGTTAAGCTTGTTAGAAACGTTTGAGTTGTGTGATTTGCAGGTGTCACATATAATCTTTTCTCGTTTAATTTACACCTTTATTAAAGTAGGTGGTAAAAGTCGATATGAAAAACGTCTAGAACATCATTAGCTCTACATAAATATTGTTACATTAAGGTTATCAATAAAGTTATTTTTCAGGTCACCCATTTTTTAGTTTAAACTTACCTCTTCCATCTATGCAAGCAACCCAAACTAACACAGTAAGCCACAACAATAGCGACATCATGAAAATGTGTCCGGTTGGGTGTCCCACACGTGGTATAGCAACTCTTAACTCCATATTACAACTGCGATTTCCTATCAAACCATTTCTATATTACCATTAGGCTAAACGGTACAGTATTGTCAGTTTGTCGATATTCAGTCTATGAGGTAGTCGTTCTATTGTTCAGTAGCCATGGCCGGTACAATGGGAACTTGTGGCAGTCTATTTACTGGTACCCGTTTAATGGTCGACTGTTTATTTATTATAGGTGGGTGGGCGAAACTTGAAAATTCGAAATTCAATCGCCATGATTCCTTTTGAGTGCCACAGCAGAAAAAAGCGTTCAAAATTTTGAAAAGTGCGAAGTATGACTGTGTTAAGATGAACATTATTGAAGATATTAACACGAAGTCAAATTATTTAATTTTACACACATTTCTATGAAATGTTGACTTAGCAACAAGCGTTAATGACACCGAAATACATATTGTAAAGAAAAAGATGAGAAGCTCAAACTGCAATATCTCTGGATCCAATAGAACACAATGCTAGCAGCAATATATGTTAATAGGATTTAGAAAATAACACCTATGTTGTATTGTGAATGTGCGCATTCTGATTGGTTAAAAAGCGTGTTTGTAAGAGATCTGAGAAACACGATTGTCACGCAACGCTGTCGCGCGTGTGTATGTTATTTTCTAAAAGCAATAAAAGTACTTTCCGCGTGCTCTCTGCTTTCTTACAAACACTCGGGGAATGTTGGTCGAACTGATAAAACTTGAAAGACACTCGTCTTCGGCTCGTGTCTTTCAAGTTTTGATCAGTTCTCCCAACATCCCCCTCGTGTTTGTAAGAAAGCAGAGAGCACGCGGAAAGTACTTTTATTGCTTAAAAAAAAACAGTCAAAACAGATGCCGCGAGATGCCAACGTTATGGATTTTACTGTCAATACTTCATCAGGGCGGCTACTAAAACCGTTAAAAAGATGATATGGTGTATATACAAAGAATGTACTGCGCGCTTCAAAAGAAACAAGCACGCAAGGAAAAGAATATGCTAGTTACATGAAGAAAAACGAAATTATTCTCTGAGGTTGAGCCCATCAGGAGTCATTGTCCTCAGCTGTAGAGGGTTTCTGGATTAACAAGCTGATGATCATGATAGGCTCAAGCCCTCAGAAATTCATTGTGCCCGCTTTCAAACCTACGTATAGGTCGTAGTCACTTCTCAATCCAGACCGCAATCTTCTAATGTTAGTCAACTTCGCGCTTCCGCATTTCGTCGTTAGAAACCATTCCTAAAGCAATGAAGATAACGAGCCAGAGCTCAAAGGAAATCCGAATTTCTGCAATATTGGTTCTTAAGAGGAGGTGTCATAATCCCCTTTCATCGACTCATAGGAGGCGATAACAAGATTTGCGTTCACGATATGTATTTGGGGGTCTGTTTTATGCATAGGGTTGGACTTCGGAAATAAAATGACAAGTGCGCTAAATAAGGCCCGCCAATCTAGTGCACGTTCTCGTCTTTGTTGCCTGTATTTATAATGGCTTTCGATGTTTGATGTGGAGTGTGTATGTATTGGGTCTGAAAAGCTAGAAAATTGCCGCAAGCAGTTTCGTGGTCAAGTCTAACTGATCCTGCCCGCCGGCGGGACAAGAGGAGCTTTGAAAACGACAAGCCGGCCTTTGTTGCATCGACGTTTGGGATAATTGCTGCCTTCTTGAGGCAATGTAATACTGCATTCTGCAAGAACGACTTTATATCTGTGCTGATAAAAAGGCTAGAAGGGTTCGATATTCGAGAACGATGACCTTCAGCGAAGACAAGATGGAGGCCATTAGCAAGACAAGATGGCGGTCGCCAACAACAACAACAAGGCCAAGGCAGCGACTGATACACCGAAAATAGATTCGAAGACGCGGGAGATGATAAAATCAAGCTGTAAAACTGTACAAGTCTCACCTAGAAGTAATGGTCCAGGTATAGAGCCGAATCAGACGTCAGGCCATATCTTAGCTGGTTTAGTATCCAGGTGGAAGTTATTGCACGATCGCGTACGGGATACTGAACTCGACAAATTATTTTTATGCGTTCGGGATCCAATCGAATTGACGGCCTTTTTCTGTATCTTAGCTGGTTTATCCAGGTAGAAGCTCTCGCATGCTTGCGTGCCTGAATGCTTCGGGATACTGAACTCGACAAATATATTTTTTATGCGTTCGGGATCCAATCGAATTGACGGCCTTTTTCTGTATCTTAGCTGGTTTATCCAGGTAGAAGCTATCGCATGCTTGCCGTGCCTGAATGCTTCGGGATACTGAACTCGAGACATTCTTTTTCATGCGTTCAGGATCCAATCGAATTGACGGCCTTTTTCTGTATCTTAGCTGGTTTATCCAGGTAGAAGCTCTCGCATGCTTGTGTGCCTGAATGCTTCGGGATACTGAACTCGACAAATATATTTTTTATGCGTTCGGGATTCAATCGAATTGACGGCCTTTTTATGTATCTTAGCTGGTTTATCCAGGTAGAAGATCTCGCATGCTTGCGTGCCTGAATGCTTCGGGATACTGAACTCGAGAAATTAGTTTTCATGCGTTCGGGATCCAATCGAATTGACGACCTTTTTCTGTATCTTAGCTGGTTTATCCAAGTAGAAGCTCTCGCATGCTTGCGTGCCTGAATGCTTCGGGATACTGAACTCGAGAAATTCTTTTTCATGCGTTCGGGATCCAATCGAATTGACGGCCTTTTTCTGTATCTTAGCTGGTTTATCCAGGTAGAAGCTCTCGCATGCTTGCGTGCCTGAATGCTTCGGGATACTGAACTCGAGACATTCTTTTTCATGCGTTCGGGATCCAATAGAATTGACGGCCTTTTCCTGTATCTTAGATGGTTTATCCAGGTAGATGCTCGCGTATGTTTGCGTGCCTGAATGCTTCGGGATAGTGAACTCGATAAATTATTTTTCATGTAATTAAAAACAATACAGGCACCTAGAAAATAATAACGTAAACTTGCCTGTTCCCTCACACATTTCACATTCAAGTTCGCAGACGTGCTTCAGTTGGGCACTTTAGTAGATTTTTAGTTCAGTGCAGCAGCTGTAACGGAACCGCTGTTTTTATCCCGGCGATACTTGAGTAATCACACTGGACTACTGTAAAAACGTTTGCCTTGTGTGCTGAAATGATTTAGGGGTTTGAAGAATTCGATGTTTCAGTGTTTCATCAAAGCAATGGGAACTGCTCGGTAAGTGTCTAACCATGAGTGTTAGGTTTCAGGCGTTGCAAGAGGAACCCCATTTTGTTTGAACAAAGGCACGGAGATAAGCGCCAACTTTGACGCTTAGGGCTTTGATCCATCTCTGGCTACGTGTGGCACCCAACCGAGATAGGGGAACAATCTTCCCCTATCTCTGCGGGATCCAGCGTTTTAATCCGGATTCGAAGAAGCTCTGGCTCGTTATATTTATTACTAAAGCAGAATATTTGTCGAACTTTTTTTTGCTGACTTTCACTTAAACTTAAATAATTGCGAGACTGTTAGATGTTAAACTTAAATGTTTGCGAGACTGCATAGTAGGCTCATTTATAGCCTGAGTATCAGGACCCTCCCCCTCCTCGAAAAAAAAAATGAGAGAAGGAAGGAGGAGGGCCTGACACAAATGCATTCAAAAGTTCATGTTCAACATTCAGAATCTGAATGCTGCGCTGATTGGCCAAAGACAAAGGGACGCGTCACGTGAGTTAAACCGGAAGCGAAACTGGAAGCGTTTGCTCGTTCGAGTACAAGCCGCGATGGGAGAGAGGAATCTTTCGGGAACACGAACGCAAATATTTTAATAAATTCGTCCATTCAAATTCGGAATATGGACGAAAGAGAGTTTGAAGATGATGTAGAGTCTGGAATACAGTTTTTTCCTGCTATACAAGTAAAAGAAGAGCAGACCGCGTGCCTCAAATTCTAGTAGCCAACTGCTAGCCAACTGCTTTTGACAAACGCTAATTTATCAACGCCGATGCTGTACGCTAGCTTCTGGCTTTAGAAAGATGGAGAGAAGACCCTTGCGAGTATCGTTACTAGGCCCGAAAGCAGCAAGTCTCGCTAAAAGCTAAGGGAATTTCGGCATCCCTCGAAGATCAACGATAACAAAGAAATCCTGCTCGGAAGCGCTACATTTTCTCCTAGCTCAGGCTAAATTGTTCCCGCAGGATTCGGCAGCTTTCGCTAGAAAAAAACGGTCCTTTGAGCTCGTGATGAGCTTATGTAGTTCTGTAGTATAAATTTCCTTGCGGAATTCCTGCACGCATCGAGACCCGCTCGCCGAAGTTCCCACGCAGTCCACACTTTTCCCAAAATAACCGATCGAGCTCCAAGCTTTCCAGATACTTTTGTTGGAGCAAATAAGTGTACTGATCCGGATTTGTGCCATATTTAATAGCGGAGCTCCAGCGCGGGCCGAAGGCCCGCGCAAGCGGAGCTCCATACCTAAGGGAAAAACGTATACCATCGAGTTGATTTTTGAACGTCACGGGCATTTTGGATCATTTTGATGACGTCATTGATGGCGTGAGGGAACGTGACTTTGGTGTAGAGTTCCTCTGATGGTCTTTGAAAGTTTGTCCAAGTTTGGCTTCTAGAGAAGCTTCCCTTCGGGAGATATGATTTTTTCTTTATTTTTCTGGTATTAAACCTATAGTGTCCGCCGTCCGTCCGTCGTCCGTGTACACATGGGAACCCTGTGGTATGCAAAGAAAAAATTATATCTCCTCAAGGGAACATCCTAAGACAGCCATACTTGGGATATTTTGTCTATGCCACAAGGGGGGTGCTGTAGCACGGTCACGTGATGTGACGTCATCGATGACGTCATCTATGCTTAAAAAATGAATATCTCGTGAAGAGAAGACTCTAAAAGTACCAAACTTGGGTAGTGTGGTCTAGGTCACCAGATGAGCGAAATGAAGTGGTCACGTGATGTGACGTCATAGATGACGTCACCTATGCTTGAAAAATGAATATCTCGTGAAGAGAAGACTCTAAAACAACCAAACTTGGGTAGTGTGGTCTTGGTCACCAGATGAGCGAAATGAAGTGGTCACGTGATGTGACGTCATCGATGACGTCATCTATGCTTGAAAAATGAATATCTCGTGAAGAGAAGACTCTAAAACAACTAAACTTGGGTAGTGTGGTCTAGGTCACCAGATGAGCGAAATGAAGTGGTCACGTGATGTGACGTCATCGATGACGTCATCTATGCTTGAAAAAATGAATATCTCGTCAAGAGAAGACTCTAGAACAACCAAACTTGGGTAGTGTGGTCTAGGTCACCAGATGAGCAAAATGAAGTGGTCACGTGATGTGACGTCATCGATGACGTCATCTATGCTTGAAAAAATAATATCTCGTGAAGGGAAAACTCTAAAAGAACCAAACTTGGGTAGTGTGGTCTAGGCCACCATATGATCGAAATAAAGTGGTCACGTGATATGACGTCATCGATGACGTCATCTATGCTTGAAAAATGAATATCTCGTGAAGAGAAGACTCTAAAACAACCAAACTTGGGCAGTGTGGTCTTGGTCACCAGATGAGCGAAATGAAGTGGTCACGTGATGTGACGTCACCGATGACGTCATCTATGCTTGAAAAATGAATATCTCGTCAAGAGAAGACTCTAGAACAACCAAACTTGGGCAGTGTGGTCTTGGTCACCAGATGAGCAAAATGAAGTGGTCACGTGATGTGACGTCATCGATGACGTCATCTATGCTTGAAAAAATAATATCTCGTGAGGGGAAAACTCTAAAAGAACCAAACTTGGGTAGTGTAGTCTAGGCCACCATATGATCGAAATGAAGTGGTCACGTGATATGACGTCATCGATGACGTCATCTATGCTTGAAAAAATAATATCTCGTGAAGACTCTAAAGCAACCATATAAACCATGTACACATGGGAATCCCTTTCATTCACATAGAACATTTTATAGCGGAGCTCCTTAGCGGCCGAAGGCCGCAGAGCGGAGCACCATACCTAAGAAAAAAGCGTCCAGAACAAGAAAGGGATCGAAGTGATTTTTGAACGTTATTCCCGAGTGTTCCTGTGAAGCCTAATCCACAGGGTACCCAATAAAAAAAAACACGTCAAGAAAGGGATCGAAGTGATTTTTGAACGTAATTCCCGAGTGTTCCTGTGAAGCCTAATCCACAGGGTACCCAATAAAAAAACACGTCATGAAAGGGGTCAAAGTGATTTTTGAACGTAATTCCCGCGTGTTCCTGTGAAGCCAATTCCACAGGGTACCCAATAAGAAAAAAAAAAGTGACGAAGTGATTTTTGAACGTAATTCCCGCGAGTCATCCCTGTGCCTACCAGCTGATGAAGCCAAATCCACAGGGTACCCAATACGAAAAAAACGTCCAGAAAGGGGTCGAAGTGATTTTTGAACGTATCCCGAGTGTTCCTGTGAAGCCTTCTGACGTCACAACATGGCGCCGAATGTGAATGACTCGGGGGGGGGGGACTGGTCGCCTTGCGCGGTCGCGCGCCAGTGACGTCACAACATGGATGGAGCATAAAGGCGACGAGGCGACGAGCAAGCTGGAATGACGGGGGGAGGGGTGGGTGGTCGGGGGGGGGAGGTGTTCACGTGACTGTGACGTCATTACAGAAGATTTTAAAAATACAGTACCACCAGCTGAATCCTCGAGCAAATCTATCTATCGTGACCATGAAGAAAATAACTACTTTAAGCGACTACAGAAGACCTGCAGGACCAATAAGATTCGTACTACGCAAATTTCGGGACTAAAAGTGTCTGTAGAAGTCAAAAGAGTTTCTTCTTGAGCCGGCAACTACACTAGTCTGCTTGCACTAAACTTTAGCGTACATGTCGCGCTGCAGCGAACAAGGAAAAATCTTCGCCTTGACCTTTTTCGAGATTTCTTTGAACCTGAGGTGTTTAGAACAGGACAGTGGCTTTTTCACAGTTTTTCGAGGACTAAATAACCTGAAGGGAGCTACGTGGCTGAAACTATGTCACGGAAAAGGTAGGTTGTTGTCAACTATCGTCTCTTCTTGTTGTTTATAGCGAAGCATGATCATAGCCTAAGACCAGGAGGTCACAAAAACGTGTCGGTCATGCTTAACTGCTTTGCTGGACTTACTGAAGTTGTATAAAGCTTTGTTTTGATTCTCATCTAACGGCAGAAGCGTTGGTCGATACGGCTTGATCAGTAGGAGAAGTAATTTGTGTGAGTAGAGTAGAGCACGTGTACGTAAATCTTAATGGCGGCCCTTGCGAGCTGTCCAACTCACTTTGTAATTGTTTTTACTGTATAGGAGGAGATTTGCAAGTTCCATGCAAGATTAGCACTGAAGCTGCTCTGGATAAAGGTAAGCCTCGTTGTTCATTGTGAATCGAGCATTGCAGTGATTTTTTGAATCGGCAGGAAGAATTTCCTAGTCCACAAAGAACGAGCTAGCGGGGGCCTCTTTTCTCTACACTACATTTCGCTGGCTGAGGGTCTCTTTTCTCGCGACTCTCGGCCAGCGAAATGCAGAGAAAAGAGAGAGGCCTCTGCTAGCAGGAAGCTGGTTTTTTTTCCGTAAAGCGAAGGTGTTGTTAGCGTTCCTAAAAAAAAAACAGAACTAGCCAACTTCCTCGTTTTATTGCGGGTTTTCCTCGCCTTAAGTCACGTTCTATTGTATGCTTCCGTTGCAAATTTATCATGAGAATCAATTTCTACACGTCTTAACTGATAAAACAAAGTAATTAAGTTTATTCTGAGTAAAACCTATAGAGTTAGTAATTACAAAGTAATTGCGAATTACTCATGACAATCATCTGAAATCCGCACAACACACCAAAAACCACCATAAATCCTTGGGTCAGGCACTTGGCACTTTTATATTGGAAAGTGGGAAGAGGTAATTTCAAAATCTAGATTATTTGTTTGAAACGCCCATAATTAATATTAGTATAATTACTAAAACGATTCTCATGCGCACTGATTGGTCGAGAAGTTCGGAATATTTTGCTATATTCGCATTGGGGATTGCCCGCACACTTACTTACTAGAAACTAAAACAAAAAATACTCCAAAATCAAAAATATTAAAAGTCGCTTGAGTAATTATACTAAAACAATAGACCTCTTTCGCTACGAAGTCACATGACCTGAATTCGGTAAACAAAGGCTTTCAACATTGTGGCGACATGCCGGGAAACACTACACTTCGAAAAAGCCTGAAAAATATAGGAGAAATCTCCTGACAACTATCAACTAGTTCCAAGTTTGTCAGTCCTAGTCTTTAGCTTCATCAGAGTCATTAATTGGTTGATCCTGGTTTGAAAGTATATGACTTCTTGGATCTGATTCTGTTTCGCAATCACTGTGACTCCTCGGAATGGGACGTTCCATTTTTTTTTCCGCTCCCCCCCTGTGGAAGACAAAAATTCGACCTTTATTTTTTGACCTGTCGGATTCCTGAAAATAGACCTGTCGGATTCATTAAATTGTACCCTTCGGAAAAAAATGGGCTACACGAAGACACAGACCTGTCGGATTCCTGACAATGGACCTGTCGGATTCATTAAATTGTCCACAGACCTGTCGGATTCCTGAAAATGGACCTGTCGGATTCTCTAAAATTGTAACCTTCGGAAATAATAAGGCTACACAGACCTGTCGGATTCCTGAAAATGGACCTGTCGGATCTAAATTGGCCAATATTGGGCCTGTCGGAATTTTGTCTTCCACAGGGGGGGGAGCGGATAAAAAATGGAATCTCCCAATTTGAATCAGAGTCGTACAAAGTGCAAGTGTTTATTATTTTCTTCGCCCAGTTTCCGTACCCCAGTAAGCCAAGTCACATCCGACATTGTCTAGTTTTTCCAAGCTTGTAAATCCAGTATAATGTCAAATATTACTTTTCTTCCTTAGTTTGGTTGTCACATTTCTTAAAACTTCGAGTGAAAATCGGTGACTGATTTTTGTGTTGAAACCATAATCCTGAAATCTGGTAAATATTGGCAAATAGTCACCTTGACTTCGTCTCGGTGACTTTTTCGCCGATATTTACGGCGCCTGAGGCAACTAATTGTTAAAAAATGTCCAATTTATCATACAGAGGACTATAAATTCTACACTTATTCGCTCTAGAGAGTGGTAAAGCAATGAAATTTCACAGCGGCTCCCCCCTGTATTGACAGGTTAGACAAAATATTTACATAAGTCTTTTTGTGCTGCGACATTTAAAAGCTAAACTACTCTCAGCTGCTTGCTTTTTGTTTCTCAAACACAGATTCAACCGAATTATGTGCTGAGCAAAAAGATTCCACTAGAAAGGAGCCAGGGTTTCTTTCACCAAAATATTTCAACAGCTCTCAGAAGAACAGTGGAAAAAGTGAATTAAACCTGTCAGCCATACTTCTTTCTTAAGCACAGCACAAATGTATTGTCCATAATAGACTTAGTGATGTCCTATGGCAACCTATGTGTAGCCTGTGCGAGGGCTTTCCACCAACGGAAAGTAACTTATGAGTCAGCGGTAAACCTCTAAAGAAGCCCCAGCCTTCCTGTCCATAAAACCCAGGAAACCCAGGAATTCGGCACTGATATGCAAAAAAGGGCAGGGGTGTGTCTGTTCTGGTCTGTTTGCCCCCCAAAAAGAAAGATTTCAGGGAAAATACAGTAAAAACCCACATAAAAGAACAGGTGTTTTGGGGTTTCAGGATTTTGTTCTTGTACATTGGGTGTTTTCTGCAAAATCAGCCTGAAAATGTTCTTAAGGTGTTCTTAAAATTGTTTCTTAAAAATCAAATACTGCATACACTACCAACAGTCAAAATACAGATTGAATGTAATTCACAGAAGGTAGTTATTTAGTAGCAAGCAATTGCTTAATGTACCCTGGCAATCCCCATAAAGTACCTGCTGTAGAACTCTGTGTGCAATCATCTAGCACATTATATTGATCTACTTGGTACTATACCATTGTAGGTTACTGTACTCAAATCTAACTGGCAGCCATTTTTGTATACAAGAACAATTCTCATTTTTCAGGCTCCACATGTTCTTATGTATGAGGTACATTTTTGACCAAATTTCAGCCTGAGTGTTCTTAATCCACTTGTTCTTTTTTGCGGGTTTTTACTGTACTTCAGTAGTCAAAGGGTTAAGGTGGATCGACCTAGTAATTTTGCACCCATGCCAACCAATTTTGAATCTCTCATATAAAAGCATGTTGATTTTTATGGCACAGCCAATATATGTAACACAAATACTACCCATAGACTGAAATTCATGTCAATACAAAAGTTGGGGAGATCGGAGTTAGTATCATGTGATAATTAGGCCACGCCTATTTCTACTCTCACCAGTTTCAACTGTACTGACATTTTTTTCTAAAAAATGCTACGGTACCTCGAGATTGACTTACCTGTAACCGAAGTTTGACTAAATTCTACAAGCCCAATCTGAAGATAGGATTTATAAATCAGGGTTATAATTATGTAAAATTCAGTGAAGTGAATTAACATGGCAGAGTTTGGTACTTCATGGTTATAAATTGAAAGTTTATATAGTTCATTCTATTTGTGTTTGTTTGAGGAAGGCCATGCTTCTTTTTAGTAAGAATTTGATGAAATCTATGCGATTTCATCGACTTTAATGTCCAATGAAACTAGACAGTGTAAAAATGCTTCTCAAAGAACCTGCCACTGGTTGTTTGAGTTGCATCTCACATAAAAACTCCTTGATTAGACAAAAAAAAATCGAAATCATTTCTTTCATTCTTGATTTGATCAATTCATTATTTTTATGGCTTTTACAATGACAAGGGGGTACACTGTATGTTCCTTACTAAATTTGCATGGTGAGGGAAGCGAGGGGACCACTGCCCTCTTTTGGGGGGAGATTTTCCCATACATTTGCTGGAACTTTTGGCCCTATTATCACTATTTGCCCACCCTTTTCCGAAACTCCTGGCTCTTCTCCTTGTATGCATAGCCATACACGGTATTTAAGACTTGGACATACAAGATCATCTGTGTTTAGGTTCACCAGAGTTATTGGTTATTCTCTTTCAATTTCAGCATCAGGGCAGCGGCCAGAGACATGGTTCTTGCCTTGGACAGACCACATGGCACAAGTCAAAAATAATATCAACAGTATTACTGTACATGGACTGTGGAGAAGACTCTGAAGTGAGGGGGATCTTCAGAGAATATGTATGGCAATGTGTGTGTGTGTGTGTGTGTGCGTGTGTGTGTGTGTGGGGGGGGGGGGGGGTCGTTTAGAGAAAACATGAACCATTGCAGATTAGTGAAGGATACACCCCCCTTCCCCCCCCCCCCCCACCACCACCACCGCGAGCTCTTCCATCCAGAATCACTTTAATGCATTTACTACCATGTGATCCATCCATGAAGTGTGACATTTTTCAAGAAGGTTTACTTTTCAAGTGTGCGTGTGTCATGTTTCTCTTTCACTGATGGCTGCAGTTTTGACCGTTATTTTTCAGACAATCAGAGAGCGAAAAGTGTGACTACTTTTGACAAAATGTGCACCTTTGAAAAGTAAATATTTCTGAAAAACCATCACACTTCATGGATGGATGAAAAAATGGTAGTACATTGCCCAGAGGGGGGGGGACTCCCATATTTTTTGGGCGGGGGTGCTCGTGGGGAACTTTCGTTTTTACCCCTAAAAGGTACCAAACATGGCGTCGCTTAGTTGATTTTGACCCCTAAAAGGAACATGGCGTTGCCAGTTGATTTTCCCTAGTAATTTTCTCGCGTATCTTTTTACAGGGAAAATACGTCTGAAATTCAGGCTACCAAGAAGTGTGATTTGCTTGATTTGCTAGAACGGACCTCTAACAGGTACCTATCTGGAAAAAAAATACACGTTTTCGAATTTTACCCCCTAAAAAGGTACCAGAGGCCTGATTTTAAACCCTAAAAGGTTTACCCCCCCCCCCCCCCAGGCTACATTGCTGTTATAATTTTAAGGATGTAATGCATCAACCAGTTTTGTCTAAAATTAGTCTAAACCAGCTGATGAGGGTGCAATAGCTGAGGATTGTAAAATGATACACAAAGCAATTGGCATAGCATGCGCTAGATCCTGTCTCAGTCTTGTGTTTTTGATTAGAGTATTTATCCAATATTATTGGTTCATCTGGTTGGTGAACACTAAAACAATAGATTACTTGCTCTAGATTTTCCATAATCTGAAAGACTCCTCATTCACACTATGATCTTATAATAATGTAAATCTAGCCCAAATGAACCTCTCGCTTGTTATAATTTTATTGTTACATAAATTGTGTAATATCAGAATAACCATGCTCTTCTCTCCATGGTGGGATTTTGCACATAGGATAGGTAGTTTTCTTAGGGGGAGGGAGGAGAGGACTGCGGAGAAATCAGCAATTGTTTTCAAGAATGTGTCGACCCTCCCATGCATATTTAGGGAAAACATATTACTCCCCATCTGCATGGGACTAGGAAAGGTAAAACTGGTTCAAGCCCTCCGAGTAAACTATATGCATCATCAAATTTAAATTGAGTGTATATCTTAAGTAGTATTAGTTCTAAGGTAGTCCATTTAAAATATTGACCAATTGAATGTAAAGCAACATAAAGAATGCTGTGACCCTCCCCTGAAATGCTCGCACATAGGTATGGCCCTCCCCTTATGACCCCCCCCCCCCATTTTCCAAGAAGAAGAAAAACGTTCCTTTCCTTACCATTGGAATTTCCAATAAATGCAAAGGAGGATGAATAGAAAATAAAGATGGCAAGTGACTATTCTTACTTTCTCTGCTCATGCCATGATGGGTTATTTGTTGAATGACACAAATCACAAATAATAGCTTTTCTCTTAACCGCAGTACTGTGCATTGTTAGAGTCACTGGGAGAGTTTATAGTCTCCCGTATACCTGTATTCCTGTATACATCTCAAGATAATTTTGTCAATATATTTTTTATGCTCACATGGGCAACCCTGTTTCACTCATACTCGGAAAAAACTGGGAGCTCCGCTTTTAGCCAGTGGCTAAATCTATATATTAACCAGGAGCTCCGCTTTTAGCCAGTGGCTAAATCTATATATTAAGCTTGATCTTTTACAAACGAAAGAAGCAAGCAAGCTCGACTGTTTTGGTTTTGGTTCAGGGAAACATACTTGAGCGAGACAATAGGCGATGACAGCTGACGACAATTTTTGATATGATTTTGACAGCCGCCTTGAAGGGGGTGGAAGGCGCCGCGACAAGTGATTGTGTCAGGCGTAATTCTTTTTTTCCTCTCATTTTCTCGCAGAAAAATAAAATTCCGCCTGATACTCAGGCTAGCTCATTTATGACGTCTCAGGCGCATAATAAATTATTTCTGGTCTCTAAATAGACTATGGCAACATAATTTGTGGAGCATCGCCCCTTGACAACTTCGTTTATTAATGACAATGGGAGCCAAGTAACATTATAGCGGAGCTCCAGCGCGGGCCGAAGGCCCGCGCTAGCGGAGCACCATACCTAAGAGAAAAACGTATAGTATACTATCGAGTTGATTTTTGAACGTCACGGGCATTGTGGATCTTTTTGATGACGTCATTGATGACGTAAGGGCACGTGACTTTGGTATAGAGTTCCTCTTATGGTCTTTGAAACTTTGTCCAAGTTTGGCTTCTATAGAAGCTACCCTTCGGGAGATATGATTTTTTCTTTATTTTTCTGGTATTAAACCTATAGCGTACGCCGTCCGTCCGTCCGTCCGTCCGTGACACATGGGAACCCTGTGGTATGCAAAGAAAAAATTATATCTCCTCAAGGGAACACGCTAAGACAACCATACTTGGGATATTTTGTCTATGCCACAAAGGGGGTGCTGGAACCCGGACACGTGATATGACGTCATCGATGACGTCATCTATGCTTAAAAAATTAATATCTCGTGAAGGGAAGACTCTAAAACAACCAAACTTGGGTTGTATAGTCTAGACCACCAGATGAGCGAAATGAAGTGGTCACGTGATATGACGTCATCGATGACGTCATCTATGCTTAAAACATGAATATCACGTGAAGGGAAGACTCTAAAACAACCAAACTTGGGTAGTGTAGTCTAGACCACCAGATGAGCGAAATGAAGTGGTCACGTGATATGACGTCATTGATGACGTCATCTATGCTTTCAAAATGAATATCACGTGAAGGGAAGACTCTAAAACAACCAAACTTGGGTAGTGTAGTCTAGACCACCAGAAGAGCGAAATGAAGTGGTCACGTGATATGACGTCATCGATGACGTCATCTATGCTTAAAAAATGAATATCACGTGAAGGGAATACTCTAAAACAACCAAACTTGGGTAGTGTAGTCTAGGCCACCAGATGAGCGAAATGAAGTGGTCACGTGACATAAGGTCATCGATGACGTCATCTATGCTTGAAAAATTAATATCTCGTGAAGGGAAGACTCTAAAGCAACCATATAAACCATGTACACATGGGAATCCCTTCCATTCACATAGAAAATTTTATAACCGGGAGCTCCGCTTTTAGCCAGTGGCTAAATCTATATATTATTGATATTGTACCGAAGAACATTTGCTCAGTATTTTTCTTCATCAGAATGGACTTTGGCACTGAAGAGTGGAAAAAATTAGCCCGCTGTATCAGGGAAAGTGCGATGCCAAGTGGGATACAATAAAAAGGAATTGGCTTATATGTGATTAATTATCCACAAGGGGACTACAGCGTCATAGCGCAGTGTCAACAAGAAATCAATAACCTTGACACGCTCACAACTCATGCTTACCAAATAAGGGATTACGCAGATAATACGTAGCTCGATATTAGAGAGGATAGCAATAAATTAATACTTCAGTTGCTGAAAGCTAATTACATTCATGACGTCTAACTTTCGTGACGTTAGTGTGGCTTTAGTCCAATATCAAGCTTAGAAAGAAACATTGACTTATCATCAAGAAATCAAAACCACCAAAACTATTTGAAAATATCCCGCCTGCTGTGTGAGGTACGTTGTAGCAGTTCATTTTTACTTTTTCTTTCTAAAAAAACTCTCCATACTCATTGGAGTTTTAAACACAATATATTATACCTCTTTTTAATAAGATCAGGGAAGCTTTACACAGTTCCTAATCATATTACGTATAATATTTATATTTATCATAAAGCGAGCAATTGTTCATTCAAAAGAAACGATTAGCTTTTATCCGCAATCGACATATTTAGATTTACAATCGACGCACTTTGTTTAACAGGCGTTTGCCATGAGCTTAACGTACCTCACTTTTTCAATGATTTACCTTTTTCGCTGTTGCATTTGTATTTTGACAAGTGATACCCCATTTTAAAGCTTAATGTAGAAACTATATTTCTTTAATTTCCTAAATGACAGTTTTTTTAGTGAGTCCCTTTCCGACGCATCAATTGAAGCTTTAGGAGTTCCACGCTTGCTAATATACGGTGCTTTCTTTCATTACAGTAAGGCTTTTATCCCCAAAACGGTTTGCTAGGGCATATCTACGCCAACTTAAAATGATATTAAAAAGTGTATATTCGCGAGCTAAGAACTCACAAAAGTTGAACTAAAGCACGGGAAGACAAATGCGTGCCATACGTCGTGAAGATCGTGACACTATGTCATTTTAAAAGTAATGTAACCTTAAATGGCATTAAAGCAATTACCGAACTGTATTAAATTTCTCCATTTCTATGATAAATTCAAAAACGTCTTGAGAAGAAGACTCTGTCACTCTTGATAAGAGATAAACGGGTCAGCCGGTAGGAGGGAGAAACGACATGGAATTACTCTGGGAGACGGGAGAAATTACTTTAAAATATTAGGATGAGGGAGATCGCGCAACAAAGGGAGAAGGGAAAAAGTATCATATGCGTCTATTATAATTGTAATTCTAATTCAGAATCTGAAGTCTGTTCCTCTCCAGTCACTCTGTTTTCAATCATACAGGTAAAGACTTGGCTATGGCTGGACGATTCCACTGTGTTTTTGCGCTTTTTCTCACGCAAGGTGGGTCACGCAAGCAATATACTATATCAAACAATTCTATATCAATGATTAAATGAGAAATAAACTGTATGGTAGATATATTTTATAAAATAACTAAGACAGTACGCCCGCTTTCATTGGTCGACAGGTTTGTTTACATGAGAGTATGTAAACACGGTTGTGACGTCACGCCCGGGACGATGTTTTTGCCTTCCTTTTTCATGCTTACATTTTCGACAAAAAATTATCTAAACATTTGAAACAATTGAATCGTGAATGCAAAGTGCTGTTTTCCTTTTTTTGCGATCAATATTTGTCATCCTATTTTTTAACCATGAGTTCAAAGAAGTCAAACTCAAACCCACGCGAGTGAATTTTCACGATTTCCAACCATTTCGTACGATTTAAACATGACATGTTTGTCCTCCTCTTCCAACTCAACATCCTCTTTAAAAGGATAAAGCTCGCACTAAGAGGGGAAAACAACACAAATCAATTAAATTAATATTGTGAGTAAGCTACCCAACTAAATTCTGGATTTGGAGACTTTCGGCGAATCGGCTAGCCAAAATGAAAAAGAACAACGAAGACCAAATTATTGACCAAATCACAATTTATTTCATTACTTTCCTATTGAATTGTTTGAGAATGATGATTTCACAAGCCGAGTACGTAAAAAATCGTTTGCTAGCAAGTTAACAAGAGTTGAAAACATGAAACTCTTACCGGCGATCGGCGAACACCGAGGAAACTGTCAACGATCAGCTTTGACTTGCTTCAGAAATTAAATACGAGTGACAGTTGACGGACATTCGTTCATGCCATCTGCAACAATTGAAGTCCCCATGGTATCATTGCAGTCTGGTATTCAACATTTTGCTTGATTTGAAGATTGAAACCAGACTAGCCAGCTTTTTCCATGCCGAATTCGCCTTTCCAAAACTCGGTAAAGCCAAGCCAAGTTCTCAAGTCAACACGAAAGGCCGTTGTTGCATGGAAAATTCCTTCGGCTTTGCAATTCTTAACCGGTACATCCCTTCTTTGACATTCGCTTAAGCTTCAATTACCATAAACACCATTGAAGAGGTCAATAATGTCGTCAAACGTTTCGTAGAAAGCAGTTTTCTCTCGCCTCCCTTTCGCAAAACTTGCAGTCAACTGAGTGAAAAACTTGAACACATGCGATATAACACGCCCTCTGATTGGCCCATTCAGGCCGTCGCGTGGTAAGGAGAAAGATATTTAATAAAAGCAATTTAGATAACTTTTTCCCAGTGTCTACATACTGTGATGCAAACACTCGGGTAGGTTGGGAGAATTGTCGATTATGCAGCCACACGACCTTCGGTGTTGTGGCTGCATAACTGTCTCGAATTCTCCCAGCCTCCCCTCGTGTTTGCATCAGAGTGTGCAGACACGGAACATGTTCTCTATTGCTTACATATATAATAATATTGATTGGTCGAGACCAGTGCAATTGGTCGAGACCAGTGCAATTACAAAAGTAATTTGCACTCCAAAAACGTTTGCACTCAAATAAGTGCAAGTATTTCGTGAAGCTGATTGGCTAATAAACAATGGATTTTGCGTATGAGCCGATCAAATGCATGCCAGCTGTGTCACGCACAAACAACTATTTTTGAATTCAAAAGCAATTCAAACTATGGAAGAAACCAACCAGGCTCTCCTATGTTACTTTACCTTGGAATCTGAAATAAAGTTGATGATTGACAAAACAGAATTCCACATGCTTCTTGAATAAAAATGAATTTTTTGTGCCAAGTTTATTTAAGTCCAGTTAGGTTTTGTAAACTTTGCTCGTTTGTTTGCCACACGCTCGGTGCATTTGTGGTCGCTGCAAACCTACTGTGTGTCTTTCTCTGAGTATCGCAATTCACCCTGCCACTCTGTGTTGTTATGAGCCGTCAATATTTTGTGGTATTGACGGCTCAAAAAGAGCCGTCAATACCAAATTATCATTATGGCCTACAACCTGGAAGCTGGATTTCAACCCATCCAAGTGCCATGTCATGCATATCTCTAACAAACAATCTCCCACTCGTACTGATTACTGAGGATCTAAAATGGAACCACCATGTGGACTATGTATCCCATAAAGCAACTCGATCTCTAAATTTACTTAAATTTGTATAGTTGCTCTCGTAATGTTAAAGCACGCGCATACCTTTGCATTGTACGACCAACCTTGTCCTATGCATGTACCGTCTGGGACCCTTTCATGCTTAGAAATATCAATAAGCTTTGAAATGGTGGTTTTCAAAAATTACACTAGGCATGTAAGTGTTTCCTCTTTTCTCAAAGAACTCAGCTGGCCTGAACTATCATATGCTAGGAGATGTGACCGTTTATGCATGATGTTCAAAATCATAAATGGGTTTGTCCGCATACCACATGAAGATTATGTAAGTTTTTCACAGTCCTCTACCAGGCGCAGTAACTCTTTCAAACTTAATGTTTTTGCTCCTAGAATTAAATTATAAATATTCCTTTTTTCCACGCACGGTAGTGGACTGGAATAGTCTCCCACAGATAGTTGTGGATGCAAAGTCTGTTAAGTCCTTTAAGTCACTTATCGCTCTAGTGTAGACTTTGTATTATTATTTATCAATATTTATCAAGAGTGGATTACCAAGAGTTTCCATATTTACTATGTACACCCGAATCACAGTCAGAAAAGTGTCTATTTTTAGAACTAGGATGCCCGCGAAAATTCGTCATCCACAGGGTTCCCACTTTCTCGCCACGCGAACAGTTGTGAGATCCAGCCTAAAATTAGGTAGAGATAGATAAGATAAGGTAGGATATTCTCTATTTGTTGTGTATTAGGTATACGAGCATTCGAGCCTGAGCATTCGAATACTTTCGCGCGCGAAACACAAATCTAAAAATAGACACTTTTCTGATGTGATGTGGACAAATACAGTAGGGAAAGATTCTAACTCTTGTTAATCCACTCTTCTATTTATTTATAATTATGCATAATATGTATATTTATTTTATCATCGGTGTATAGCAACCCAGCTTAACCGAGTAAACCTACTTAAACTGAAAAGAGCTAGCGAAATTCAACTTTTTCGAACGAATTTATGTTTCATTTCATTGTCAATAGTTAGAAATAAACTTTAGCTATAATTTTCAGCAATATCTTATGGCAGAAAGAGATTTTTTTCGCCGATAAAGATGGAAAAATGTTAACAGAAAATGCTCGAGCTCGTGCGAAAAGCCCTTGTGATTGCGTGAGAGCACGCGTAAATGTAATGAGAATTGAAATTTCAATCGACAATAAATAACACTATTTCTTGCCATTTTCTTCCAGAAAATCTTCAAGAATCGCGATACAATATTAATTACGATTTTGAGACGGCAATTCCACAAAATATTGACGGCGTTGGAAGAAAATATTTTCTCTCAAATAGCCGTCAATATTTTGTGGAATTGCCGTCTCAAAATCGTAATTGGTATATAAAATTTGTGCAACAATATTATTTTAAAATAGGTAATCAATTGACTATTCTCGTTTAATTTGGGATTAATTACACTCGTGAGTTTTTGAAAAACTCACTCATGCAATTAATCCCAAATTGAACTCGAAGTCGTATTTTACCTATACTAATAGTTAATATATTTTCTGACCGTATTTTAAATGGGTGCACAAAAGATATAACTGTACCAAAACATAGGGTCATCCAAAAGCTTATGATGCAAGAATCATTTATTTTTTGCTCGGGTAAAACGTCTTGCGTTATAACTTTTACAGGTATGCGTGTGTAGCAAGTTCGGTTTTTGGACCGGACATTTGAATCAGCCATTGTTAGCTGAGCTCGCCCACAGCTACATCCAGCAGGAAAGGAAACAACACAAAAGTGTAGGTGCATCGACCTGTTTTGCGATGGACTTCCGGTTGTGTGTCCGTCCATCGTCACATAGGCAACCCACCAGTTTTGAGCGGGAAAATGAGCACGCGCACGCTTGAATTTAGATGGTGGTTTTTATTTGAAAAGGGATGTTTTTTCTTTAGAGATTTCATTATTTTGTGTTTGAATTTTCGACAAATGAAAGAAATGTGTTTCTTGTTCTCCATCAAAAACTGAAAAGTTTCGAAAACAAGCTATCAAATCAAGGTATTTTAGACTGAAAGTCAGATTCACCGCGATGAAGTCGAGACGGATATGTCGATGAACACATGAGTTTCAAAGAGGGAAAGGAAGCGAAGTTGTCACAGCTAAACTAAGGACGGAGAGTGAGGGAGATATTAGTGTAGAGGGATTTCACATCCATCGTGAATAGTATGGCATTATCTGGGAGATCGGTGATGTTCGACACTTTGCGCAGGAAATCCGGGGTGTCGTGGATGTACGACGGTAAACTCTTAGCGATGGGACGGATCCAGTGGTCCACAAACTCTGACGCTTTCTCTGTGGCACATCCGTTCGACGAACAGACAGGTCTTCCGGGGTTGCCTGGTTTATGAATTTTAGGATACAGGTAGAAGTGGGAGGTCTTGGCGTCATCGACCGGCAGGTACTCCAAAGTATCTTTATCTATCTCACATTCTCCTCCATTTTATTGAGCTGATTGTTGACTTTCTCACTGAAAGCTGTATGTAACGCCGAAACTTCCGGTTCCGGTGTTCAGCAGGGTTGCCCTGGAGCAGACGCCCCACGTGGGAATGGCAGCCATGTTTTTTGTGTAGTTTGTAATGGCAGAGCTCGTACTGTCAGGTATTTACTACTTTATCTTTTTGTTTTACTACCTTTTCCGATTTAATTTACTGTAGATTTTGCTCTAAACTTTCCCTTTATTTTTGTATTTGTAAGAAACCGTGATTGATCGTGATTCAGAAGTTCGATGAATAAACACAGATACAAAACAGCAACACTGTCGATGATTTCCATTCTTGGACGCTACACTGTAGATGGGTCATGGTCCAGGGGCTGATAGAAGAATTGCCTGTCACTTAGTTGCCTATTAGCCTCGGTAATGTACTGGTCTCGTTTTTTTTTTACCACTCCTGAGCCTTTGTCTGCTGGTTTAATGACAATATCCCGTCTACTAGCCAGTGTATCTAGGGCTTCCCCCTCTCCTTGCGTAAGGTTGTCGCTGAAGTTTTCAGTGTTTATTTATTTCAAGATGTTGTCAGTAACCGCCGTGATGTAAGTCTCTAGAGCATGATTTCTGCTTTTCGGGGCGTTCCATGAACTTTTCCGCCTGAAAACAGGCAATTCCACTTCGTTGGATGCTGGATTACTCTGTTGGTTTACATCATAGAAAAACTCCTTAATCAGAAGCAGTCTTGCTGTTTGACGACCTGTTAAGGAACTGGACAGAATCCTAGACCCTTAGACAAGAGCGATGACTCTGCTTCCGTAAGGTCTGCCGAGAATAGGTTGATGAACATATTAGCTGGAGGTCTAGGGTTGCCATGGTTACGAAGGTTGCGTTCCTCTTCTGTTTGTCTCCGGAAACGACGGTTTCTTCTCCGTCTCCGGTTAGCTGGAGTAGAATCTGAATCTACTACATATATCTTATTAGATTTTTTTTCATGTAATACAGGCGTATATTTTACGAGTTGTGGACGTAACGATTTGCGAGCAACGAGTAAAATATCTGCCAGTATTACATGAAAAAAACATCAACTCAAAAGTTCTTAGAAATTCTAAGGTTCATCTTCGCTGTCGCTAAGCGGGGGGATTCTCTTGAATCGCTTGATCGGATATTTCGCCTCGTAACTAAGACTTGAACTTGCAGTTGCACCTGAAGGCGAACCATCGAAGCTGAATGTGCAGTTGTTGAATGTGGCTGCACCGAACATTCCCTGTACTGGATGACATTTTCGGGACTTTTAGATATCAGGGGTGAACGGGCTGATGCTGGCTGGAAGGGATTTACGTCTGACGCTCGATATTTCTTCGGGAAATCACATTTTGACCTTCCTGTGTGTGGAGGCTGTTCATCTTGTTAGACATTTGTTTCTGTTGTTCTTCCGACGTCTCAGAAAAACTTAACACAGATCTCAAATTTCGCTGGCCTGCTAGACCAAAGATGTTAACTGGCTCGACGTTTTCCTTCCAGAGAGTTGAAATCATGGTTCTTGGTGCAGAGTGGTTTGTAAAACGACCGGTTAAGCCACGATCAACGACAGAATTGTTGATAAAAATTACGCACGTACCCGCTTTTCTGTTAGAATTGCAAAGTCCTGTATCAACCTGTTTAGGAAAATCGCCTCTGTCACTCCTAAACCCCCAGCAACCCATTTCAATGTTGTTTACCGACGCTAGAAACCTTGGGGATCAACATTGAATAGGGGGAGGGGGGATTACTTAGATTTATTTTAGAATATTGAGTCTTAAGTATAGAAAACCGATTTTGAAAGCATTTTATCAAGCATTTATGTCGCTGATTGCAGGCCATCTCTTTCATGAAAGCACCGAGCGGGTTGACACCCCGTGGCTGGTTCTTGTACCATGTGGTTGTTGCTGGTTTTTGGATGACTGCTAAATAGAAAGGGGCATCAGGATCATTCATGTATGCATGCCTTTGCCGTACGTACTCTTCAAACGTGAAAACAGGACATTTTTCGCCCCCCGTGGCGTACATTTTTGGGTTGAATGGGCGATCTGGGACAACTCGTTCTCTTACGCGCGCGTTTTGGAGCCACGCTCAATCACCCACTCCACATACTTTGTCTTCTGTTGGCCGTCTTCTTGCTTCACTTGGACGCCGCCAAGTCTGACACGATGGTGCTCGTCACGGGTTTTCCAACCAAAGAACATGGTGTTATTCAACCAAACTGTGCGAGGTTATTTTAATAACCTTAAAATGTTTGTGGACTGAATCTGCCAAGTTGATTTTGTTACCAAAGTTGATGTATCTGAGCATCTGTCAAACCCGCAGCCTTTTTGGGTCTCTGGCCAAGCGACAAAGCTGCTTTCTTGTAGAAGCTAAAGCTTCTCTGGCCTAACTTGATTTGTGTTGTTTTTCTGCTTTCACAATTTCATTGCTTCAAGTGTTTGGATACATTTTGTCGTAAGCATGAAAAAAAAAAAGCCAGCGCAAACACCGTCCCGGGCGAATTTATTTTTTACGCCCACTTCAAGATGACGGCTAGCTAGTATAAATATTCATTATGATTCACATATTCTCGTTCTATGAGTGAATCAAAAGGAGGATGTTGACCTGCGAACTCTCTCGTAGCTCATGTGTAAGAAGTAGGGTTATGAATAGGTAATTTGCACAGGGTTGAGGGTTTGCACCACCATGAATACGTTTTCCTTTTTTCTCAATAACTTGCCTTAAAAATTTCTAAGTGCCATGAAGTGGGCGTAAATAAAAAAATCGCCCGTCCCGGGACGTCACAACCATGTTTACATACTCTCATACAGACACACCTGTCGACCAATGAGAGCGCGCGTACTATCTTAGTTATTTTATAAAATATATTATCGAGCTCGTTTGGCGGTATTTTGTCCAATGAAATATGAAATACCTGTAAAATATGTTAAGATCACTTTTTGTCTTTTTTGTGGTGTTTTTGTTTCTGTTGTTCACAATAAATTGTGCTACGTCGGAATCGTCAAGTGTAGTGTTGTTTTTGTTTACGTTACTCGCATCTCCTGTTTTAGTGTCTTTGCAATTTCAGAGGTTTTTCAATAACTTCATTGTGAGTCAAGTCAAAATCGAAATTATTGTCCTGAAAGCCAATGTCAAAAGTGGGGATGTCGCTGTTGTGTCTCGTGCAGTCCGCTTCGGCCATTTTAGTTTCGTGCACAAAATTTACGGGCAACTAGCTCGTGTGAAAAACCGGTCCGAAACCGGTTTCCCTACGGCTTTTCTACAATGTAATACGGCTTTTGCCGTGTCACCCCACGGTTCCATATCGGCACTCAATGTTGACCTTATAAGGTAAAATGACGTCACGGTCGTATAATAAAATAGATGACGTGCTCTGTAGATTTCCATGTACTGATGGAAGACTCCTCATTCAATGTCAGCTCATATAAATGTCCAGCTTGTTATAATTTTAAAGTTACATAATTAAGTAATAGCAGAATCCATACTCATCTCTCCATGGTGGGTTTTGCTGGGAAGGTAGTTTTTTCTTTGGATTTCGGGGAGAGGACTGGGGAATTTCAGCAATTGTTTTATAATGAGCGTTGGCTTCAATGCATTTTGAGACAAAACTTATTAGCCCCATCTGCAGGGGGGTTAAAAAGGTACAGCCAACATTGATATATGCTATGTTCAAAGCCCTCCAAGAAAACTATGTATCATGAATTCAAGATGTAAAATTAATGAGTAGTTTTTAAATGGACAATCGATTTAATGGAAAGCAACATGTAAAAGAGTGGTATGACCCTTCCTTGAAAAGCTCACAAATAAGAATGACCCTCCCCTTATAGCGGAGCTCCTTTGCGGCCGAAGGCCGCAGAGCGGAGCACCATACCTAAGGAAAAAGCGTCCAAAATAATAGCGCATGTATGAATTCCCACAGGGTACCCAAAGCATCACAGGTCGCAAAGGGATGCGAGTGAATTTTCGACGTCGAGATTTCCCGCCATTTTTCCGTGCGTGCCGTGAAGCCTGACGTCACAGATTGGCATGACGTCACAACATGGCGCCGCCAAGTGAGTGACACCCGAATGGGAGGGGTGGGTGGTCGATGCTTTGGTGATGGCCGCGCGTTCGCGATCACTCGCCGGTGACGTCACAACATGGAGGCGAGCGACGCGACAGGGGGAGCGGTAGGTAGTCAGGGGGGCGCTGCTGGCTCGATACTGACGTCACACTACAGGAAACCAAGAAAGAAACCGAGAAAGATTTATAATATACTTCGATTCGTGGCCAATGCACAAGAGGAAACTACACTTGGGAGCGGCTGTGAGAACCAACTAGAATCGTACTACGCAAATTTCGGAGCAACAAGTGTATGTAGAAGTCAAAAGAGTTCTTCTCGTTGACAACAAGAAGCCGAGAGGCGAGATTCGGCGAGCAGCCAACTATGACAAAACATGAAACACTACAGTCGTGGTCTAGCGGGCATGAGGCGTTTATAATAGAACAGTGGCTTTTCGGGGGACTAAAATTACATGGAGGAACCGTAAAAGGTGGGGTTTTATTCACTTTGTAATATTGTTGTCGACTGTCGCCGTCTTTGTTGTTTTAGAGCGAAGCTAGCCTGGAGCCTGACCACATGAAAAAGTCATGAGCTGAACTATCCAAATACTGCTTTGCTACAGTAGATTACTTCTTGGTTAATTGAATAACACTTTGTTTTGATTTCCACATAACGGTAGTTAAGTCTTAGTCGATACGGTTTGATAAGTAGGAGAAATAAAGTGTGGGGGGAGACGAGTTCTTAAGTTAATAATGGCGGCCATTGCGGGTTGTTTAAACTCACTTTGTAATTTCTTTATAGGGAGATGGGAGTTCAGGCAGGATACACTAAAGTTGTTTCTACACACAGGAATAAAGGTACACGTCGCTGTTCATTGTGTATATCGAACATTGCATTTTGATAGTTTGAATCCGAGACGGCTCTCGAATCGGCAGGATCGGAAAGGAGTATCTTATAGGATTTGACTTAACTTAGAACAGAACAGAAACCTTTATTTAATTAATAGTCCAAGATCGAACGACCGAGTTGTGTCATGTTTTGGAAAGCGAAGGAATGTCACAAAAATGAAAACTAGAAGAGAAAAGCAAGACTTCGAGGCAAAGCTAGTATTTTTGGCACCTGCCAACTTCCTCTCACAACTGCGGGCTATGCGGGTTTTCCTCGCCTAAAATTCGACATTCTGGATTTCCTCTCCTAGAAAACACGGTAAGGATGGGAAAATTATGTCATTTGTTTTTGTTTTCCTGCTACCACATGCCTCTCTTCTCTGCATTTCACAAGTTGACATGTCTAAGAAGTAGAAAACTGAAATTGAGTCTAATAACTCAAGGAAACAAAAACTTAGTTACAAAACTACGGTAATCCTATTGTTATTTGCACCCATGTTGGATTGTACACTGTCAGAGTGGCAATTTTACGTGCAGTGTACTTATTGATGAACTAATCTCTTTTCACTGCTAACTTCCTGCTGTTTAGGGACCGGTCATTATTTATCGAGGGGGGAGGGGGGCACTGGTGCAATTAAGGGGTGGGTCACCACTGTATTCACCTTGCTTTTGGCAAAACACTTTATTCTGTTCCATATTAATGTTTCTATGCCCAAAAAAAACCCAAAGGCTTCCCTATTTGAATTTTATTATTGAACACTTAGTTTTTGTGCATCATAATAACACTATAACACTGGTACAGTACATCTGTAACATAAAACTAGTACCTAGGTAATATAAACACTAAACTGTAAGGCTGCATTCATTATGTATACTACAGGGGGGGGGGGCAGGCAGAGGATTTTGAGGGGGGATCTCAAAATTTAGGAACCCGAAAAGGGGGGATGTCAAGTTTTTTTCATAACATGAAGGGGGGATGCATATTTTTATGGCAATATATTTAAGACAAGGTTGTGCAGTTTGATAGTAAATGAAGGAAGGCTCAATTGTTGAACACCGAGTTTGAACCTCCTGAAGAAATATCACTTGCACTACTATTCTCGTGTATTTACCCTCTTTCAACTGAAATGTTGAAAAAAGCTGCGCGCTTCGCGAATAAAGAATTATAAACTTAAAAAATCAGAAAAGGCCTTCTTGTTTTACCGCAATTCCTCAAGGTCCTTCACTCTTCAGTGACTTTTGTCTGCCAGACAAAAACGCCTTTGGACTTTTGATTAATAATCTTGTAGCTTCATTGCCAAATTTGTGGCGCGCTTTGCGCGCACAACGGAAAACATACCAAACAATCAAATACAAAATAAATGATACTCAGCCTATGTGTAGTAAGGCTCCAATCGAGGAGCACACCAGATCACGGTAGAAAGTCACTACTGAGTACACACAAAAGAGTACAGCCACCTAGGATTTTTTTTTGCATTTTTACGCTTTGTATTTTTTTATCAATGAGCCTTGTTCTGCATCTTTGGAAAAAATGTTATTGACGCAACCCTACCTCGACATATAAATTGAAAAACATTTTTGGGGGAGGCATATTTTTTCCTTTTGACTAAGAGGGGGGATTCGTAAAAAATATGTTGTGCCTTGGGGGGATCTGAAAATTTTGCATTGTCAAAAAAAAAATCCCCCCCCCTGTAGTATACATAATGAATGCAGCCTAATCCTAAATAGCTGTGGACCTGGGGGCAGTGGGTGCTGACATTTTTAACAGGGGGTGGGGGCTGAGCTTTTTGAAACTATATATTTTTTGTATTCACATGTAAAAAAGAAAAGGAGCAGAAGAACCTTTTTGTTTGTTGTTTTTGTTTCTGTTGTGACATTAGGCTCAGTAGGGGTTAAGATTACATTGTGACATATTTTCTTCAAAATATATGTGAGGTGAAAACATGGAAAATAGAAATTACATGCACACTTCATTTTTTGCCTGTTCGGCACCCCCACTTTTTAGGGTGCTCTTCCGCCCCTGTGTTATCCCTACTGTTTGGGAGGTAGTATGACCCTGAAGGGAAGATAATACCAGACTGGACTATTTAAGATACCCAAGGTGTTTATATCTGACCTAAATGAAAACTCAGGTTGGATTGAAGCTTAAATCTGAGATCCGAGTGGGAATGTGTGAATTTCCTAACTGGGATCAAAAAATTTCATTTTGGCATAGGTAGCATGTTAATTTAGTGAATACAGAAACAACAACATTGTATTGGCATCCATTCAGGGCTGTAACTCCCTCATACAGCCATATTTTCATTACTGTAGTGCTGTATGGGGGACATGTGGCAAAGGGATGGCAAACACCCTCCAGATAGTCCAAAACAGGGCAGCCAGGGTTTTGACCTTCTCAAATTATGATAAACGGTCAAGGGATTTACTGGATGAGCTAGAGTGGGACAATCTTGAGACCAGGAGGGACAAACAGCTAGCATTGATGATGTACAAAACCCAAAATGGAGGAATCCCAGATTACCTCTCAAATATTTTCTTGTATTCCTATCAAACTCATAAGTATAATTTTAAGTAGAGTTTTTCAGCTCCTGCTTAAAAATTAAGCCCTAGAACATCTTAAAGAAAACAATTTTGAGCTATCAGAATTGTCAATATATTAAATATAACTTTTTAATAATTTATGTATTTTATATTATTCATTATCTTTGTATCTACCATTATCCCTATATTTTATTGTATATATATTTTAAATTGTACATAATATGTAAGTTAGATTATATTAATAGTTAGATACCATGTAATGCGCTTTTGGTCATTATTATGTTAAAAAGTGCACTATAAATCAATAAATTATTATTTATTATTATATAACTCAATATATCCTGAGCGTACATTACTGCCAAGATTTTTGTGATTGCACCTAGAATTTAGGTTCTGGTCATTACTACACTTTGAATATTATATGTCTTCACGGGTTTAGGAAAACCACTCTTGAAACTGAACAAGATGGAATTAGTCAATCATAGACAAAACAATTAGAAATCATTTCATTCATTCTTGATTTCATGAATTCATCACTAAAATGTACATGTATAGTATCCAATTAGCCATGCATGGTATTATTTAAGACTGGAAAATAGAAGATTTGTCTTTAAGCTTCATCAGACTTATTGCTTTTCTCTTTCAATTTCAGCAACAAAGCAGCAGCCAGAAATGGCTCTTGGACAGGCCAAAATTATATAAATAGTATTACATGGACTGCAGAACAGACTTTGAAGTTCATAAGAGACTATGTATGGCAATGAGAGATAAGAGGGAAAACTTTACAGAAAACAGCAGAAGGGCAAGGGCTAACCCCCCCCCCCCCCCTCCTCCCCCCCTGCCATCCATGAATTAGAAGACATTATGTAATGGCTCTGTCTTGTGTTTTTGAAAAGAAAATGTATCCATGATTGTTAGATCATCTGGTTTGTGAACATTAAAACAATAGATTGCTTGCTTTAGATTTCCATGAACTGATCAAGATTCCTCATTTTCACCATATAAATCTCCAGCTTGTTAAAATCTTTTGTTACATAATTGTGTTAACCAAATTAACCATACATCATACATGGTGTTTTTGACCATAGGGTAGGTAGTTTTTTTTCTTTGGGAATTTCAGCAAAGTGTGGTTCCACAATATATACATTCCCCTTCCCCATGGAAGGGATTGGAAATTCTGGAGGGATGGGGATCAATTTACCTGATCTTTTCCATACAAATACTGTACGTATTTTTACCACCCCTTCGAGAGGGAGGAGTATGGATATTTTCTGGGACCACACAATTAAAAAAAATGCCCTCTCATGCGTCTTTTAGGGAAACATCCATGTAATGTGCATGTGATCGACTAGGAAACTGTACAACTCTTCACTCTCCTTTGTGTAATGTTATGATCCAAGCCCTCCGAGAACAATTCCGTAACTTATAAAGTGGTACATAGCTCTTAAAAGGACAATTAATGTAATGGAAATGGTTCTTTCCCTGAAAAGCTCACGAATTGGGATGGCCCTCCCCTTACCATTCCTTCCCTTACCATTGGAATTTCCAATACATACAAAGCAGGATAAATACAAATACCAAAATTGGGAACCAACTTTTCTGAATTTCTCTGCTCATTCCATGGTCGGTATTTTCTTGAATCTTTTATGAATATCTTGACAAATAAAAGCTTTTATTTTTTTCCTCTAGGGCACGGTAACGAATCCTGCATTCTGATTGGTTCTTAGAGCACGCGCGCGGGGGCAATATTTTCCTATCTCTGACCTACGTCACAGTAACCATTTTCGCGCGCTTGTTTTCATCGAAAAAATCAAATTTTTGAGTTGGAAAAAATAAATAAGTTATTTACCGGCTTTAGGTCGGTCCGTATAGGGAAAAAACTGTGACCTCCGCCTGGAAAATGACGAATGGAATATTTTCCAGCCCTCGGTCACAGTTTTTCCCTATACGGACCTCCCAGCCGGTAAATAACATATATTTCTCTTTATGGTATGTTTGTGCTTTGTTAGAATCATTCCATTGGGTAGGTTATAGTCTTCCACACAGCCAGTCCACAGTGACAAACAATGTACCCATGACAACCATGTTTTATTCTCACGGAAACATGTAACCGGGAGCTCCGCTTTTAGCCAGTGGCTAAATCTATATATTAGTGCTCCTGTTCAAAGATGCCCCTCCCCTCTAATTCGTCATTACCAAAACACCGAGACTCTCCCCCAAGAAAGAGAAATGTTCTTTTTAGTGGAATTTCCAATACATTTCCAATAAGGTATGAGTAGAAAGACCAAAAAAGTAGAAATACACTGCACATATGTATATTATGCAAACTCAATTTGCATTGGTAATTAACTCCCTGGGGATTGTGATAATATGCTATATAATAGAATGCACATGGACCACACCCTGTCACTTCACTTGAGGTCCACCAGTTGTGGACTCATTTGGCTTTGCTCGGCTTACGTTCAACCCGACTAACTCTAATGGCGGAGGAACAGGTTCCTAGAGCAGTGGCGGCTCAGGCTGTAGTACAACAACTTAATCAAGTTGCACCTGCACCAATTCCGGCGGGAGTTCAACAAGTGCCACTTCAACCAGAAGTTCAACCGGTCGTTCAACCAGTCGTTCAACCAGCAGTTCAACCAGTAGTTCAACAGGCGGCAAATGAACCACAAGCGCAAAATGAGGTATGATGACTCCAGCTTTGCTTTTTTCGTATTTGTTCGGTAATTTTCTTGCAAGAGCTTATTTTTGAAGTAGTGAATTTCATAATAGTTCAAAATGCCTGTGAGGTTTACCTGAAGTGGTGAATTGTGTAATATTTTAAAATGCCTGCGAGGCTTACCTGAAGTGGTGAATTGTGTAATAAAATTATTTCAAAATGCCTGCGAGGCTTACCTGAAGGGGTGAATTGTGTAATATTTCAAAATGCCTGCGAGGCTTACCTGAAGTGGTGAATTATGTAATATTTCAAAATGCCTGCGAGGCTTACCTGAAGTGGTGGATTTCATAATATTTCAAAATGCCTGCGAGGCTTACCTGAAGTGGTGAATTTCATAATAGTTCAAAATGCCTGCGAGGCTTACCTGAAGTGGTGAATTGTATATTTCAAAATGCCTGCGAGGCTTACCTGAAGTGGTGAATTGTGTAATATTTCAAAATGCCTGCGAGGCTTACCTGAAGTGGTGAATTGTATATTTCAAAATGCCTGCGAGGCTTACCTGAAGTGGTGAATTGTGTAATTTATGTCAAAATGCCTGAGAGGCTTGCCTGAAGTGGTGAATTATGTAATATGTCAAAATGCCTGCGAGGCTTACCTGAAGGGGTGAATTGTGTAATATTTCAAAATGCCTGCGAGGCTTACCTGAAGTGGTGAATTGTATATTTCAAAATGCCTGCGAGGCTTACCTGAAGGGGTGAATTGTGTTATATTTCAAAATGCCTGAGAGGCTTACCTGAAGTGGTGAATTATGTAATATTTCAAAATGCCTGCGAGGCCTATTTGAAGTTCGTGAATTGTGGATTTCGAATTGCCTGCGAGGCCTATTTGCCTGGACGGGGGAATTGTGTCATTAATTTGATTCAAAATGTCTGCGATTGTGAGGCCTATCGGAATAAGTTCAAGTGAAATGTACTTATAATTTGATTTGCCTGCGAGGCCTACGGTGAATTATTGTGTATTTTTGAATTGCCTCTGACGCGAATGTGATTAATTAGTGTGATTTTTTTCAGTTCCTGAATCAGTGAATTTTGTACTTTAAATTGCCTGCATGGACCTGAAGTGGTAAATTGTGCGATTTAGTTTACCTGTGCGCGAGGTGAATTAGGTTTAACCTGAGTGAATGATTTTGATTTTTAGTCGCGTTCGGTCGCCAGCGAAACGTACCGGACTGGTAATTTGCAGAATTTTAATTATTTTATTGCTTATAGGATGAGTGGTAAATTGATGAATTAAATTTCGATAGATTGCCTGTAAGGTTTTCCTAGAGGAAAGTAACTTTTGTTTTTGTTTTTGTTTTTGCAAATTTGTTGAGTTTTGATTTGTGGGGTTCTGGTTATTACATGCGGGTTTGAACCATACTTGTGTTGGGGAAACATTGCAGTTTATAATAATCTTGTTTATACCGATCAGGGAAATCACTTGGCTAGTAGGAACGAATAATAATATTAATAATGTGATATGACAATAATAATAATTACAGTGTACAAGTAATGCTAATAATAATAATAATAATAATAATAATAAGGAAAAATCGAAATGGCTAGCAGTAGTAATCAATAATAATAATAATAATTATAATAATAATAACAATAAAAATAATAGTTGCTCACAGGCTCCATTCAACTGTAGCATACAGATGTGTATACTGCTTCATAATAATAATAATAATAATAATTATAATGATAATGGATATGATGATAATAATAATAATAACAGTTTACCAGTTTCAGTTGTAGGTGCCTTGTTGATAGTAATTCATGTTTGTTGGTTGTTTTATGTTATTCTCAAGCTAATTTTTGTTTTGGAAATTTTTTGTATGTTTGTTTCGCATCCATCTGGTATGGCTAGGACATTTTGTCAACTCTAAAATGTCCTTATTTCTTTGGAATATTCATACAGGATGGGACCAACTTGGCTGGGGTAATGCAGAGGTTAACGAGGCTTGAGAACACGGGTCAGAATGCCACGGTTGAGACAGCTTTGCAAGAAATCAGACATTACCTGAGGGCGCCAGCGTTTTATAAGGACCAGGCCATTGATCTGCTGACTAATTTAAAAATTGTGGCCAAGGAGACAGCGCATGAGAAAGCTGGCTTCTACAGTGCCGTCCTTCTTGCTATGCAGCAGAAGATCTGGGCCCCGGTTCCACAGTTTAAAAATATCTGGAGGCGTTGTTAGGGGATAAGGATAGTGAATCTGTCTTTAAGTGTTTAGCTTCAGTAGACAAGGCTATGCGTTTGGAGCCTGTGCCACAATACCTGAATCGTGGTGCTTTTGGCCAAAGGGGCAGGGGTCGTGCCTCTAGGATAAATATTCAGTGTTACAATTGTGGGCAATTTGGCCATTTTCAGCGTTTTTGTCCTTTTAGACAAGCGGGTCCACCCCCGAAGAGGGGAAGATTTTCTGGGGGGATGCAATACCCTCAGAAATTTTAACACTTCCCCATGGACAATGTTGTGCTCGGGGTAAAGGAATGAATTGGACTTTGGAACGGACTAGGCTTTGGAGTTTTGGAGTGTAATAATTATTTATATATTTATTTGTACTATAGGTTATGGATGGCCTATGGTCTAAATAATCAGTAATTCAATAAAGATTATTTATATTGTCTATTGGTTCCGATATGTGTTATTTTACAAGCATGTCTGCATATCATTAGTTTTCTGTGTGCCTTGTCTCTGTTTATTCTGCCCGGTTTAGCAATTATTTATGTGTCTGGATTTAGGATACACATTTTAGTGTCTATTTCTATTGATAAGACTCAATAATTTTGGTCTTAATCAGGTTAGAGTAACTCCTGCTGGCTGCCGCATCCTCCGGTAACCACCAGACGTCCTGTTTTCAGGCGTATTGAAGTTGCTCCCTCCTGATTGGGAATCTCGGTTTCGTTCCATGCAATGTCACATTTGTCACAATTATTTACAAGACTATTTCGCATTTTGTTTTCTTAGTAAACACTCAAATTTTGTTTGGTCCTTCGTTCTAGATTGTGAGTCGTAAAAGAAAGTTCGTTGCTGATAAGGACATCAGAGAAACTCTTCTGGTTCAATTTCGAGGTCAAGTAAAAAACTTCTTATCAGGAAATGTGACTTCATGGGTGGATATAAACGGGATTCCCGTACAGGAGGGATCAACAACAGGAGTAAAGGAATGGAATGACGTTTTATCATCTGGTGAAATACCGGACTTGGAAACTATTCGCTTAAGGAACCCAGACACTTTCACGGCCGGAGAACTACACAAACATCCTGAAGCCTGGGAAAGAGTTCTCGAGGGACATCCACTGCAAGATTGTTTAAATGATTGTATTCGGAATAAAGTAGATATACTTAAGTTCTCTAAGCCTTTCTTGGGCAAGTTCAAGAAAGTCAAGTATGCTTCCAGGTTACCGCCTCAGAAAGAGTTTTTTAATCATGCTTCTTGTAAGAAGTTCTCTGATTTCATTTGTACGGAAATTTTAAATCGTATTAAGACGGGCGCTTTCAAGATATGGGGAGAGGTGGGCGTCGATGATCCCCCTCATTTGGTTCTACCTTTAACGATAGAGCCATCCAAACCACGTTTATGTATTGACGCAAGGTTCCTGAATTTATGGATGAGGGACACGCCCTTCTCCCTCGATAAACTGTCTGATGTAACCAGATACGTCTATGAGGGTTCCTTTATGACAAAATGCGACGATAAGTCGGGATATGACCATGTTCTTCTATCGGAAAGTTCTCAGAGCTATTTTGGGTTTAATTTTGGCGGCTTTTGGTTTGTTTGCGCAACATTACCGTTCGGGTGGAAAATTTCTCCATACGTGTACCACACTATTGGTTTGGCAGCTTCAGGCTTCCTTAGAGCAAAGGGGATTCCCTGCTCTCTATACATTGATGACCGGCTAAATGGAGAACTGTTAACGCCCACGGGACCTTGGTCGATTCTTCCAGCGGACAGATCTCCTAACTTTCGTTTCCTAGCAGCAAAGGGCGCTCTGTTTGTGGTCATGTCGGTGCTAATAGATCTTGGATATACTATTGGAATTAAGAAGTCCGTCTTATTCCCCACTACATCTTTGGAATATTTGGGGTTTATTATAGATTCCATAAAACAATCATTTTTGGTTCCCCGTCGTAAGATAGAGTCCTGGGCTTCTCTTAGAGAGAGAATCCTTGCATGCAAGGCTACAATAGGAGTGAAAACTTTACAGCGCTTTCAAGGGAAATGCATCTCATTTTCTTTAGCTGTCCCGGCTGCGAAGCTCTTCATTAGGGAAACAAGTAGAGCCATTGCTTCCGCCCCGGAAAATGGTCCAGTATCACTATCACAATCTTTGAGGGAAGAATTGTCATATTGGCGGTTTCTAGATGACTGGAAACAGTCCCTCCCTTGGAGGGAAGAGAAGCATCATTGCATCTCCATTTCTACCGATGCATCCGGGAGGGGTTGGGGTTGCACCGTCCATTCCCCGTCTGGCGACCAGAGTTTTGGAGACTACTGGGATGAAAATCATGTTGGATTTTTCATCTCGACCAAGGAAATGTTGGCCTTGGTATATGCAATCAAAGCGCTCCCGGTCACAATGCAGAATTGTAGAGTAGACGCCCGTGTTGATAGTAAGGTGGTGATTGGTAAATGGGAAGGACAAGGGAGTAGAACGTCCCCACAATTGACATCAGCAACAAAGCAACTGTTCTTTGTGTTGTCCGCTCGTAATATTCAATTGAGCCTCTCGCACATCCCGTCAAAAGAAAATCAGGCAGATGCCCCATCCAGGAATATGTCACGTCGCGACACGAAATTGTCGGATAAAGCCTTCGCGGTTATTGACCGGGTGTTTGGAGGACAGGAAGGACATTCGTTTGACTTGATGGCGTTGGATTCTAATGCGGTGAAGGATAAAAATGGTCGCCAGCTACCACATTTTACTCCTTTCCCGAGCCCTGACTCAAAAGGTGTGAACCTTTTTTGTCACGACTTAAGGGTTACTGACAATATGTCTAATCCTTATGTGTTTCCTCCGTTTGCTCTTATTGGTCCGGTATTGAAATTCATGTATGGTTTCAAGATCCCTTTCTCCATTGTAGTCCCTGCAGACACTCCCTCTCGATATTGGTGGGCTGAACTTAATGCACGCTCCTCTGACAAGCTCTGTCTTGGCAGAAGAGGAGACAGGGATGTATTACTCACTCCCTCAAGGTCAGGGTATATTCCTATGCCTTGCCAGTCCGCCATGTGGGCGTTTCGCGTATCCCGATTCTAGAATGCGAGTCTATGTGAACTGGAAGTTCTTTTTCTTATAGTCGTTGCCAAGGGTACCCAAGTTGTTTACTCCATCCGTGGCTTGCCCGATTTGCCATCACCCAAATGATGAGGACTTTAAATTTTGCCAACAATGTGGCTACTCCAGGCGCCTTGCTGCTCAAAGGGACACAGTTAAGAAATGAAGAAGCCATAGAGATGAAGAAGCCATAGCTCAGCGTGTACATGAATTGTTTGAACAGCGCTCCTCTTCACGTTATGCGAAGCAAAAAACCGCGTTGGAAGGGGAACTTCTTCAGTTTCTGGTTAGTTTATCAACACCTAAGTCGTTGGTGTCTGCTTTACCGTCGGACGTCATAGCTTTCTTGGTATGGAAAGACCGAGGAGGTAAAACTAGAGTGCATCAACAAACTTGTCCGGCAGTAGCTTCTCAAAGAGAGAAGGCTTGTGAGTGTCCCAAACGTCTGGCATTTGGGACTGTTGATTCCTTCATTGGCAAACTTCGAACGGTTTTCTCTGATAATGGCAGAGGTTCTGAATGGCATTCTTTGTTAGGTGTAGGCAATCCCGCTGCTTGTAGGTCAGTTAAAAAATATTTGGCAGATGTTAGGGAAGAGCAAGTGAAGGCTCGGATCACTCCCCGTCAAGCTGAGCCTTTTCTCATTAGTGATTTTGCGGTTATTGCGGAATATATTGAAAAACAGCTTAGAGGCTGTGAGGTATTGCAGGCAATTCGGATTTTTATGTTCGCAAGAGACCAGGCCTTATTTAAGGCGTTGTTTTTTGCCGGTGACCGTGCAGCTGATATACTACAGATTAAAACGACTGATATTCTTCGTTTCCCGGATAACTCGGGATTCTTATTTAATCATGTTTGGACCAAGTCTTTGAGGTCAGGAGACGCTAATGTCTTTGCTTTCAAGAGAGGCTCAAATACATACTTGTGTCCCGTTCGGGGATTAGATTTATATTTCAATGTGTGTAGGCTGTTGGGTATTCAACTCGTCCCAGGTTTCCTCTTCCGCCCAATAACGAAAAGTGACACAGTAGGATCTGGTTGTTTGGAGTCCTCGGCGGCCCAAGCTAGATTAAAATTTTACACGTCTATGTTGGTTAAACATTTATCTAGTGCCCATTTTACTCTTCACGGGTTCCGCTCCGGGGCGGCGGTCTCATTAGCTCTTGAAGGCGTAAGTCTCCACGACATAATGGATCATGTTGGGTGGAAGAGCAGCAAGACAGCCTTACACTACATTAAGCTTCAACAGGTAGTAAATCCTGCCGGTGCAGCTGCTAAGTTGGCAGATATTTCACTCGAAACAGGAAAGGCTTATAAGCGCCTCAACCAGTTGAGTGGTTTTTCCCAGGCATTTTCTTGAAATGAACTGGGGATAATTTTTTTTTTTTTTTTTTGTCAGATAACATGTTAAGTCTGTTATATTGTATTTCTCAGGTTTGATTATGTATAATCATCAATAAAAATAAGAATATTGTTAGATTGGATTAAATTAAGTAAGGTTTGGGTAGAAGGATGTTTGTCCTGGGGTTTTTGTTTGGGAGTTTTATTGTTATGTGGACTTAATGATAAGTGGTTGGAGGTAGGCTTGGGGAAGACCAGAGCGATTCCCCATACCTTATTATCATAACAATACACAGGGAGGAATATTACACTATGCAAACTCAATTTGCATTGGTAATTAACTCCCTGGGGATTGTGATAATATGCTATATTTAAGCAATAGAGAACTTTTTCCGTGTCTACATACTCTGATGCAAACACGAGGGAGGTTGGGAGAATTCGAGACAGTTATGCAGCCACGAGACCGAAGGTCGAGTGGCTGCATAACTAGTCGAGAATTCTCCCAACCTACCCGAGTGTTTGCATCAGAGTATGTAGACACTGGGAAAAAGTTCTCTATTGCTTTTATAAAATATCACTTTTTGAAGCGAAAGATTTAAAATGAATTTATTTCAACATTTTGTGTGAATATATAAATTCTCCTTACCGCACGACGGCCTGAACGGGCCAATCAGAGGGCGTGTTATATCGCATGTGTTCAAGTTTTTCACTCAGTTGGCTGCAAGTTTGCGAAGGGGAGACGAGAGAAAACTGCTTTCTAAGAAACATTTGACGACTTTATTGACCTCTTCTATGGTGTTTATTGTAATTGAAGCATAAGCGAATGTCAATGAAGGGATGTACGGGTTAAGAATTGCAAAGCCAAAGGAATTTTCCGTACAATAATAGCCTTCGTGTTGACTTGAGCCTTTTGACGAGTTTTGGAAAGGCAAATTCGGCCGGCATCGAAAAAGCTGGATAGCAAATGAAAAGCGTGTCTTGTTTCAATCTTCAAATCAAGCAAAATGTTGAATACCAGACTGGAATGATACTATGGGGGCTTCAATTGTTGCTGATGGCATGAACGAATATTGAATTTTTGAAGCAGCTCAAGTCAAAGTTTCGTCGACAGTGCCGTCGGTGTTCGCCGATCGCCGGTAAGAATTTCATGTTTTGTTAATACTCCAAATCTTGTTAACTTGCTAGCAAACGATTTCTTACCTACTCGGCTTGTGAAAGATCATCATTGAACAGGAAATTGAATAGGAAAGTAAGTGGAAATAAATTGTGATTTGTTCCATAATTTGGTCTTCATTTTTGGCTAGCCGATTCGCCGAAAGTCTCCAAATTTAGAATTTTAGTTGGGTCGCTTTATAACTTGATTTGTGTTGTTTTTCTCCTCTTAGTACGAGCTTTATACTTTTAAAAAGTTCCCAGAAGTCAAATAAATCGTTTCATAAAGGGAGGGAAGAGGATTTCGGAGGACAAAAATATCGTGTACTTATAATCGTACGAAAATGTTGACAATCCTGAAAGTTTACACGCGTTTGACTAAAAAAGTCGAAGACAAGCCAATTCTTTGAACTTGTGGTTTAAGGATGGGACGACAAATGATAGCTAAAAAGAAAACAGCACTGCTTTCACAATTTCATTGCTTGTCAAGTGTTTGGATAAATTTTGTCAAAATATGTAAAGAATGAAAAAAGAAGACAGCGCAAACATCGTCCCGGGCGTGACGTCACAACCATGTTTATATACTCTCATATAAACACACCTGTCGACCAATGAGAGCGCGCGTACTATCTTAGTTATTTTATAAAATAGAATGCACATGGACCACACCCTGTCACTTCACTTGAGGTCCACCAGTTGTGGACTCATTTGGCGGCCCTCCCACCCACACCCTAGAGTTAGTCGGGTTGACCCTGTCTACACCATCTTTCGCCTGGCCTAGGCTTGTCCCAGACCAGAGCGATTCCCCATACCTTATTATCATAACAATACACAGGGAGGAATATTACACTATTGTGGTTTAAATAAAAACAACTCATGACAAATAATTACTTTTCTCTTTATTGCACTTTTGTTCTTTATTAGAATTAATCCATTGGGAGGGGTTAGTTTACCTTACTTCGACAGGCCGTGCTTATTTTTATATAATATATAGATTTAGCCACTGGCTAAAAGCGGAGCTCCCGGTTGTGTACATGGTTTGTCACTATAATAATCTTTTCAGAAAAAAAAAATGTCTCTAAATATGTGCAGTATATACAGATGAAAATAAGCACGACCTGTCAAAGAAAGGTAAAAAAAAATAGGTACAACCCCTCACAATGAAATAATTCTAACATGGCACAAAAGTGTAATCAAGAGAAAAGCTTTTATCTTTGTCATGAGTTGTTTTAATATTTCAACATATACATACCATACATCTACCATATAATTACATGTTCAGTGTATTTTTATTAAAATGTGTCACCCCAGAAAATACCCAACTGAATAAGCAGAGAAACTCAGAATATTGTAGTTGGTTGCCAATTTGGTATTTTTACTGATACTTCTGTTTAAAATTTATTGGAAATTCCAATTGTAAGGGAAGGAACGTTTTTTTTTTCTTGAGTGGTGGGAAGTGGGGGTAGGGATGGCACAAGGGGAGGGCCATACCTATTTGAAAGCTTTTCAGGGAAGGGCACACCATTCTTTTACATGTTACTTTCCATTTAATTAATTGTCCATTTAATGACTCCAAGTTCATAACTTAAACTACTATTTTAAATATATACTTGATTTCATGATGCATAGTTTTCTCAGAAGCCTTGGAACAAAACATATACCAAGGTGAGGGGAGGTTTGCACCTTTCCTAGGGAGCTTCATAATTTATGCCAGGGGGTTTGGCACGTTCGAGTAGGGGGTCACCAGAAAATGTGAAAACAACTGTGACGGTCATCTACGTTTTATGGCAGGGACTTTAATTTAACATGGATACAAGAGGATGCATGCCTGTAAAATAACAACAAACTGTTCATGCACGCAGGAAATTGCAATGTCCTAAAAATACAGGAATGGTCTACTTGGTATCTAGATGTCCCAACATTTTGTCCTGATCTAAAGGGAGAGGGGGGTGGGGGCGGGGGCGGGGGCTATCATTATTATTAAAATTGCCTAAAGTGGAGGGGGGTCAAGTGGTTTTTTGCGCTGAATGAAAAATCTTGCCAGCCCACCCCCTGGCATAAATAATGAATGCTCCCCTAGACCCCTGCAGATGGGGGGCAAGATGTTTTCCCTAAAAAATGCAAGTGAGGGCCAACACTTTATTGAAAACAGTGCTGAAATTCCCCAGTCCTCTCCCCCACCCCCTTAAAATAATATATAGATTTAGCCACTGGCTAAAAGCGGAGCTCCTGGTTACATATTTTTCCATGTGAATGGAAAATTGCAATACTTTATTTGACATGAGTTAATGTGTCATTCCAAATCTGGGATCCTACAATTAGATTACAAGCACAAAACTTATATGTATTTTAGAGCAGGATTGCGTGAGCGAAAACTTGAACAGTCAATAAGACTATTTATTGGGTAAGAAGGAATGGGCAGCAGTCGCAACAAAAGCTACCCACCCTGGATTTTTTAAATTTGAACCAACCACCCTGCAGTTCCAGTGATTTTATCATGACCACCCTGGAAATTGTGCTTACCCACCCTGGAATGTCGTATTTAAGGGTGCCCGCCCTGAAATTTCAAGCTCTACTTCCACCCACAGTGGAATTCTGAGGAATTACCCAACTGCCCAATTGGCATGGGGTGAGGCACTCCATCGTATGTTTTTTCTTGTCTCTGATAGGGTATGTATTACAGTATGGCTACCAGCACTTAGTGATAAAGACAGTTTATTTTAGAACCTTTAACACATTAGCAATTTTTTTACTTATTTTTCAAGGAATCACTTCCAGAGCCAAACGGGTTACCATGGAAACACTAGTTAGCATATTGGTTTATGAGGTCTCGGTCATTCTTTGTTGTTACCAAGTTTGAATTGAATCGAAATATCCAAAACAGAATTATACATAAAACATTGTTTGGCCTCTTTGCCCAAGTCTTGTTGTGACGTCATTTTTTGCTAATTTGCATTAGTACAAATCTTGAGTATCAAAAAAGCTATGAACCAAAAGAGCTATGAACACGAAAAAAAATTATTTCGTATTTTGGATGTGCAATCAAATAAGCCATTAAGTAATGGTCCGTATAAGAACTAGGCAAGCCAACGGCAAAGCACGCTGAAATGCAATTAATTTCTATTGACAATATAGGCAATTTCATTGGCTTAGACATGGAAATCAGCAAATTCATTATGCTAGAAAACTTGTTTGAGGATTTTTAGGGATATACGTGGGGAACCCAGCGTAAAATGCTGATTCTCACTCCTTTGTTCTTCTTTAATGTGATTGGTCTAGAGACTTTTTGTTGCCATATGTTCTCAAAGCAAGTCGAAATCTATCAATTTTTTACTTTTATTATGTTACTAGTTATGATAACTTTCTGTGGTAAAAAAATGGGACACATCCCACGTGGGGAACCTTCAATGCCGTAGAACAATGGAGGTTTGCCTAGTTCTAGCCTGAGTTAACAGACGCCCGCTCAAAATCAAAAGATTTGAGCGAGACGTCTGAGCAATATAGCCAAATGTAACGTACTTGGTGGCGTGACACTGCCCAGATCTGGGTAGTGATTCTGATTGGTCGGCGCGTTTTGCCTGTGTCGTGTTTATCTTTGTGAGTCCAAGATGGCTTCGATAGCAATCAAAGCTGAAGTTCGGTCGATTTGAAACGTCTCAAAGCAGTGGTTTTATCTCGTTGCAAGCATTTTTAAGTTGAGAATTTATACGAAGACTAGTTGCAGCACTGCACAGACGTGTTTGTTGACCAACTTTGCCACTCATCAAGCTAATGGCGTTAGCTTTGTATTTACGTTCTATCGAGCATCTAGTATAAACGAGTGAAACTTGGTTGGAGACTCGTTATGCATCTAGTAAACGGGCGAAGCTTGGAGACTCTAGTACCCAAGGCATTGTAGCCGCGGATCAAAAAGAGTCCGTCTTAAAACAGATAGGGAACGGACGTTTTAATGGAGTGAAACCGTCGAGTTTGAGTTCGAGTTGAGCATCGCATGCTCCGGCATGCGAAAGTTGCTAGCCAGGTCCTTCATAGAGATCAATGGACTTATTACCACCATTATTTATTGCTTTATGAGGACATCATGAGCATGGCCATCTCCATTTAAACGAAGCTATAGGTACAATTTGACTTTCCCGATCACGAAGGCATCTTTACTTCTCATTACATTGTACGCATAGAAATCTGTACAGTGCTTGCGACTGGTCTTCATATAAATTGTCAGCCTTATAAGCGCTTGCAATGAGATAAAAACCTCTTCTTTGAGCGATTTCATATCGACCGATCTACAGCTTTGCTTCTGTCGAAGCCATCTTGAATCACAAAGATAAACGCGGCAAGGCAAATAGCGCCGACCAATCAGAATCACTACCCAGATCTGTGCAGTGTCACGCCACCCAGTACGTTACATTTGGCTATATTGCTCAGACGTCTCGCTCAAATCTTTTGATTTTGAGCGGGCGTCTGTTAACTCAGGCTAGCCTAGTTCTTGCATGGATGATTACTTAAAATTTCAGCCTTGAGTTGCACTTTAACCAAACCTATTATACAATGGCTGACTGCATTTATAAACCGCACCAGGGGCTGAGGACCTCCCTTAAAAAGACCCCTCCCCTGGAAGTTCCACTCGTGAAACCGACCCCCACCCCTGGAATTTCCACTCATGAAACCGACCCCCTCCCCTGGAATTTCCAACCCCATAAATGACCCCCACCCCTGGAATTTCCATTTTTTCTGGCAAAATACCCCTGGGAAATCTCTTTTTGGATAAAATGTTCCTGGAAAATCACCTTTTTTACTCCTCCCCCTTGGAATTTCCAGTCTCCAGACACACCCCCTCTCCTGGAATTTTCAGAGTTTAATACAGCCCCCCTGGAAAATTTTCCATAGGTCCTCAACCTCCCTGGTTCGGTTTAAAAATGCAATCAGCCAATGAGTAAGACAAGAAGTTTATATTTCATGCTTAAAAAATCATGAATAGTTTATAAGAACAATACAATAGAAACACAATAAGAATCACAGGACCGTAGCATCCCGAGGGAGGGGGGCTCCCCCTATTTTTGGGGTGCAGGTACTTGTCACACCTTTCAGGGTTTAAAATCAGGCCTCTGGAAAAATTAGAAAACTTGCAAAAAAAAATTCCAAATAGGTACCCATTAGAGGTCCATTCTAGCAAATCAATCAAATTACACCTTGTTAGGGACCGTTCATTTTTTATCAGGGAGGGGGGGCTGGTGGAAATGAGGGGGTACCCTGTATTTTTTTGGTTGGCCCCCCCTTTCATCATGTCCGTATTTTTTTAGGTGGCCCCCCAAAATCCAATGTATTTTTTCTGGTGCCTCCCCCCCCCCCCCCCCCTATTATAAATGCTTGCCCTGTAAGGTAGACTCTTGCCTAAGTGATGCAGTCTCATTCTTCTTAAAGTTTTTCTTACTTCTGTCAAAGCTAAGGAACCGATCCCCCTCAGAACTATTAAACGTTTTCGTGACACCCACCTCAGGTCCTAGTAGAAAAGATTTTACATAAAGAGGGGGTCACATAATTCGTTCGTTGCGGCCAACTTTTGATAACCGCATTTCATCAAGCCTCAGTAAAAGGGTAAATGAAGGTTTTTTGTGTATAGTCTGTCAGGAGCCCAGAAAGCTCCTAGTGAAGGGATCCTGAGCCTTTAGGTAATATTTTTCATGCGCGCCGCAAATGAAGAAATTATTATTATTCATGTGCGTGAAGCGTAGCCCAAATGACGAATTTCTATGCTTGTTGTAAGTAAACGTTGAACTCACGCTTATACCTGTGGGGTGTTCTTTCGTACAGGCAGGCAGGCCTATCAGTGCAGGGCATTTTTGAGAGGGTTTATTTGTTCTTATCAAAAAAGTAAAAGAGCATAATGTTAGATGTTAAATTCGTCATACGCGCGAAGCGTGCCGAAATTTTTATTAAGTATTTAGTGAAATCAGAAACATATAAGCGAGTTGAAACATGTAACAAACATATTGCATGCTGTAAAAAATACAAACTTGTCGTTTCCTCCCTGTTATGTGCTTGTATTTTATTGGGTGACCCCCCCCCCCTCATTTCCACCAGCCCCATCTCCCTGACTCCCTGAGATAAAAAATGAACGGTCCCTTAGTTGCCTGAATTTCAGACGTATTCTCCCTCATAAAAAATATATGTCTTGCTGATACCTTTTTAGGAGCCCAAGTCAACTAAGCGATGCCATGTATGGTACCTTTTAGGGATGAAATTGAAAGTTCCTGACAAGCACCCCTGCCCCAAAAATAGGGGAGTTCCCCTGGGCATACTGTAGCATGTTGTACATCTGATACAACCACTAGTGGTTGTAGCTAATTTGCATAGCAGCTTTAATGAAACATATCAAGTTTCACTTCCATTTGTTTTAAAACAGACGACACTAGAAGGGAGGATATCTTCTCCATTTTTTTAAGTAGTTTAAAACATTTGCAACAATTGACAACTATTTATAGTAAAAATACACTGTATAGCGGCTTTCACATAACTGCTGTGAAAACAATTCATGAGTAATTCATTATCCTATCAAATGCATAGAAATTCAACAATTAACCAATCACAGAGCAAGAGGTGATTCACAATCTCTCTTTTTTGTCAGCAATTTAATTAGACGTATAATTGTGTAATTATTTTCTCTACACAATCTGATTGGTATAAGGATCAAAGACCATGCTCTTGACCAATCACAACCCAAACCAATCACAATTAGCAAGTTATTTGTAATTACTCATGACAGTCATGTGGAAACTGCTCTAATTATGTTTTACTTGTGTCATGGTATGGTCTTTCCGAAAGCAGCCTCTGGCAAAAGCCACCTCTGGCTGCTGTTGTCACTGAAATTTAAAGAAAATAACCAATAAGCCTGATGAGCCTCGAAGACAAAACCTGCTTATCAAAACTATGGGCCCGCTTCATGCGCAACGAAAGAAAAGTGTGATCCCCCTCGACTACCTGTAAAATGCCTTCTACTATGTCGAAACTAATTATTTTTTTTATATTTAACACATAAGAATACGATTGCATTTGTAAAAGGAACAGCCCTGGAATAGGTCTGCACACCCACAGAGCAATATTATTAATTAAATGACTAGAAACCGCTACTAGTATCTTTAAACATGGGGAAATTCGGTAAGACAAAAAAAAAGCCATGTGAAAAAATACAGAAAAAATTCCTGCAAAGCCATGGCTTGCTAAAAAAAACATTCCTACACAAATTCTAACCAGGAAAAAAATCCTGCATAACCAAAAACCTCCTACCTACCCCCCCCCCCCCCCCCTAAAATTTCTAATGGTCCATCCCTTTTAAACTACAGTCTATGAATTATTGTGTCTATGTTGAGCAAAATTTACATCTATGTTGTGCAAAATGTATACATTTCCATGACTTCAGTTCCCATGCCTGACACTATCGGACAGAGAAACAATGAATCCAACAATATTAAAAGTAAAATGTCAGTGCATATGGCACTGATAAACAGCAATAATTATTCCTAGATAGATTTCCGCTTGCCTGTCATATGTGAAATACTCTGTGAAGCTTCCCCGCAGCCAGGAATACATCTTAGGGAATTTCTACAAAATTAAATTAGCGCACAAAAGTTACTCGTTGTAGCCGAACCAAATTGAGAAGTCGAAAATGCGCGAAAATGTCTCAATTTGAATTGAAAATGTCTCAATTTAAATAGCTTAGATACATTAGAAAATTCAAGAATCATTGTACCATTATCTAAACCTGAAGTTTGGAGCTGGACGAGTCCTATGATGACCAAAAGCTCGCGAGCTAAAGATGGCAGCCATGCCGCCGATGCGTGACAAGTTTTTCTTTCATGACATTCTCCCGAGTCTCTCCGCCAAAAGTAAACACAGCCACGGCAGTTGTCAGCTCCACTATAACTTATATATCACTAGAAAATACGGTATTCTGATTGCAATACAGAAAAAAAGCTTAAACCACAATGGTTGAGGGTGTAAAAACGACTAATCTCACGAGCGGCCACTATCGTCGCATTCAACTTTCATCTTTTTCAAACGAGTGAGAAAACAGCCCGCAAAAGTTCGGGAAAAACAGGAATGAAAGTTTGAAGTTTGCGGTAGATAAAATCTGATTACTGCTGAATGCTCATTTTATACTCTAGCTACAAAGTTCAAGTACCTACCTTGAAAATGGGTTTCTACTGTAGCTCTTCGTTCGTCCGTCTTCTTTTGTCTTTTTCGACTTCACCATTCACTGGTATTCTTCTCTACTCCTTCTTTCCCTCGACAAACTTTTTTTTCTATAATCATGACAACGGTCACTCTTCTTCCCGCTGGTAACTCATTTTCTAAAATCGTGATTTGTCAGCTTGATTTCAAGAGTTTTTGATGACGAGTAAAAACCGTCGTGCGTTGTTTCGTTTGTTCACTTTGCACTCTCTTTGGCAGCGGTTCATGCTTTGCCCGGCTTCTTCCCGTCGCTGTTTCTAGCTCTCCTCGAATAATTTCTTCCGCTTCTTCTATCAAAATTCTCTCTTTCATTTTTCTCGTCTTGTCATCGTTTTTTTTTTTTATCAGTCAGGAAAAAGAACTCTGTACAGACGAGACGACAGAGTCCTGCAGAAAAATGACAAACAGTTCCGGGGTTGCCTGTGGTGGGGCGCGCAGACAGACACGGACGCGCCAGCGATACCATAATGGGAATACCGCTGAGCGTTGAAAAATGAAGTCGATAGTATACCTGAGTTCTTACTTGAGCTATTGAATTCTTCATACGCGATACCTATGGTGCTCCGCTCTGCGGCCTTCGGCCGCAAAGGAGCTCCGCTAAAAAACATACCTTCCATGTGTGAAAAAAACCACCATGGGAGATGAGTATTTTGGTAATCTGGCATTGTGCGGACCTTCAAGAAAATATCCCTCCCCTCCCATGGAATGGTGTTCAAAAGTAACCCCCCCCCCCCCCCCCCAAAAAAAAAAATACAGTATCTGTATGGAAAAAGTCAGGATAGTTGACCCCCTAACCACTCCGTAATTTCCAATCCCTTCCATTGGGGGGGGGGGGGGGGGGGGTATGGAGGATGGATATTTTCTGGAACCACACATAGACAGTACTATCTATGTCTATGTACCACCCATTAGGTACACATAACAATAAGATTGTGAAGATGGAGATTCATATGAGGAAATCTAGAGCAATTAATCAAAACAAAATCAATTCCCATGGGTATCACTAATAGGGGTGCTACATGACTTTGTATCACATCATCTCAATGAAAGTTATACCATTTTTAGCATTTTTAATTTGCATAATTAGTCATGAAAAGCTTACCCTGGTTCCAGGGTGAAGTTTCCGTGTTTTCGAACCAAGTTGAAGTCGTATTTGGGTGATTTCAATGGTAGTTCGTTTTGCCTCAGTGATTCTAGTCTTGTTCTGTTTCTTGCTGAAACTTCACCTGGGGACACTCACTCTCAGTTCTATCAATCAAAAACGTCAGTCCCAAAGGCGGGGCTTTGGGAGCCTCATATCATTGGATGACGCATTTGGCGCCTTCTCATTGGCAGCAGGTTTAGTTCCGGAATGACATTGTATTATTCAAGGGGATGATTGGCATGATCTCATTCCGGAACTAATCCTGCTGCCAATAAGAAGGCATTAAATTCATCATCCAATGATTGGAGGCCCTGAAGCTCCGCCTTTGATTGATAGAACTGAGAATCCTAGTCAGTGTCTCCAGGGTGAAGTTTCAGCAAGAAACAGAGCATCCTATGAGGTCGACCTGGAGCAAGTCTAAACAAACTACAAAGAACCCAAATACGACTTCAAATTTGGTTCGAAAACATGGAAAACTTCACCCTGGGACCAGGGTATGAAAAGCTATGTCTAAATCAAACTGTGTTTGCACTGTGCAATTACAACTAAGGGACTGGTCATAAATTAGAGGGGGGAGGGCTGGTGCATTTCTATTTTGGTCTACATATTTTTTGAAAATCCCCTGACAAGATGCAGGAAAACTGTTGGCCCACCCAAATGTGGTGATATAAATTCAATGGTGACCCTCCCCCATCATTCACTGGATCTAGATATTGCTAAAAAGACATTTTTATTAGTTTCTAAAATCCATTTTCATGTTATAATAGCAGTGCAAGATTCGATATGTCTTTCGTTTAGGGAAAAAGAATCTGAAAGTTACTTCATCTGTATGTATGTTTTACATAAAATACTCACAAATATCATATAAACTTCATCAGACTATTTGTCAATTAAATAATAATAAATACACACAAGAGAAATTTTAAAGTTCTGACTCCACCAATATTTTTTGGATAGATAGGGCAGAGCAATACTATTAGAGTGCGTTTCTTTGGGAAAATCCGGATTAAGATTAAGATTAAGACTGTACGGATTTCTTACGGATGAATGAAACGAATGATCTGAAAATGGATTTTTGTAGCTAGTCCCGTCATGCAGTTGGGCGTTTTTTGGCGCCAAGATTCAAAATGTCGGCAAGCTTGTTTACATTATTCGAATAAATATTGTCCGAGGATTTTGCAGTACATGATCTAGCATTCCAAAATTCAGATGACGGAGCTGTCCTTCTCCTTTTAGCAGGAGTAAAAAGAAGAAAACGTCGCTATAGAACAGATAATTTTTATGAAGTCACTGTGCCGAGATACCTTCCAGATGATTTTCGAAGCCACTTTCGAATGGCGAGAAGAACAGTTCAAGTCATCATAGAATTGCTCTCCTTTCATGGTGACCTACCGCAATTTAATTCTCATGGAGGTAGACCGCCTGTTGAATTGGGAAAGCAGATTTTATTGACCTTGTGGATTCTTGGAAATCCAGAATGCTTGCCTTCCGTTGCTGATAGATTTGACGTTTGTAGAGCAACTGCGTATCGCGTTTATCGCCGAGTTTGCAGAGCTATCGTCACACACCTTACAGAGGACTTTATCAAGTTTCCAACAGGGCGGAGGGCTCAAGAGGTGATAAATGAATTTCAGAGAAAAAAGGGCGTTCCAGGAGTGTTAGGGGCAGTAGATGGTACCTATATCCCGATCACAGCTCCCACAACAAACAGCGAACAGTACATCAATAGAAAGGGTTTCCATGCGATCCAGCTTCAAGTAATATGTGACCACGAGCTGCTTTTTACCGATGTTTTCTGTGGTTATCCGGGCTCTGTGCATGATGCTCGTGTGTTTAGAAACTCTACTTTCGCCCAGGAGGTAAATCGTAACAAGGCAAAATATTTCCCTGGCAACGACACTCATCTCCTAGGAGACAAAGCTTACACATTAGAGACTTGGCTTCTGACCCCGTTCCGTGACAACGGGCACCTCACAGCCCAACAAACGAGGTACAACAAGGCCCACAGCTCTACCAGAATGACTGTTGAACGAGCCATAGGCCTCTTCAAAACCCGATTCAGGAAAGTTAAAACCACAATGCTTGTCAACAAAAGTACTGACATTCCAGAAATTGTTGTTGCTGCCTGTACATTGCACAATATCTGTATTATTGAAGATGACATAGATGATTTTGTTGATACTGATGATGACGATGATGACGATGGTGACGGGGCTTTCCATGCTGGACCTGGAGCCAATGAGAAAAGGAACATGATAATGAGACTGATTCCCTGAAAACTGCATTTGACTTCAAAACCTGAGAGTGATTCTCGGTAACCAATTGGCGACTGTATTTCTTACCTGCACCTGGCGTTTCTCAGACCCCTTGAATTTTCAGCCTCAAAGACACACCCCTTAGCTGAAATGGGCAATTCCAGAAAATCTATGTACCCTGGGGATGGGCAGCATTGGAAATTTTGAATGGGAGGGTGGTTTTCAAGCTCGGAATTCTGCCGCCATGGGGGGGGGGGGGGGGCAAAAAATAGTGCCGCCTGTGGTGGGGGTACATATATTTTCTGGAATTGCCCAATGCTGATTTCGTAGGGTAAACAAATCCCAGACAAATCCTCACCTGGGATTCTTTTAGTGCAAAAAAAATCAATCCTTGACAGTGCAGTTTATAAATGCAACCAGCTATTCCCCCTCACATGGGGATTCAAATTTGATCCCCCTCACCACCATCAACCCATCCAGCCATCAGGCGCATATGTATGATTTTTAAAAGTTGAAGGCACAGCCAAAGGGCCAATGCAGGATTTTGCAAATCCAAACTCTTCAATATGCAGTGCAGTATTTTTGCCAAAGTCCCCCCCTTCCAAAAAAAAAGCAGTCCAGTGCCTGCAACGTCACTGGCCATACACTTTCTACCCAAGACATCCTGGCTAATTATGGGTGGGTTTAACAGTCTGCTTATAATCTGACTTGCGAGACAGCAAATTGTCCACTCATACATTGTTTTTGCCACATATACTTGTTTTACATAGATTCACTGTACATGCCAATGAATTGCTTTCTTTCATTAAACTATATTTATTCTGTAAACCAAAATTGTAATGTGAACCATCAAATGCAGCATCACATAGGGGGCATTGAGTCTATTCACAGGATGGTTTGTTGTATTAAAATGACTAAAAACCTTGTAAATTATGTGCTGTTTTTCCTACTATATTATAATGCTGGACAAATCCCCAGTCTCACGTTGACCATGGTACCATGGTTTTTCACTGTCAACCATGGTTTACCATGGTCGACCGTGCTTAAACCATGGTGACTGACTGTGGTCAACTTTTTGTATAGACCATGGTCCACAGTTGACCATGGTCAAAATAATGAATTCCTTGATTTTAAGAAATTTATGTTTTATTGGCATGAAAACATCTCTATCAATTTAGTATACAAATTTTAAAACTTTGTTTAGCATTTTGTTCTGTTTTTGAGTGTTTAAACTTATGACTTCAGAGATCATGGTCCACCATGGTAGACCATGGTAAACAATCACCAAGTCATATTTACAAAAAGTGATACTTCACATGTTTATAGCATTAATACTTGTACTGCCTACAATTTAGTAAGCGACTTTTTAAAAGGACACTGATAATTTTTTTTTTAAGATTCCCTGAGTGTTGCCTTAGAACTGCAGAGAACATGGTCTACCATGATAGACCATGGTGAACACTCCCCCTGTCATATTTACAAAAACAGAATTTACTTTCAACGGTTTGAAAAGTCAGTGCCTACAATTCAGTAGACAACCGTTAAGGGCGCTCACTGATAGGTATTTTAATTTTAATTGTTTTCGACTATACTTTGTGTTTATTTTGTATTTAAGCTTATTATAGCGAATTTCATATGACTTTAGTGAAACAAATCGCAAAGTGATTCACCAATTCTGAATAAAACCTACAGGAATAATTTACAATGCAACCAGAGTAAATGTAGAGTTTGTATAACTGTTATAGTGAAACCAATAGGTGAAATGATTAGCGGCGAATAGTCCCTGAGTCTGAGATGCGAGGTTGATAAGACTATCGACATGAGGCGAGTTTTATCGAAGTTTTAGTACATACCACAAAGAAACAAGCAAAAAACGAAATCTGAATGATCAAATGCAGATTTCTACGGCTAATTCAGACAACTGGACAGCAGATTCATTTTAAAATATGCAGGATACAGAATTATATCAGCCCCGGATTATAAAATATTCCCCTCGATTTTGTCACATCAGCTTGTGTGGAATGTGAATGCGAAATGTGAGCCCGTCTCACCATCTGATAACAAGAAGAGATCGCACGGAACAGCCTTAAACAATAAGTTCTGCCATTAATTATAGGTGTGTGTGTACTTACTTTTCGGGTTTCCATTGAATATCAGCAAAAATCCCCATGGGCTTAATAGGTACAGGAACTATAGCGGATGGAAGTTCGACACGTCTTTCCACTACTCGGACATTTTGTTAGCTATGCAGCCAAGCCTCTGACTGCTAACTGGATGACCCCAATATCGCTGGCTCATGCGACCGTTTACATCGATTTGAATCAGCTGAAGGACTCAGATGGCAGATCGCGCTGAACTGTTGTCTTTTATTTAATCTTCACTATGGTTTTATTTAAGCTCAATTCAAACAGCCATTCATAGTAACAGTTCACAGTAGTAGAGGAAGTTTTTGGCGCGATCGAAGTCCAATGTAATTGCACAATGGCCAAGGAAGGTTCATCGTTCGATCACGCGCACGGGTACGTACGACCACAACATGTCATATGCGAGTTTCTTAGTCTTACCAAGGGAATTGTTAGAGAAATGGGAATTCTCTCTGATTTTTCTTTTCATTTCCCTGGTTTTCTTGAACGTATTGGGCAATATGCCGCTAATTATTCCCTTCGATTTTGTCCAGCTCGTGTGGAATGTGAATGTGAATGCGAAATGTGAGCCCCCTTCACACGATCTGATAAACAACAAGAGATCTCACGGAACAACTTAAACAAGAAGTTCTGTCATTGATTATGTGTGTGTACTTTCTAAGTTTCCTTAGGTTAGATCTCAAATTGAATAAAAGATTAAGGGCTGTGTTTGAACCCATGGCAGTTGTCAGAGTAAGCATGTAACACAATGTTTCTGTGCACAATGTTTATGTTTCTGTGGAACTTAATACAGCTCTTGATTCAGACTTTGTTTTACTGACTGACACAGTAAGCAATCCATTTTGATAAATTTTACATGTTTGCTATGAATGACTGCACAGAGATACAAATTGTATCTTCGAGTGTTGAAAATGTATTATTTGAGCCCCCGGAACATGAGATAATTTTTTAACACAAGAAGATAAAGTTGTAGCTCCAAGTGGTCAAGTAATGTTCTGTTTATTATTAGACATCAATGAAATACCAAATTTGCTTGATTATTATACATTGTACTCACTATATCAATTCTGATTGGCTAAGAGGGCGCGCTTTACTTTGGGAATCACACACTTTGAGGGTCTTCAAGAATCAGCATGCTGATGCATGCGCGCAATGCATCATGGGACTAGAGCACTTACCCTATTTTAACAAGGCGCTTGTGTAAAATAAAAAGAAAAGTATTTTCACTGAATCAATGTATAATAAAACAATTATTGAATTATTATTATTGAATTATTATATTATATTATCTATATATTAATACCGTAAGGAAAATCGTGTCGACACTCGCTCCGCTCAGCCCTGAAGCTGTGCCGCCAAAAGAAGTTCGCAAACCCGAAGGGAAGGTGGAAATCTGGACCATGGACGTGTTTTTGTTGGAAAAGATTCACCTCGGGCTAAGTTCTAATTCAAGCGATTTCTTAAGCGAGGGACAAAGCCGCCATCGCCGCCATGTTGAATTCTCCCACAGAAACTAAAAAAGAACTCGGTTCGCGCAGACGAAAGCACCATTGACATTGAAACCTAAATGGTTCTCTTACAGATTACATACAGGAATGTGCAGGGATAATTCTAACTTGAAAGATTTGAGCTGAGAAAAATTTTCATTCAAGTTTCAACAAACGTACACACTACCTTGCTTCCTTCCAAGCACGCGCTAAGTCATGCTAAGTCGAAATGACACATTTACAAAACAGTCCGCCGAACATGAATAATATTCTCTCTAAGTATAAATCCTGACTGCTCTATCGCAAAACGAAGGACACAATCCCGAAGAGAAGGAGGAAATCCCTCCAGTGGGCATGTTTTTGATGGAAAAGATTCACTTTTGGCTAAGTTCTAATTCAATCTATTTTTTAAGCGAGGGATAAAGCCGAAAAATATAAATAATATAAACTAAAAAAACTTATTAGTCCTTAGTCCTAGACCATTTTTACTTGACCTGTTTCTTCTCTCCCCTCACTGAGATATGATAAACATACAAACAATTCCGTAGTCAAATTGCGCTTTCGATTTTCACGGGTTCTTTGACCGATTTTAGAGACAGACACAAGCGTGATTTTGTCGCACCAATCAGGGAGACCAGTGCAAAAAAAGTTCCTTTTGGCTCACTTCATTTATTTCGGCATGGTGGGACGGGGTACTCATGCTAATGGGAGGTTATTAGTAATGTAAATCCAGCAGTTTATGGAAGGGGGAAATCATGAACCCCTCCCCACATCCATGTGGCCATTGTGATTTTCCCCCCGTTTTTTTAAACAGAGAACACTTTAATAAGTAAAATAAATTTCCCCCTTACACTCCGTGAATTTTCACGGGCATCAGCTAGTTATTATTATTATCAATGTATAATAAAACAATTATTGAATTATTATTATTGAATTCGGTTTTGTGATTTCCAGAATAAACAATGTCCTGACAAGTGGACTGTCTCGACATTGTTTATTCTGGAAATCACAAAAACCTCATCCAATAATTGCTTAAAATCAAGCATCGAGCATTAGGCAAGTGCGTGATTTTCACATGTGAAAAGATATCAAGTGCTCACACGGGGGATCACCCGGTATTCATTTGTGTTTACTCCTTTTGGTTTCTATTTTGTTATAATTTTGTTTAGAACAAAGCATTCTTTTGCCATCATTTTGCCCTAAACAGTGGAAACATTGTGCTCTATTGAGTTGACAGAGGCAGAAAAGTATCATCAATATTTTTAGGGGGGAGGAAGAGTTTTACAATTTTGACACACTTGTCTGACTTATGGAAAAATGTGTGGTTCCAAAAAATATCCATACCCCCATGGAAGTGTGTTGAAAAGTGTGTTTACAACCTCCTAACAGGATGTTCAGCACATGCAAATGTTGAGGAATGACCTTTCAGTTTTTTTTTTATCTAATAACACTATCAATTAAAATGTATTGTTAAAAGAAGCCAACTCTTGTTGTTCTTTTTTATAGATGCTTCTCCAGCCAGAAACAATGAAAGGGAATGACTCAAGCCTTCCTATAATATGGACTTGTGTATTCAGCAAAGTTTGAAAATTTACAGTTGTACAGGAATAATGAAATCCTATTTTGTACATATGGAAGTTGATTTCTCCCTGCGCCATCAGGTTAGTAAACTCTCATTCTTCTGTGTGTCTGGCATGAACGCTTCTTTACGAAAGGACATTGAATTTAATGTATGTATGATGTTTGTATGTGTGAATGTAATTTATGATATTTCTTGAGAGTGGTACTAAAATTTAATGCTATTAATGTAACATATAAAGGTAGGGTTGTGTCGATAAATGTAATAAAAGATATAATATATATATTGTTTAGCGTTTTGTAGTTTTTTTTATTAATGTTTCCTATGACTATGTGACCTCATTTAATTTAGAATTTTATTACCAAAAGCAAATCAAGAAGTTTGGCTTGGGTTATTCATCATTGTCAACCTATCTGCTTATGATCATGGTTTGCAGGATAATATGCTCAACCATGGAGTATCGTGTTTGACCATGGTTTTCCATGATTGGCTACGTTTCTTGCAACCACGGTCCACCATGTTTGACCATGGTAGCTGGACCATGGTCGACCATGACCTACCATGTTTCGCCATGGTTTTCCATGGTTGACCATGTTTCAAATCAACATGAATAGCTGCAGGAGATTTGTGAAGCAACCATGGTCAACCATGTTCGCCCATGGTAACTGGACCATGGTCGACCGTGGCCAACCATGGTCTGCCATTGTCTATATGTCGCAGTATTCAAACCATGGTTGACCATGGTTGGATCTGGTGCCATTTAACGCACATGGTCGACCATGGTCAACCATGATATTTTCATTGCCAAAACATGGTTGACCATGGTCCAAAACCATGGAAAACCATGGTCAAATCATGGTCGACCATGGTTCAACCGTGGTTGTGAGACTGGGGATAACAGCTGCCAATTACAATGGCGATATAGAGATTACAGAACTGGGGCATTATAATCTAGAAAATGATATTCTGAAACCACACATTAGATAAAAGAAACATACTTTTGTAGCAGAAAAAGAACTGTGTAGAATTTCAATGACCACAAAAATAAATTGCACAGCTTGGGCATTGAAAAATTGTTATCAATATTGTGTAAAAAGAAAACATTGCCACCCCCTCCCCCAATTTCTAATGGCCTACCCTAAGCTCCAAGCCCTCATCAAATATAAGCCCTTAGCCCTGTCAAAAGAATGTTTTAAAGTCTAGGGGCTTATTTTTTTGGACTTTTATAGTAATGGTTTCCACCTGCTCTGACCAGGCCACCTTGGTTTAGATAACCTCAGAAGGAACATTTCAGATTCAACTCAAATAATGACAAATATCCTACATATAAACAACATGTCAATTTTATTTCTCTACCATGCAAACATGGCAAAACTATAACAAGTAGCGTTGCTTGAAAATACAACAATGTAGCTTTCTGAAGCCTTTTCTGTCACATGGCAAAACTATAACAAGTGGCATCATTTGAAAATACAACAATGTAGCTTTCTGAACTCTCACCTCACACAGTGGTTGCCCTTTCATGGCTTTTTTTCTTAAACCTTAAAAAAATAAACCTTAAAACATTTTTTAACAATAACACAGCTTTCTGAAGCTTTGTCTGTGTGTCTCTCTCACTATACTATATCTCTCCCAATCTTTCTCACTTCACACAGATTGTTCACATTTGTCATTTCATGGCAACTGTATATAATGATTATATATAATTTTAACATGACAATCAGATTTCCTAAGCTTGTAACTCTTTCTCTCTCTTTTTATCCCAATCTTTCTCTGTCCAGACAACTTGTATCACTTTTGCTATTTTATGGTACCTTTTTCTTTCACATCATAACATTTTCTTTTAACCTCAATCTTTTTTGACTGATTTTTCAAAAACATCAAGGAATCGATTCATTACGGTCATTCCTTCGTTGTGCATAGTTTCCATTTTCTTGATTTTATTTTCCTCATCTTCTTTTCTGTCTTTTGTAAACTCTTTGAATAAGGAGACCAAATCCTCTTCCTGTTTCTTTGGTTTCTTTGTGGCTTTTCTTTTCCTTCTAAGCTTTTGTTTCCCTTCCTCGCCATCACTTGAACTTTCCACACTTGCCCGGCTAGCTACTGCTGTACCATCTATATTGCTACACACAACTGGGGCTGCATGGCATGATCTTTCCCAAACAAACTTTCAAGTTGGTCAAAAAAGCTACACTTCTTCCTTTCATTCCCACTTCCTGAGTTATGGTCAATACACTGGGTGTATGACCTTTTCAGGTTCTTCATTTTAGTTTCACATGAAGTAACATCTCTTCGGTATCCTTTCCTAGCCAGCTCTTTACTTATTTCCTCCCAGATAACTTTATTCTTCATGTTTATATCTTTAAACTTTTCTCTCCTCAAAGCATAACAATCAATCAAAAGTAGCACCTCTGCATTTGACCATCTTTTGGAGTCTCTGCATCTGTATCACTTGAACTGGGATGAGGGCATGATTCTGTAACATAAACAAGTGAACTGTTGGTGCTTGCTGCATCACTTGGACTGAGAACTGAAGGAGGGCATGACTCTGTAACATAGACAAGTGAACTGTTTGTGCTTGCTGCATCATGTGGACTGAGATAAGAAGGAGGGCATGCTTCTCTGACATAGACAAGTGAACTGTTTGTGCTTGCTGTGTGATCTTGAACACTGTTATCTTGTGCATTAACAATTGTATTCCCCTCTAAAAAATTCCTCACCAGTAATTATTCAGAAAGCCTGAGAAGTGAAAAAGACAAACAAAATAAAAGGTAATTGTGGGCTCATTCTATGGACTTACAGTCAAAAGACACGAAGCGTACCCCCTAGAGTTGAAGAATCAATTCATTATTCAATTCTTGATTTCATTATTCAATCCAAAAATGCAATTTTCAATTGAATATTGAAAATTTTATAATCTAAATAATCTGGGTGAGCAATAGGCTGTTATCACGCAAAATTGATTACTAATAGTTAATAGTTATCAGAAAATGAAATCCAGTTTTCAATTCTACACATCCATATTAGTAAAATGGCAAAATTTCAAAATAATTACTTGAAAACTGTGCCAACAATTCTGGAAATCTGAATAATTTTTCATGGTCAAACATGCGCTAGAAGTTTAGGTCTATTTCTGCAATAAATACTCGGGAGCCACCTTAATATTGAACTCAAAAATGCATTTTTGGATCGAATCATGAAATCAATAATGGAATAATGAATTGAATCTAGGGGGGCACGCTTCATGTCTTTTGACTGTAAAACAAAACACCTATCAAGATATAAAAAGCACATTACAGCTAATTTCAAATTCTAAATTTTCAAAATATAATATGTTGTAACTTCTAAATTATAGCGCACAAAAAATGGAAGGCTGTGACTGTGGACAGAGATTTATTTTGGAATTCATATAGACCTGCCATTACTTTCACATAATTTTAGGCAAAGTACTTTTGATTCTGATAATAAATTTTCAACATAAGACGACAACGCTCCAACCAATCCCCAAGAGCACCCCAAAGACGTCCTGAGTACATTTGGAAAGAAATAGAAACATAATATCCTTGACAACGCCAACAAAATGTACACATTATAAAATTAACACTAATCCTCAAAAACTATTATCTTGAAACAACAATGTCATGTGTGTCATCTCTGGCGTGATGACCGAAGAGCCGGTTTGTTAGATAGAGAATATGGAATTTGTCTTAAAGAGAGATTAAATTTAAACACAAACCTGGTGCCCATGTATTATTCTGTTTGTTATATAAACTTTATTTGTAAAAATCTTTCGATTTGATGAATTTTGCAATATTGGGCATTATCATAATTATTTCACATAAGCAAATTACAATGTCTCAGTCGCCAAAATCCTGATAAAACACTGTAGTCTGTGCAATAAAAATTATTACAGTCATTCTCAGTTACACACGGTCGCCGGGAAAAAGCTGGCAAGCGAAAACTCGTTTTTCTGTCTTGTCTGAGTGCGACAAGCCGGCGAAAGCACGTGCGTCATGGAAACTTTGACAAAAAACGAGTTTTCGCTTGCAAGCTTTTTTCCTGGTGACCGTGTATACTGAGAATGGCTGTAAGTTTATTGACAAGGGATAGATATTGAAAAAAATATTTTTGAAAATGACTGAGAATCCGAAAGCCACGTGTCGTTCTGTCATTTAGGCGAGGAAAACAAGGCCTTGTGCGAGAAAATCAGAATTTCGAGTTTTATGCGAGGAAAACCGGCAAAATGCGAGGGCGTTGGCAGGTCTATTCATGATTTGATAGGAATGTTGTGAGTTTACCTTTTGGTCGAGGTTCAAGGGTACCTAGTCGAGGGTCGAGGGTGGACATGTCGAGGGTGAGGGTAGCTGGTCGAGGGTAGCTAAAAATGGCTCAAATTTTCTCGCGGAATATTGTACACAAGACTGGAGATTTTTTAGCGAAACACTTGTGTCCACGTCCGTAATCTGTGAGTAACTTGTGTCTTTTGGTGTCGTGTTTATCAAGCGGGGACGTGCAATATTTTCGGGAACTGTGATAAATACGAAGCCAGTGGAAACTGCAGTTTCTTTTCGCCCAGTTATATTTAAGTTTAAAGCTAAACTAAAAACGTTTCTTTGTTTGTATTTGTACCATATGGCGTTATCTCCCCGGAGTGCGAATTATGTACGTGTAACGCATATACATCACTAAAATATTTTCTTGTGAACTTGTGTAGGGTAGTCTGCGAGAAAATGATATTGGAGACGTATTCCATGTCTCCCCTGGTTTTTGATATGGAAAGAGTTGACCGAGAGACTTTAGGAACGTGAAACGAAGCAAAGATTGTTGAGGTTGACATAAATATCGGCGAAGGTGTGAAAACAACGCTAAAAATCTACGGTCTTGTGTACAATATTCCGCGAGAAACATCGGGAAGAATCGCGCGTCATTGAGCTTCACTTGCATCTCATTACGCGGCGGTAAAATTCAAATTTGATTCATTATACAGACCATATTACAAACAAATCGGCCAAATCACGCAAACTAGCCTCTACATTTTTCAATTTTTCGAGAAATGAGGAGCCCTTGTAAGAATTCGACATATCTAGGTAGCTAGTTTAAGGAACACACAAGGCAAACCTCTAAAGAAATAGAATATCCGCGCTTCAGAATTGGTCGCATTTGAAGATATTCACAGGCCATTTTCATCTGATTTTATATGGCATTTCAAGTTCGTCTAGAAGTTCGAGAAATATTAAGGAAACAAAACTATCTTCAACAATTCGACAGGGTCCAGAATACTGAACCACTTTATAAGAACACATATGCCAAGTTTCAGGGATAAACAACTCTTTAAAGTGGTCGCATTTTATACTTTAAATTTAACCCGCCGTAAAACTCTCTACACCAACTCAACAAGGTGATTTAAATAATCGCGCTCAGCCGAGTTATCCACGAGAGCACATGAACAAAAGAATTCTCGCACATTTTATAGTTCGTTCAAAACTCGGCGGAGCATGACATGATTTTTCTTGATTTTTGCATCTGATTAACGCACACAAAAGAGAGACGTCAAACACAATGGGATTCTTCCCGATGAATTTGAGCCATTTTTAGCTACCCTCGACCAGCCACCCTCACCCTCCACCCTCGACTTAGGTACCCTCGACCAAAAGGTAAACTCGAATGTTGTAGCATGCACTCTTATGGCTCGAGTTATATTACGCGTCATATCATTGCACTATCAACAAAATAGAAGTAAATAGGCAACTCAGGGCTGTAACAGAGCCCCATGTGAGATGTACGTCTATAAATCTCTACTATAAACACTTGAAAAATAAATAAAATACCTTGATGTTCATCCCCCATGTTCACGTTCACTTCGTTGTTTCGAAATGGCGACCGCATGGAACTGGCTGCTTACCCCAAGTACAACAGGCTCACGTTCAGTCTAATAACCGCTGCCATCACGTATCGCTTTCGGATTTATCCCCAAATGAAACGACAAGATCATGAATCCGTAAAATCCGGATTAAGTTTTAATCCTTTGAATCCTGCCTTGACGTGGATTCGAAGGATTCATAACCCATTTTCAGATTTCAGTAAAGAAATGAAAAATCCACTTTGGATTCAAAATCCGGATTTAGATTTTTCCCAAAGAAACGCACTCTTAGAGTATCTTGTACAGTTTAAATATTGGTGGAGTCAGAATTTTAAAATTTCTCTTATGTGTGTATTTATATGTTTTACATAGATCTGTACATTATGTTGCTAAAATCCCAGATAGTAAAATTATCTTGGCAAGTTGAGTGTTCACTTACAGTGTTTTTGGTAAATCTAGAGATCCTATTACAGGGCCGCAGCATTAGCCTCCAAACACTAAAAAACTGGGGGTGGGGGAGACAACATATAAACAACTTAAGTTAGCTTTTAGGGATAGTATGATGCGCGATGTGTGCCGGAAATTTAGAGCGCAGCATGTGAAATTCCCACATGTTTGGGGGAACTGACTTGGGAAAAACTGTGGGGGCACAGGCCTCCCTGATCACTACGGCCCTCTATTACCCTAACAACGTTTGCGTAAAAAAATAATGACCCCCCTTTGTCATTATGCACCAAATTTTTTAACCCTCCCGTTTTCACCTGCATAAAAATTAGAGGCCCTCCCCATATTTGCACCCCCCCCTCTAATGTATGACCAGTCCCTAACTGTTTTGCAAAGTGAAATGCAAACATACACATGCCCGGTTATCACCAAGAAAAACAATCAGAGGGCACATACATATCACACACACTATGATGTAATCGGGCTTGGCCTACGGCCTTGCCTGATTCCTACTGTCTCGACATGCATTATGCATCAAGGCTAATGAAGGTTGAAACTAAAAAACATTTGTATTTTTTGTTTTTTCCCATTGTTCTTACTGGTACCTTTTTACTAAGAAGGTTACTAGCATATTATCATAAGGTTTTATGTATTCACTCTAAATAGAGCGGATTTCACATGACTGTCGTGAGTAATTCGCAATTACTTTGTGATTGCTCCTATAGGTTTTATTCAGAATTGGTGTAATTACTTTGCGATTGGTTTCACTACAATCATGTGAAAACCGCTCTAGTAGACAGTGCCAATTCAATAACTTCTGCTGTTTATCTGTCGTATCTGATGTCTCATCAGTTAACAGTGAAACAAAAGAATAATTCCAATTTTCATTGTTTCACGGTCGACTGATGAGACAGATACGACATATAAGACTATATGGAAACTAGGCTTAAACAACTTCAGTACCATTAGTCAATGTCCTGTTGCCGAGGATCCAAGGCAGCAAAGAGAACATGGCTCCATCACCATCTTCTCAAGTAAAGTAAAGTAGTTTTGATTGCCAGCCAAATGTACAGCAACAGCAGGGATCAGCAGCGAGCAGAGGTTTTCTTGTGTGCCGCTCGATATAATATTATCAGTACGTTTTTCAGCGTTTATTTATCTGTGAATCAGAATAATGATAATATGTTATTCTTTATGTAATGTGACAGGCGTTTATTTGACTCACTTTTCTTTAGCTACCTCGTGGTTCTTGTTTTGATTTCGAGAATTGTACACGTGCAGAAGCCTAATGTTTTTCTCAACACACACGGCTCAAGCAATAGTTAGCCTTATTAGAAAGTTAAAGGAATTCTGGAGATTTTCGGGGTCGCATATTAACTCAAATGCATATTTTATTTTGAAGCTAAAACTACCCTGCGAGCAGTGATTTCCTCCTCTCTTAGACCGGCTCGCAGGGTAAGCTAAAACAGGATTCAAAGGTCAAATGCTTGATGTTATATTTACTAACACAGTAAACTAACTTTTAGTTCTTACCTTCATATATCTCCCGTGTATAGAAACAACCTCGGAACTGTGAATGTCCTGCCATCTCCCAATAAACACTGCTTTATCCAGGAATTTTGAACCACGAATTGCTCGACCGCCGTTGCTAATTATTTCTCCAAATAAAACCGTCCCCTCACACGCTTCTCTGCCGTAGTGAAAATGAGCTTCTCCAGTTAATTTTACTCTTCAAAAAATCACTGCCCAGTTATTAAAACGCCTCGGCTTTGTTAAAGAAATGGAGAGAAGATGAAGAATGACTTCGCAATGCCTCGCACAGCCATTACAATTCTACTCGGCGCTAAAATCTTGGTTGGACTTCTAGATGAAAGGAAGACACTCTTCTGATTTCTTCAGACACGGCTCAGACTTTGTCTTGTAGTCCCTGGCTTTTTGTAAACAAATTATCATTTGCGTAGAGCAGTTCTGCAGCCGCATACAGGATATTTTTTCTATCAAAAGATTCGTCAAGGTGTTTGGTTTCCTGTAGTCTGTCACGTGAGCAGCATCCCCCCCTGACCACCCACCCCTCCCCTCTCACTGCCATACCGCCATTGAGCGCGCGCCATCCACCCTTCCCCGTCGCGCCATGTTGTGACGTCACACCAAGTTTTGACGTAGGGCTTCACAGAAATCACGGGAAATGGCGGGAAAATGCCTCTCGACGTCGAAAATTCACTCGCATCCCTTTGCAACCTGTGATGCTTTGGGTACCCTGTGGATATCACACATGCGCTATATTTGCGATCATTTGGACGCTTTTTTCTTAGGTATGGTGCTCCGCTCTGCGGCCTTCGGCCGCAAAGGAGCTCCGCTATGAACTCTTCCATACCACAGAAATCAAAACCAAAATCAATCTATGTCACATGGCCCCCTTGGATGCATCACAAGAATAATGTTACTAAAATTAATAGAAAATAATCCGAAAACATAGCAAAATTTTGTATGGGTGACCAAAACAGAACAAGAAGAACTACTTTGCAAAATCACTCCATCATGACAAGCCTTCGAACCCCCTCTTTGAACAAATAAGTGAAATTAAACAATCAAAATTTGGCAAAAATTAATGTACTTTTTTATATTTATTGGAGTTTTGCCAATGTAAATCATTATTATTTCTTACTTGGCAAAATCACTCCATCATGACAAGCCTTCGAACCCCCTCTTTGAACAAATAAGTGAAATTAAACAATCAAAATTAGGCAAAAATTAATGTACTTTTTTATATTTATTGGAGTTTTGCCAATGTAAATCATTATTATTTCTTACAGTTCCGAATAAAAAATATATCTAAGTATATCTCATTGTAGGGGATTTACTGGAACTCTAGTGAGCAATGGTTTAATTCCAGTTTTAAGCCTTGTTCTGGTAGGGAGCAATCATTATTTATGCCAGGGGGTGGGCTGGCAAGATTTTTCATTCAGCCCCCAAAAACTTCACCCCCCTCAAAGTATCAATAAAAAACTCAAAACCCCTTTAGGCAATATTTATAATAATCATGATAGCCCCCTCTCCCCTTTAGATGAGGAAGAAATGTTGCGACATCTAGATACCAAGTAGACAACAACCAGTATTTTTAAGACATTTTCCTGATGCGTGCATAAACAGTTTGTTGTAATTTTACAGGTGTGTAACCTCTTGTATCCATATATTAAATTAACGTCGTTGGGTCATTCCACGGTATTTTGAGCCTGAACATCATTTTTTAAACTTCATAATATTAGGCTCTTTTCCAGAGAAACTTACAGGACAATGTCTGAAGTTTATTTTATTACTATTTATTTTGCTCTAACTGGCGGCACTGATGAATAAATTAGCATCATTTATCCAAATTAGGTAAAATGCTGTTGCGGAGGTGAGAATTCCGTGTCTATGCCAATTAAATTTATTCCGTGCTTGAGCTGTAACAAAGCTGCAAATTATTTTCCTTGTTTTTGTATTATCTAGAATGATTCATAGCTTGATTTTATAAACCTCTTAACTTAATTTCTTTCTGTTATGATCCCGGCTGAATAAACCACTTTATCGATTACTCATCCTTCCCTGATCCCAGTCGATTCTGCCAGCAACCAAAGACAGGTAACCCAAAGGCTTCGTGTATCTTTTCCGAACATCCCCGAAAGTTCTTTCAAAGTTTTGTGGCCAATAACAATGATACAAGCTACAAGAAACTGCAGATGGCGGACGAAATCTTGACTTGCACAAGGGCCGCCGGCCAAAAAGTGAATATCGTAACCCATGGCAACACACCGTGTACGCACTCAGAAATAAGCCGACGGTACACCAGCGGCTGTCCAACGGAAAATACAACCACTCGAATACAACTCGATGGGTTACTTTATTTTTTATTTTTTTTATTTTTTTAAATTTAATTTTCTTTTATTTTCACACATTAGCCTATGGGGCTCCACAGGAGTTCCGCTATTAAGATATCTTTATTGTGTCAGTGTAGCAAAATACCAAAGAAAACTGTTGACATATCAAGATACATTTTTTTCGTACGGTGACAAGTTTCGGTACAATGGCAACCTCGTTTTTGCTCATTAACACAAAATATGTAACCGGGAGCTCCGCTTTTAGCCATTGGCTAAGTCTATATATTATCTAAGGAAGGGATGAACATTCAGACAGCCAACTTGGGAAAGTTGCCTAAGTGGCAAGGGGGGTTCAACTGCCTAGTCACCTGGTATGACGTAATCGATGACGTCAACACACGAGGAAAGGTTTATATCTTAGGAAGGGATGAACCTCAGACAACCAAACTTGAGTGAACATATCTAAGTGGCAAGGGAGGTACAACCACGCAGTCACGTGGTATGACGTCATCTATGACGTCACCAAACGAGAAAATGTATATACCTTGGAAAGGAAAGAACCTTAGAGAACCAAACATGCGTGAAGTTTTTGGTCACGTGGTATGACGGTGACAGGTTATGTACAATGGCAACATTTTGTCTCATTAACACAGAAAAATAATAAAGTATAACCGGGAGCTCCACTTTTAGCCAGTAGCTAAATCTATATATTATTCAAAATAGCGGCTCCACTATAACAGCTACTACAAAGTATGGTTCCCTTTTGACCGGTGCTGAAGACAAGCTAGTTGCGCACTCATACCTGTGAAATGGCATTTCAACCATAGTTAGTCTCCTCTACTAACTATGGTTAAACCTGTTCCACATTATATGGATCATAGACTCATTATGATATTATATTGTTATCTGCTCCATGATTTTATCATTTAGTACTACTGACGGAGATCTCTAATGGCCATGTCCAGCATATGGACGATGTGATCGAGGTGGTGGAGGAAATAGAGGAGAGCATGCAGGGCAAGTCCCTGAATGATATTTCTAACTATGTCCGCAAACTAGGATACGATGACGAGTACTGGCAGATTGTGATCGGTGAGCTGACAGTTTTTTGTTTGTTTAGACCTTTACTTCCAAAGCTTTTTAAGACTTTCTGATTCCCTTTGGGTCATAGTTATTGTCTTCAAATTAAAAAAATACTACCATGACTCTCTAAAAAAGTGTCAGAAATGTCCTGATAATCATCATATTTGCATCAGCCTCCTTATTATCCTGTGAAGTGTGCTGCTTTACTCGTCTACTCTAAGACTGGTTCTCACTGTAACGTAAACGCCAGCGCATGAAAGATAGCAAACTCGCCTACTTCCAGTGAGAACCAGCCTTAACTGCTTGCGTTTTCGTTCCAGGCAAATACGACTCCCTACCAGATAATGTCCTTTCTTCGAGGAAGAAGTCCTTCCTCAAAAAACTCACCAAGTACAACAGAGATGCAAAGTACGAGTATGGTGTCGTGCTAACAGATGAAGGGGAAACCGTTGCAGTGGGCTCAGTAATCACCGGGATTTGGGCGGGGCTCAATCGACAGCCAGAGTTGTTACTGAGTAACTGGGAACCTTCCTCCAATGAGCCTGTAGATAATTTACATGCCGCGACAATCACTAGGCATCTAGGGCTGACAATTCTGAATGCAAATAGCCTCGGAAGCGGTTTGTATTTTGGACCTGGAGGATCGTGGAAGGGAGATGTGGTGTGTCCGGAAAAGTACCAATTGGCAAGTACGTACTGTTTGCCATGATATTTTGGGGAGCTCAGACTTGTCTTTGGCGCTTTGTGTGGGCTTGCTGTGGTGAGTGGGGATAAGAAGTGTAACGTCACATAGACCCTCTCCAGAGCTGAGCTACGAGTGAGCTCGGTCCAGCCCCCGTTCTTATTCACGGCTCATATCCGAGCACAGGAAGCCCACTCAGAATGCCACGGACGACTTCGCTACGGGGGAAGACATATCGTTACCTCGTAATGGAAAATTTGGTGAGAACCATGTGAGGACCTTCGCTGCTTTGAACGTTGAACGTGCGTTGAAAAATATTTCGCTCGACGGTGGCTGCCACCAATGCCTCCCCCGCGAGGTGACGAGCCGGCGAGCTCTGGACCACAGGCAGCCCAAACTTACAATATATGTATAAAAAAATATGGAGGAAATGTAAGAATGAATTTTATATCGTTAACATGAGAAAATAAATATATTTATATCACATACCTTCATTTGAGTCTTTCTTCCTTCCCTTTATGCCACTTTGGGTTGAAATAGTGACATTTTAGTATTTGCTCCCGGGGTCTATAAAGATGTGGAAGGCTGGCAACTCAGACGCCATTTTGAAAATACCACACCAACACGCTACCAGCTGTATTCGAGACCTCAAATTCCACTCAATTTTTAATTATTTGGCATTTGACGTTGGAAACATTAAAGTCAGATGATGTATCTTTCCTACCAACCGAGCTATAACTTTCGAATTTGCTTTTTTCACGTTCTACTTTAGCCTTTTTTTTTAAATAAACCGGCTATCAGGATGTTCAGTACGATCTGCTGGACAGTTCATGAGTCACGCCACTCTTCCGACTTCTTGCCGACGGCTTGAAACCTTGGACCGTGATTGGCGTGATGTGACGGCCCAGGGAAGAACCCTTGGGACGTTCATGCGCCAAATAAAAATATTCTCGCTCAGCCCTCTTGGGATTGATCGCTACACTTACAAAGCGAGTGACCGCTAGTCTGACAAAGCGCGAGAGTTATTCCCTGAGCTAAAATAGAACGTGAAAATAGCAAATTCGAAAGTTATAGCTCGGTTGGTAGGAAAGATACATCATCTTACTTAAATGTTTCCTAGGTCAAATGCCAAATAATTAGAACTTGAGTGGAATTTAAGGCCTCGAATACAGCTGTTAGCCTGTTCAGGTAGCGTGTTTTTTTCAAAATGGCGTCTGAGTTGCCAGCCTTCCAAATCTTTATAGACCCCGGGAGCAAATGTTAAAATGTCACTATTTCAGCCCAGAGTGGCATCAAGGGAAGGAAGAAAGACTCAAATGAAAGTATGTGATATAAATATTTTTATTTTCTCATGTTAACGATATAAAATTAATTCTTACATTTCCCCCATATTTCTTTATACACATATTGTAAGTTTGGGCTGCCTGTGTCTGGACACGACAATATTTTGGGAAGAGGGGATCAATATTTGTATTTAGTATAAACGAGTGAATATGATCCCAGAGAACGCAAAACCCCATGACCTATCTCAGCTATCTGAATGGTAGTAAGTTATAAATAGATTTCCGGACTAATTTAACAGGATCGACCACGTGACTATTGGCGGGGGTTAGTTGACAGTGACTAATGAAGAGCTTTATTTTGTTGTTGTAGATCATGCAGGTAATACGGCCGGTTTCTTTGATCTTTGGAAATTCAATGTTTGGCTTGTAAAAGCTTGTTTTTAAAGTTCGGTACGGCAATCTGAGACAAGGAACGCAAGTTTGATATATGTTTTTTGTTGTACAATAAACTGAGTATCTATTGGTTCCTCTGCTTCCTGGGTTTCTTCGGCACTCGTGATACTGTAACTTTTGCCGTCCGATTCGCTTTCATTCACTCTCAGGCTGTTGGTCTTATGCCTAGGGCATACGTCGAATCTCACTCGCATCGAATCTATTTAATAATTGCTTCGAGGGAGATTCGACTTAATTAAATTTTGCAGCAAACGTCAAATTCATTGTACTACACGCCTCATTTGATCCCGGGAATAAATTACAAGCACGCTTTCCCTGCACTTTTCGTCCAACAAGGTGCGCATAAAGGAATGCGTGAGGCAGTTTCTTCTATGAAAGAATGTATTTCCCAGTGCATGCGGCGTGTCCAGTTGGCCGTGCATTTTGGATAATTTGACCCGTTGACACAACCAAACCAAAACAATGTGATAGAAAAATGATACTTTTATTTATTATACTGGTCTAAGCAGCATGTTCATCAGCGCGACTTTCATTAGATCGTGGTGCTCTTTCTTTAGAGCAACTTTCGCAATATCCAACTTTCTCCCGTGCTTTCAGTTCCATCCATCCGTCTGCGTCACTTTCGAATACGCCGCATTTATTTGCAAACCTGTATTTCGCAAGTCAAACATAAATATTTAGTGAGCTCGAAACAGGAACAGGAACAGGCAGTTTGCGGCAATTTATATATCTTTATCTGCGCCATTTTATCTTTTTGAAGGCAAGCTAACATAGAACGCATGCTCTGTAAGGGGGGGGGGGGGGAATCCAGGTTTTGTAGATGGTGGAGAGGCTATTTTCACGACGCTTGCCCAATATATCAAATTTGAATATAATTTGCATGATTTATGAATTCGATGCGAGTATAATGCGACGTTTGCGGCTTGGTCGCACCACAGTCGTATTATCCGAGTTGGCCACTCGAATTCAAGTCGAAGTCGAACCAATTAATTTGAGTCGAACTAATTTGCAGCAAACATCGCATTATACATTACCTATTTCAGTATAAATAGCTTCGACTGAATTAAATACGAGTAAAATTCGACGTATGCCCTAGGCCTTAGGCCCGTTTAAACGTGGAACTTAATTTTGTCGCGCTAAATTGACTGGGTTTATTAGACAAGTAATTTTGATAGAGTGACTTTATGAGTTTAATATAACCTGTCTCTGGCGAATGGAGAAGATCGCAGCCCTGATTTTAGAAACGCTGGAAGGGTTCCAAATAATAATCTAGCGAGGCAGTACCGCGGCGTTGGCACGGCAGGTAGTGCCGTTCCTAATGCAAATGAGCTTGAGACAATAGCTCTAACTAACTAGACAATAGGAAATTGACAAGTGCGACAACAACTAGGTTCGACGTCTAAAACTGGCCTAAGTATTTCTCGTGCTCACCCCTAACTATACTGATTTGTTTAATTGATTGTTGTCCGTTTTCGCGAACTCTGACTCTGATTCTTCGGCCTCCAGTCGCTCTTCGCTACCAGAGCGCTCGCCTTTTCTCTCATCGAAACATTTATACATTTTGCACTTCGGCGTGGCACTTTCCACTTTTAGCTGTGTACAATAGTCTTCGGCGATGGCGATGCTCTCGTCGTGTTTTTATCACACGACTACACCGGTCCTGCTGACGCGTCACGTCGTCTGCTGTCCTCACCGTTATGTCTGTTGCTAGGATACGCCCAACCAGAAGACGCCTGTTACATAGCTCCCTTTCCTAAAAATAAAAGTGCCACGCTCTTCTGCCACTGTCATGAAAGATATCTGGGTGTTGGGATTTCGCTCTCTGGGGATCATGTTCTCTTGGTAAAAACCAACTAGTGGTCTATTGTCAATGCTGAATTATCATTGGCTACGCTACTAATGGTCTATAAGTAATAGGCCATTAGCACGAAAAACTGGTGTCATCACTAGCAATCGCGCGACGACAGAAGTGATAATTTCTTTTTTGGGCACTAACGAATAATTAACTCTTTCAATAAATAACAAAATTATTTTCGCGCCATTTATGCTAATATGATTCCTGTTGTCGAGGGCCTTGCACATGTGCACAAGTGCTTGCTTGTGAAAGAAAATGTGTAATGACGTCTTGACTCAGCTGTTTTCGTTGGTGAAATACTTGTATAAATATCAAGGGAATCACATAATTAAAACAACTCAGTGTATTTTGGTTGTTTTGCCAAGAAAATGTTACGTGGAGTGAAGCCAGCCATGACACGGGGCTCCATGAACTGTACGTTAAGAGCTTCACGTTGATTAACAAAGGAAGTTGCGACTTGGAGGGCAAAAAAATCAAAAGCAACTCCAGTCGAGCTCTACTTCTTGCTTAAACAAGTTTACAGGTAGGGAAATTATTATTTAAAATCAATCATCGCAAAAACCTGCTGTAGTTTGAAAGGCTGCGCTGTAGTTTGTCATGATTACTTTTACTGCAATAAATCGCCAAATTATTTTGAATATGTAGGAAATAGCGATCAAAACAGGATGAGAAATTTTAGTGATCAAAAAGTTCCACAAAACTTCATTTAATAAGTAGTACTTTTTATTGTTCTTAAAATTTGACCAAGTAGTTGGTTTATACTAAAGCAATTAGATATGTCGTCCTGCGTTCGGCTGGGCCTCGTGGTCTATTAATCATAGAATCACATACCTGTATTCTATCGCGCGCGCTGATTGGCTAAAAGGAGAGGTATTTTTGTGGAATACCCCAATTACACAGGGCCCCCGTTTTGAAAACATCGACGAGTTTTTAGTTAGTACAGCATTCCCCGACTATTAATCAGGTAGCACATACAAAAATTAAATTTGTTTTATAATTTTTTGATAGAAGTTAGTTACGATAAAAGCAGGGAAATGTATTTATCTCATATTCGTATCACAGTTTTTCGTGCGCTTGAAGTGAAAGTGGGCACACGCGCCTCCACAAAACAAAACGCTCAAACTCTCGTCTGGTAAGCACAGCAAGTTTTGGAAACAAAATCTCTCTGGATCCTCCAAAGTTTCGGGTATTTCTACCCTGGGTATTCAAGTCAATGTCCAGATATTTACTTACAAGAGAATTTCAACGAGAAGCTGTTGGCTCGTTCTGTCATCGATGAAAAGTTGTGTCAACGTTAGAGGTGCCCAACACATGCAAAACGAAAAACACTACAGGAGCTGCACTTTTTACCAAGAATAAAGGAGATAGAAAGCCGTAAGGGAACAAGAAATCAAACAAGTAAGCGTTAAAAGTTCAAACATTTTCGATCAGAAAGATAATTTTACTCATTCAAATCATTTGAAACTTTTGAAGCCTCGATCGCTTTCATTTTGTCAGTCAAATTGGCTTCAGTGTAATCAATTTTAAAACTATAAGCTTAAGTCTTAAGGTGGATCGACCCAGTAATTTTGCAACCATGCCAACCAATTTTGAACCTCTCATATAAAAACAGATTGATGTCTATTGCGCAGCCAATATAACATACATACTTACAAATAGACTGAAATACATGTCAGTACAAAAATGGGGAGATCTGAGTTAGTATCACGTGACAATCGAACCACGCCTACTTTTACTCTCATCCCAGTTTCAGGCTGAACCGACATTTTTTGATAAATGCTCTACGGTACCTCGAGATTACTGATTGCCTACTTTAACCGAAGTTTGATTAAATTCTACAAGCCCGATCTGAAGACATTCTAGGATTTATAAATCAAGGCTATAATTTCTGTAAAATTCAGTGTAGCGAATAAATATGTCAAGTTTGGTACTACGTGGTTATAGATGAACGTTTTTTATAGCTCATTCTATTTGTTATTGTTCAAGGAAGGTCATACTTTTGATTAAAATTGAATATTGTTTTGCGATTTCGAAAAATATAGAAATGTAAGTATCTAGATAATTGCCCCACGCATCAGCTCAACGCGAAATGTGGGCCTATATTCACGGAATTTGGTCTGATTTAAAACATCGTAGTTTTTTTCGCTTAAAATTTTTGGAAGACTGAAATAGATCATGTAAAGTTTGTCTCCAACGTTTCATATCAATTGAAATCATCTAAGGCTGTCAACTGGGGACGCAAAGATCGTAAATATTGGATGGATTTCTGTAGTTTCTATTGTTCTCCGTTCGGCACAAAATCGAATTCCAATGGAGCGCCCGTGGGCTTTGTCCTTGCTTGGTTAGTCTCCGATGTATGATAATTTTCTTAGGTTTTTCGTTCTTTTGTTATGAACTTAGTTACCATATGTCGGGGACGATTCGAAGAGCAGTCATGCGCGAATATCAACGTGTGCCGCACTGGAATTCTATTTTGTGCCGAACGAAGAACAAAAGCTAGTCCCTGAGCAGAAACTACACGAATCCATCCAATATTTACCGATCTTTGCGTCCACAGTTGATAACCATAGAGGATTTCAATTAATATGAAACTTTGGAGACAAACTTTACATTGATCTATTGGAAAATTCGAAGCGAAAAAAACTACGATTTTTTAAATCAGACCAAATTTAGTGAACGTAACCCCAAATTCGCAGTAAGCTGATGCGTGGGGCCATAATGTTGATAGTTACATTTGTATCCTTTTCGAAATCGCAAATAAATATTTCATTCTGATAAAAGGCATGACCTTCCTTAAACATACACAAATAGAATGAGCTATAAAAACATTCAATTTACAACCATGAAGTACCAAACTCTGCCATGTTAATTCATAACACTGGATTTTACATAAATTATAGCCCTGATTTATAAATCCTAAAATATCTTCAGATCGGTCTTGTAGAATTTAGTCAAACTTCGGTTACACGTAGGCAATCAGTCAATGTCGAGGTACCGTAGAGCATTTGTCAAAAAATGTCGGTACAGCCGAAAACTGGGGCGAGAGTAAAAGTAGGCGTGGCCCGATTGTCACGTGATACTATCTCCGATCTCCCCAACTTTTGTGCTGACATGTACGTATTTCGGTCTATTTGCAGTATGTGTGTTATATTGGCTGCGCAATAGACATCAATCTGTTTTTATATGAGAGGTTCAAAATTGGTTCGTACGGGTGCAAAATTACTGGGTCACTTTAGACTTGTAACACTGAACTGAATGAATTTTCTCATCATCGAAACATTTATCTATTGTAATTTCTTGTTTTTAAGATACGTCATTGCAGCAAAGCCTAATTTCAAGGGACTTTCGTAATTTCGCGAGGGCTATTTCTAACATTTGAGATTCAGAAAATTCCATCGCTTCGCATTTGGCTTTCAAGCGCACGAAATTCACTGTCAATTCTTTTAAATTTAGACTGATTTTCTAAAAATGTCCGGTATGTGATTCAAAGAAAATCCATTACCTGACTCGTCGCTGCGCGACTCGAGCGATATCGGTTTTCGCGTGAAATTTAGCGTGGAATTCCCTCGTCAGGCAATGGATTTACCTATAATAGCACATTCGGCCTCGAGGTATTATTGTTGAATATAGCTCCCAGTTGGCGACTAAGGACAACACTGTTTGACCAAGGAATTTAACTTTTAAATTGAAAAGTGACTTACCAGCTGTGAGTGGTACCTCGCACTCTAAGTGCTGCATGTTTAGAGCCTTGCCTACTGTAATTTATGAATACCGAGCTTAGTCAGTCGAACTCTGATCGAAGTCCGATCGACGATAATAATAACGTCACAATCCACTGTGGAAGTGACGTCATAGGTATGTCTAGGCCGGAAGTGACGCCGGAAGTGATAATAATAGGTTGCCCAGATTGGCGCGCTCATCACTGAGATGGTCTTGCCCAGACGTGCTCAAACGGAGATTGGAATAATAATTATTTAAGAGGGTTCAGGTGTGAATATCTTTGATTGGTTATATAATATGTTTTATTAGTTATTTTAGCTTATTTAAGCCTTTATAAGATTAGAAGTAAAAACTATAATATTACTTAATAGTAATAGCAGAAAGCCATATTTTATAGGATAGCCCATTTTTCAAAGATCACACAACTTCTCATAGGCGGATACTTTTTATTAGTAATACAAATATGTATAGGTTTACAAATAGGATATACTAGGAAAATCGTTTTTTAAATACAAGGCTATCATACATATTTATAAAATAACTGCGATAGTACGTGCGCTCTGATTGGTGGAAAACCAATAATCATAACGCTATGATAAATCTTATGGTACATGGCTTTGACCGGAAAGTGTGTTTGACTCGCCAAACTATGTCAAAACTTCAGCCGTTTCTATCATTTCTATCATGATGGAACCTTCAGAAAACGATAGAAAAGATTGACAGCGTGAGGAAATAGCGAGATGGACAGATTTCTTTTGATTAGCAAATGAAAACGATCAAATGAAACGTGCGACCGGCAAATCGACGGAAAACGGCAAGGTAAGTTAAGTCACTCCTAAATTAGGAATTTACGCAGTTGATAGTTACAAGAAGGATTGCATACAAAATAGAGGGCATTAGCTCCTTTATGTTTAAACAACATTTCGAGTTCGTTTGTGCTACGAAAACAGACGAAAACAACGGCTCGCATAAAATTGCTATGGAGATTTTTGCAAGCTATGTGCTACCACGTTTCACCGATAATACATTCATTTTCTAAGCATGCCGTTCCTTTAAAGACAAGTCACTGAATGAAATCCCTTCCATTATAAGCTGAACATAAGTGCTTTATAAATTTCCATGTTTTAAATGGTCTAAGTAAAGAGAAAACCAAAAGAAAATTGAGCGAATTGAGTTACACTGAGTTCGATCAAAACTATGAGGAAAAGTTGTTCTTTTATGGCGTGTTGTGTTGTTATTTTATAAAGGGGGCTCGTGTTCCCACAGCCTTTGTTGTTCTCCAAACCTTCCAGCCGTGCTACCATGGCAAGTGTTTCCACAGTTATGTGTTATTCGACCAACTATTAACAAGTGCTACGATCAGGCTATGGTACATGGAAAATTGTTCTATTTCTTAATAATGTAAATATACAATATCACAGTTTTAAGCGGATGTATTCTACATAAGCTCAGTGGTTACCCCTTAGTTACCCTTTGGTCATGCATGTCCCACCGTAAAGGGTATTAAAAGGGTTCTGTGAACAAGTGGAGGAGGAGGAGGGCTATTCTGTGAGTTGGAGAAGGAGGAGGACGAGGAGGAGGAGCAGTGCTATTCTGTGAGGTGGAGGAGGAAGAGTGCTATTCTGTGAGGAGGAGGGGCAACCCCAAACCGGAAGAAATACGCAAGCAAAGCGACATTATGAAAATGTTTGCGTGCAATGCCGCTATACGGGCGTCTTGCGGGCACTGCGGGCAGGCGCTGATTACCAATTTCTAGGCTATTTCACAAAGCTTAACAACTAGCCATATACAATCGTTATCAACATCTCATCGACATTCCATCGACATCCCATTGAAATCCCATCGACATCCCATCATCCGTTTCTGATTGGCTAAATCGTCCACACTCACTCTGCTTGGCCCTGAAGCTGTGCCGCCAAACGAAGTTCACAATCCTGAAGAGAAGACGGACATCTCGACAGTGGACGTGTTTTGGTTGGAAACGATTCACCCTGGGCTAAGTTCTAAGTCAAGCGATTTCTTAAGCGAGGGACAAACCTGTCATCACCGCCATTTTGAAATCTCTCACAGAAACTAAAAAAAACAACTCATTTCGCACAGCCGAAAGCACCATAGTCATCCAAACGGTTCATCCAAATGGTTCTCTCACAATTACTTGCAGGAATGTGCAGCCATAATTCTTATTCGAAAGCTTTAAGCTGAGAAAATTTTTCATTCAGCCTGAACAAACGTACACCGCTGCCATGCTTTCCTGGGCGCGTGCTAAGGCGAAATGACATATTTACACAAAGCAAACTCAGAAGTTTTAAAAGGGTAGACTCATTAGTAATGTAAGTCAGCAGTTTAAGGAAAAAAGGACTCAGGTTGAGTCTTCTAGCGTCATGAAGTGACGGGCTGTTTTCTTGTTTGTATAAGATATAGAATACTCTTGTATTTAAATACCCGTATTCCTCTGTCTTATTTGTAAACCTATACATATTGCATTACCAATAAATATGGCATCAACCCATGGAAAAGTCGTGTGATCTTAGAAATAAAGGCTATCCCTAAAATTATGGTATTCTACTATTAACTATTTAAGAAATGAAACACATTTCTCCATGTACCATAGCCTGATGGTAGCACGCGTGAAAGGTTGGGAGAACAACAAAGGCTGTGGGAACACGAGCCCCTCTTCTTTTATAAAATAACAACAAAGCAAACCTTAAAGAACAACATTTATGCAGAGTTTTGATTGAACTCAAGGTGTTCAATTCGCTTATTCCCGATCTCCGGTTTGAGCATGTCTGGGCATCTAATGAGTGGACAGGTCTGGGCAACCTACCTTTTTCATTTATGACGTCATTTCCTGTCTATATATACCTATGACGTGTGGATTCACCCTGATCCACCTTACGTAGAACATAATAACAAAAACCACACAACCCGGCAAACACCACAGCACAACTACAACAACCACCACCACAACAACCACCACCACAACAACAACCACCACAACCACCAAAACAACCACCACAACCACAGTAGATATATTATGAGAGCTGAACGCCACAATAGCAAGCTGTCAAGGGCATATGCCCTCTTTTGTTCTAGGCATTAACTCCTATTGTTCTAGGATTATCTCCTATTGTTCGGGCCTTAAGGAAGCGGCGGACCAGGCCGACCGGGCCGGATCAGACGTCACAAAAGGGAGGATTACCGCCTATTGTTAGAGGGATTAGAGCAACCCGGAGCCCATCCCCCTTGGAATTCCGCAGCGGATTGGTCGATGACTCATCCCCTTGATAAACACGTGTCCCGGAAGTCACCCCTTGGGAAATATTTTGTTGATCCGCATTGGTCTATATGACTCATCCCCCTGGTAAACATGATAAACTATGAGAAACCGCTGCAAGTCGATGACTCGTCCCCTTGGGTCCTGATCCCAAGTCTGCGGTCAAAATAGCGGAGCTCCCGCGGGCGCCGAAGGCGCCGCGTAGCGGAGCCCCATAGCTACATGCAGGAGGAAAAGAAACAACACAAAGTGTATATGCATCGACCTGTTTTGTGATGGACTTCCGGTTTGTCCGTGGTTCCGTCGTCGCACAGATAGCCCACCAGTTTGAGCGGGAAAATGAGCACGCGCGCGCTTGAATTTTGTCGATTTTTATTTGAAAAAGGATTTTTTTCTTTAGATATTTTGTCATTTCGTGTTTGAATTGTCGAAGAGTGAAGGAAATTTTTTTCTTTTTCTTCATCAAAAAACTGAAACGTTTCTGAAACAAACTGTGAAATCAAGGTATTTTAGACTAAAAGTCAGATTTACCGGGATGAAGTCGAGACTGATATGTCGATGAAGGAGTTTCACAAGGGAAAAGAAGCGAAGTCAGTGGCACTAGAGACTAGAGTGAGAGAGAAAAACAGCAGCGAGCGAATGACAAAACGACCGCTCGATCGACAGAGAACGGGAAATTAATGTCTTCAGTAGGAGGATGGAGGTTACCCTGGCTAACATGTCGAAACCTTGAGATGTTAAAAAGGCAGAGACTATATAAATACAACGTTTAAAAAGTGACCAGACATTTTCGTAGTCTCAGAGGAAAGGAAAGATAGACTAGAACAACAGCGCGGGATGATCGAAGGTTGAAACTCGGAAGACTGTCGTCGTGCCGTGAAGTGACAAGGAAAAATATTCTCAAGGTAGGTCCTTGCCACGAAAAAAGTTTAAGATTCAACCGCAGTTTAAACTTTAAATGTTTTAAATTTTCATTCAAGTTTTTTCGCGCCCCGGAGGCTCGCCACGCTAGTTGGAAAATTATGAAAGTTCATTAAAAACGATCGTGGCTGCTCGGTAGATTTGCGTTAGTTGTTTATTTGAGGATTCCAAGTGGAATACCGTCGCATGTTTTAAGGTGATTTCAGTTTGACAGCGATTCGGCTTCCGTTGCCATAGCTTTGAGTGATATTGTAGTTTTGGGAGAATTTAAGTATATTTATTTGCTTGCCAAAAGCAGCCATCTTGAATGAATTGAACGTCGAACTTTACGTCGGTCATCAAAAACTATACAATGCAATCTCCAGACGCTTCGATTTAGGCAATGGTACAGTAATTCTTGAATTTACTAACCTGTCACTCTTAAAATTTTTGAATATTTTATCCATTTCGCTGAGGTTTGACTTCCCTAGCCAGCGTCAAATACAGAGAAAAGAGGCCTCTGCTAGCAGGGAAAGGTTTCACTGAGGAAACAAGTTACTAAGCTAACTCTTGACTGCTTGATTTAATTTGCAGTTTTCCAATATATTTTTCTGGCTCATAAATAGGGAGTACTTCACAGTGTTTTCCACATATAACAGGCAAGTGGAGATTTTAATCATAATAGATTATATTTTGTTTCACTTTTTCAAGTATATATATTGGATACCAAATACCGATTACGTCCTCAGTTGTAGCGCAAGTTTATTTGAGTTTATTTTTGTAGGCTCCCAAATCACTTAAGTTAAGTTTTTAAATAAAGTGTAACTATACTTTATAAAACCATGGACTATGGAAACCACTCACAAGTGCATCATTCACAGTTGAAGGGGAATCAAGTGAAAATTTACAGGAAAGAAACAAATAACGGTATTCAAAATAGCATGTTTCTTAGAACAAAATATAATCTCCTCATGGTATTTGGCCTTTCAAGTTCAATAAACCTCGGATAATTCACAGATAATTCACCAGTCATAAAAATGAAATAAGTGACCTACAATTTGTATCTGTCACTAGCTTCATGTAATTTTTTTTTTCAAAGTCATCTTGTGAGGTTTTGCTAATTCCTGCAGTCATCACACTCAGTGGAATATCCTCAGTACTGACTGTAAGGCAAAAGCACATAAATTGTGTGGTTCCCGAAAGTATTCATCGCATGAGGGCTTGGAAATTCTAGAGTGGTTGGGGGTCACTTTACCTGTTTTTTTTTTCATGCAAATACTCAGCTATTTTCCTTTGGAAATTCCAGTGGGGTGTGTCACGTTTCAACACCCTTCCGTGGAGTGAGGGGGAGGGGGATATTTTCTGGAACCACACACAACTGTAAATGCACCAGAAATCCTTGAATTAGTGCCTGCTGGCCAACACTATCAACATAAAACATTCCTAATCATATATTTAATCTATCGGAAGCAACTAATTCCTAAAATACTAAATAAAGTTCTTACCATCTCTGTGTCTAAAACTAATGCTTCCATTGCCATATGTTTGTGATGAAAGAGTCCTCCCAGGCAATCAAACAGTGGAAAGAGGGAGTGATAAAAAATCAACCTATTTTCAATATATACTCTTTTCAAAGTGGTGAATTTGAAAGACTGAATGTTATTCATTTTATGGCTTTTACAAAGATAATGGGACTCCAGTATGTTCCATTACTAAAATGTATAATAATATCCATCGCTATATGCTTTTTAGACTGGAAAAGAAGTCATTCATCAGACTTATTGGTTACCAATTCTCTTTCAATTTCGGTGACAGCAGCCAGAGATCGCTCTTGGACAGGCCATCCATGGCATAAGGCAAAAATAATATTAACAGAATGACTGTAGTACATGGGCAGCAGAACATAAGTGAGGGGGCTGATTGAGACTATGTATGGCAATGTAGTGGGGGGGGGGGGGGGGGAGGGGGGAAGACGACAGACAAACATATTTGGAATCGTATACAAAATGTTATAGACTTTAAACCCAAATAAATTTAAATAAAAAGCATGTTTTCCCATTTTACAAACTCTTCAACATAATGTGTTTTGGGAGAGAGAGCACTATCATCTATAAATTGTGCAATTTTCCTTTGCATTTGAATATCTTGCCTGTACTTCAGGCTTCTCTTGGGCTTCTCTCCCCTGAAACCCAACGCAAAAGCTTGCCGTTTTGTTCTGATAAGGAGTTTTTTTTTACCTTACTTCACCAGGCCAAGCTTGTGCCAGTGTAGCAGAAACATACCAAAGAAAGCACTGTATACATATCAAGAAACATATTTTCTTGAAAAGCATAATGTAACAAACCTATGTACAATGTCAACCTTGTTTTTGTTTTTTCACACAGAAAAAATATGTAACCGGGAGCTCCGCTTTTAGCCAGTGGCTAAATCTATATATTATTTGAGAAATGTGGCGACGAATATATCGCCTTCATCGTGAGGGCCTAAGACTCTAGCGTGCAGTCCATGTCAATAATTGGCGACGAATATAAACACGAGTAAAAATCTTCCCTCATCTTGATAGCAGAGAAAGTGTAATCATAAAAAACACTTGGTGGAGCTATGTACTCTTACTTCGTGGCAGCAGCTTTATTTTTGTTTGTTGTCAAAGACTACAAGTTTACCTAAATTGGGGAAGCAAGAACCAAGAACCGGACCAAGTTTGCTTCTGTTGTTTTTGTAAAAACAAGCACCTGATATCTTGGATACCTTCAGAGCGATCTTGAGAGGATATTTTTAAGCATCGTTATAGGAACATTGGCGGAACTTTAATAGAAACGAAATGACGACAAGCAGCGCAAATGCTGGAGATGATTCAACAAAATTTGCATAAGCTACGATTAGTAAATAAAGATATGGTCATTCGAACAGGACACGAACTTTATTGGATGAATCGTTTATCCAGCCGATGGATAGACGATAGCTTAGAAAGCATTTCGGGAGATACTCAAGAGTTATCGGTCCGCATATGCCCTCA